>CM076581.1:417454032-418054032 GCA_034641835.2 Pinus albicaulis
CTCAACTTACTCTATTATCAATCACATAGTGTCAATTTTTTAAAACTATAATCTACAGTAAGGACTAATTGGGTTTTTTCTTTTGTAAGTTTTGTTTGGAATTGAAAAATAAAAAAATTATAAGAGTTGAAATTATGTATTGAAAAACTTTGTTTAAAATTTCAGAATAAAAAGTTGAGTAAGTTTGACATCATATATTGTGAAATTAGTTTATGATTATAAAGTAAAAAACATGTAAGTATTTTAGCCACAATTAGGTAATTAAAGATATGTATATAGTTTTTTTTAACACAAAAAATTTGATATTCATTAACAAAAAAATTTTGAAAGAGTATGTATGTAGTTACAAACTATTACAATTAATTAATTAAAGGTAAATTTAGTGTTAATTAAGAAATGAGAATTATGAACATTCATCTTTATTAATTTCATTTTTTATATTTTAAGAAATACTACCCATGAATAATAAAGCAGTTGTAACATAAATAATATATAACAAAAAAACCATGTATTTTTGGAATAATAAAACTAATCGATATGAAAAGATAACAAAACTAATAAGGGTGGCAATAAGAATAGTAGAAGAAAATAGTTTGAGATTGATCACAATGAAGACTATTTGTAACATGAGTACATTCTTATTATTCACATTTTCTATCTTTCAACACTATTATTGTCACTTTGCATTCAAAAAAAACATCTCATCATTTTTCATCATTATAGTTATTAACAATATTTATCATATCAACGAACTGAGGTAACTAAGAAAAATTAAAATTAAAATGACCAAGTTAATCTCAAAAATATTTAGCATATTTAAAATGATTATATTAATATTTGATATATTTACATATTATTGATACACTTAATCATATCTTCGCTACAGCAAACGACTGACACTAGCCTAGATCCATCTTAACTACGGATCTATCAAGTGCCGAGAGGGATCAAGTCTCTCGAGGTGCAAACCTTTCCTCAAGTTTTGCACTCAAAAAAGAGGTTTGCACCTCGAGAGGTTTGATTCCTCTCGGCGCTTGATAGATCTGTGGTTAAGATGGATCTAGGCTGGTAAATTCCACCATCTGGGTTTTGTGCAGAGTAGGGCCTATTTGGTGACCTCGTGAGTGATTTTCCAAGAAAATCCTTGATTGAGGAGTTTCAAAGTTATCTCTAAACTGTGTTTTTCCAGAGTCCGTCACTAGTAAAAACGACTTGCTGATTGAAGTTCATACTTGAATCAACGCCCATGTTTGCAGCAATTGGTTGCCATTAGGCAAGGTAACTTAGAGGTGTGGGTTCCAACAGGAGCTATGCAGTTATTTCCGTCAAACAAGTGGCAAGCGCTACATAGATAATAAATGTCACCAAGCCTTCTGCCATCCTCCTCGGCATGTTAATCATGTTGTTGTCAGGGACGGGTTCGGTGGTATCACCCCCATCGGAGAGAGGGCACATAACATGTCATACACGAAGAGGGAACCGTTATCAAAGGTAGGTGTATGAGTTAGTGTACTCTATCAAAGAAGATAATGATCCGAGGGAGAAAAAGGGTGGAGAAAGGTTCAGGGGCAAACAGAAAAAGAAAAGGTTATGAGGCCATGGTTTGCAAGACACAAGGGGTCAGGGTAGGGGATTACTGAAAATGCTGAATAAGGAGGAGAACAACTTGGTTGGCCAGGAAATGGTCCACCATGTTATTACAAATTATGAGAGAAACATGTGAAGCCTCCTAATGCAAGGAAGCAAGACGAATATTCAATCGCAGTAGATCATGTGATTCCCCTAGTTGTAAAAGGTGCCTCCTATAGGCTATGAGGAGTCCAAGGCCATTGTTTGAGACCTTGTGAAGTCCCAATACGCCCAAATCAATCTCCTAAAGTAAGAGGGCATCATGAGATCTATTATGAAGCAGTTCCTCTAAGACCCTAGTGTGGGCATTAAAATCTCCCAAGATAATGATGTTACCAAAAGTAGATTAATGTGAAATACATCATCTAGGTCAAGGAAAGGTTCCCCATCCAAGAATCTACGGAGTGCAAAGTGTGACGAGGATAGGGAGAAGTACTCCACAGCAATGTAGATATGATAGGATATGGAGCACTACCTCGAACCCAGGTCCAAAGCTAGCATGCTCATCAAAGGAGAGCACAGAAGTGTTGTTCTGAAGTGAGTCGAAATAAGGCATGCCACCCCTCCAAAACCTCTCACACTACCAAACTGACCAATCTTTTGTTTGTATTCTAGAGCCCAGTGGTAAAAGATGGTATCCACAAGGGGCTCATGTGTGTCTCCATGAGAAAGAGGTCTCAGTACCCAAGTGCATCAAAGAGTATAATCAAAGAGGAGTTGGCGGCTCTTCTGTGGTTCTAGCAAGAAATGGAGATGTTGGAACACCCCCATGGAGATGTTCTATGCAGACTGTCAAGCTCTTACAAAGATTGCTTTCTTTCTATGCAAACTGTTAAGCTAATAAAAAGGTTAATTTCTTTCTTTGCAGACTTGAGTTAGAGGTTAGGCAACGTTGGATAGGGATGATCCAACTTGCAGGGGATGGACATCAAGAAGCAATGATATGTATGCTTAATCAGCAGATTGACACATCAGAAATCCAGAGCTTTGGTGGGCTAAATCAGCAAACCTATCAACACGTTCATGCTTAGAAGAACAACACCTTCCTCGGAGGTTTTCCTCAACCATCTCCCAATTAACATTCTGAAAAGGACACATCAGCAAGGCTTGTGTTGCGAGATTCTTGTGGTCAGCTGTATCCTTTTTCAAGATCATCTTCTGACAAGAATAATGTTGTTTTAATGGAAATTTTAGGCATGATTGAGAAGAGCGGAGAAGCATCAGTTTGAGGAGAGTGTTGAGTCCCACAAAGAAAATAACTTATGCCTGGTTGCAACATTAGATCAGCTGTATGAGGGACAAGTTTAGCCTTCAGAATCAGTATTATTCTTAGGTGGTCAATTTTTACAAGATCAGCTTTAGTTCATACTTGGAATGACACTGATTTTATGTAGACAGGCTAAATTTAGAATAAATTAAATTCAGCATAGATTTCATTCGTAAAATGGTGCTGCTTTCTAGGAGAGATTAGGCTGAAGATGGCATCATTCTTCTTATGAATTCATTACTGCTTTTGTGGATAAAAGCGAGCTTATAAAAATAGGAAAAACAATCTTTAAGTTATCCAATAACAGTGCTCTTTGTCAGCCAAAGAGATTTTCAAAGGGAAATTTTAAGGCTTGCACGTATGATAAAGACAGCACATATTTTTCTCAGGTTCAGAGTTATTTGTAAGGAGACTAGCTCTGTTTTTTGGAGAAAAAATAAGTCTTCAAGAAATTCATATTTATATGAAGTACAGAACTGCATATAGATGAATCTTAAATCTCTTTCAAGCACATATTTATAAGGATTTTAATTCAATATATGACTTACCTTGAGCAGCAGCTCTTCTTGTAGAAGAAAAATTACTGCAAATTAAACACAAGCAGTTAAGATTAGAACTTGCATCAAACATAAGTAGAGGAAAGGGCAAGCAGTTCAGATTACCAGTGCATTAAGTCCACCTACAGAAAGTTCTCTTCTATCTTTCCTCATCCAATTTCTGATTCTAAAGGGTACAGTCTGTCCTTCATAGGTCACCAATGTCTTAATTTGTGACTATTAAGCTACATCTCCTTCGGTTTCTTAAGGGCAAGTTTGTATCTGAAATAGTATCAGAACCATGAACTCTTGTGGTCTCTGATTAAAAAATGTTTATTTGTCTGGTTTATAGAAAAAGCTTTACTGTGAGAATTTAATCAGTTGATTGCCCTCTTTGCTTCAATGTTTCAGACATAGGATTCTTTAATCAGCCAGATCAGATTTGGAATTGCTTTGCTGGTTTTCCTTTTTTCCATCTTCTCCACCACCTACTGGCACCAGTCAGTACTGAGCTTCTTAATCTGCAATCTTTAGTTGTGGATTTGTATTTGATTTTGAGGATTTAAGGTATTTAGTTGCAGATTTTCAGACTATAAATCAAAAAGATTACATCAAGCACACCACCTCCCAATTTGCAAGCACTAATCTGGAGACTGGAATGGAGAGTTTCATTTCTGTTGTTAGGGATTCCAAACCCCCTGGGGACTGACTCCCAAGGGAGAAATTCCGTGTGATAACAAGAAAGTTTCTATTCAAAGAAGAGGGATTGGATCAGATGAAACATTGAAGAAACGAATTCACTCATAACTTATCAAAAGAGAATGGTAAAGGCAATATGGGAAGTTCAAGAACGAAGAGAGCCCAGGGAGGGGAAGTCTTCATGGAATAAGGGAACAGGATTTTACTAAGAATGCCTTTTTCATACTGCAAGAGGGCAATGCCTCACACAGTATACCTAATAGTTGTTGGGGGGAAGGAGGCAGTGGAGAAACATCAGTTTGGGCCTAAATGATTGTTGAAGTCCAAAGAAATTGCAGCACACACACTAGTGTGGGACCAACAGGTCCTAGCGATACATTAGTGTGAAGGCCAATTTAATTAATTAAATTGGTGCAGTGTCTAATCTAATTTTCCCTTAATTAAATTGGACAATAAAATGTAATCTTATCTCATAATCACTTGTAATAGTTAATTGAGTGTGATAAACTCAGTTAGCTCATGTATTTCGAGTTGAGGGTGGTTGGTGAGGCATGCAGAGTGATTCTATTAGTTATGGAGTTCAAATTGCAGTTGGTGCATTAGTTTAATGCATGAGTAATCAATTAACTCAATTAGGTGAGTTAAAGTCAGTGGAACTAGTTGTAACTGTTTGTTACACTAGTGAGAGATCAAGTGAATTAAATCATATTTAATTCACAATCAGTGATCTGCCATGCAACTAATGATTTACTATTAATAGCTGCATGCATGTCAATTCCAGTGGAGACCCAGTTGAAACAAAGGTTAAAGGGATGTTAACTATTAGTTGTGTGATTAGTAGGTTGCCCGCATGCAACTAGACATCCATTGGATTGCCCATGATCCTTGCGCAGTTTTGGAAGGCTGAAATTCCTAAAGAATAAGGATTGCATTCCACATGAATTACGCAAGCAAGACAGGTTGTTTAGAGGCTGAGAATTGGCTAAGTGTTGGTCGATTTTGTCTAGGACAGTGTGAGACATTTGTGAGAGCGCAGGAGACGCTTGTGAGAAGAGTGCATTGTAATTGTTTCATGATTCCATGGTGAATATACAATAGAAGATAGAGGGGTTTTGAGCAGCAAGATTTCCCTAGGAAATTATCTGTGTTGTGATTTGATTTGATTCTTTCTTTGCTTATTGTGATTGGCGATCGTGTTTATTTTCCGCAATTGATTTGTAAAAGGATTCAATATCTAGCTTTAGTAGATTGTTTGATCGGATTGAATCCATTGATATACATATGTTTGTATAATTTCTACATGGTATCAGAGCACAAGAAATCATTCCAGTGGAGGAGAAGTTGAGTTTGTGACTGAATAGAATTCAAATTTGCAAAAGTATTCTTGGTGCGACAGGCGAATCGGGATCGAAATGGATTTCAATGGCTTAAGATTGGAGTATGCACTCGAGGGCAGTTCCAATTATATTGCATGGAAAGACAGGATGGAGGCAGTACTGGAGGACAATGGGTTGAAAGAATTCATTGATAATGATGTTCCTAAACCCGCTGTAGCAGATGTTGCAAATCTTGATGCTTGGCAAAAGAAGGTTGCAAAGGCGAGGAGGATCTTACTGGAGGGAGTACGAGACCACATTGTCTCAAGTCTCCATGGCAAAGCGACACCATATGAAATGTGGAAAGCTTTGACAAATCTGTTTCAGAGCAGCAGTGATCATAGAAAATTGGCACTGAAGGACAAGCTCAGGAAAATCAAAATGGAGAAATGTGACACCATTTTGAAATACTTAACAAAGTTTGTCCAATGTTGGAATGAGCTTGGGAGCGTCGGAATTACTGTCACGGATGATGACTTGGTGAGCCCAGCTCTTCTAGGAATTCCCAAGAGTTGGCATAGTTATCAAGACTGTGTCAATGGGAGGGAAAAGTGGCCAGATTGGGAACGACTTTGGTTGGATTTGGTGCAAGAAGAATTCAGGCAGAATACCAGGGATGGATCTTCATCTAAGAATGATGATGAAGAAGATTGCGCTTTGGCTGCCAAGGAGAAGAAGGGGAAAGGAAAGAAATTCCATTACAAATCTGAGTCCAGCAAAGATGGCAAGAAGTGCGACATGTCCAAAGTGGAGTGTTTTCACTGTCATGAGCATGGACATTATGCCACTAATTGTCCACAAAAGAAGAAGAAAAAGAAGGCTTCAGGATCTGTAGCTAGTGAGGCTTTGGCCTCACAATTTGAGCTTGAATTCTCGCTCATTGTATGCATGGTGTCAAGTGCAATGGGATCAGTGTGGTACTTGGATAGTGGTGCATCCTTTCACATGACGGGAGACAGAACTTTTCAGTAGCCTGGAGGAGAAGGACCTCTAGATGCATATCGAAATGGGTGATGACGGGCAGTACAGTGCTACCGGGATTGGTACAGTTACCTTGCAGAGACGGTCAGGTGAACCTTCTTAGTAAAAGATGTAATGCATATACCAGGCTTGAAGAAAAATTTAGTTTCAGTCACAATGTTGGAGGATAGATGCTATGATGTTGTTTTCAGTGAAGGAAAAGCTTTCCTTTGACACAAAGCAACATGACAAACCAAGAAGATTGAGATTTGTGTGAAGAATCTCTATAAACTTGATGTAGATGGCCGCGCAACATTGATGGGTAAGGCAGACAAAGTGGTGAGCCGGGATGAGGGTGAGTTGTGGCACAGGAGATTGGGCCATCTACACCTTGGAGCCTTGAAGGTCATGCAACAGATTTCTACGGGTCTTCCCAAGGGTACTCTTGCACAGTTAGACACATGCAAGGGATGTACTATGGGGAAGTATGCAAAGGCCACTTTTCACGAGAAGGAGAACCGAGCTTCGGAAATCCTTGAGAGAGTTCACTCAGATGTGTGTGGACCATTCTCTACTACTTTGACAACAAATCATAAGTACTATGCTATCTTTGTTGATGATTTTTCTAGAAAGTGTTGGATCTAATTCATGCATAAGAAAGATTAGACGTTCTCGAAATTTCTTGAGTTCAAAGCACTGGTGGAGAAAGACACGGGGAAACATGTGAAGGCTCTTAGGAGCGACAATGGTGGTGTGTACATCTCCAATGAATTCAATAATTTCTGCAGCAAAGAAGGAATTCAAAGATAGTTGATTGCGCCTCATAACCCACAACAGAATGGGGTTACAGAAAGAAAGAATAGAACAATTGTGGGTGCAACACGAGCGATGTTGCATGATCAAGGCCTATCGTTGCATCTATGGGTGGAGGCGCTTACTGGTAAGAAACCTGGTGTTTCATATTTTAAGATTTTTGGGGCTCATCTGTTTATGTGCATGTGACCAAAGACAGTAGGAAGAAGCTCGAACCAACAACTGAGATTGGGATATTTGTGGGGTACACTGATACTCCCCACAAATGAGGTTGGGATATTTGTGGGGTATGTTGAGAATTTTGAGGGCTTACGGTTAATACAATTCTCTTCTTGATAATTACTTGGGAACATTCTATTGTTTTCTTTTCTCTTTATGTTAATTTCTCATCGAGTCAATTATCAATACCCAAGACAAAGATTTTCTTTCAGAACTACAATCTTCACTTTGAGAATACTGGTATTTAAATAACTTGAATTGTGAGAAGGTAAATCAAGGATTTACCTTCTTCACTATTGCTCTTGCTTCTTTTTAAGATCATTGTCTTTTATCCGCATTTAGTATATAAATCTATGCACTGAAGTTTGCTGTGGATTGTTGTCTTTAATATGGTGTCCGCAATTCCTTAACGCAATTGACTAATGCAAATCTTTGCTGTGATGTCTGCAACCTCTGTTGTGGTGTCCACAACCTCTGTTGTGGTGTACGCAATTTTCTACTATGGTATCCGCAACCTATTTGTATATATGTCCTCTGTCTTTTCTATGGTAATCGTAAGTCTGCAATCGGTATTCTGTTGTGTGCTATCTTCGTTGTATATATCCGCACTAACTTCCTTGAAGATATCCGTCTAACTTTCTTGTAGTTGTCTGCACTTTTATCTCAGAGATGTCTGATTTACTTCAGACCTATCCGCTATATTTTGTCTCGCTGCCCAGGAAAATTTCCTCCAATTGATCTGTACATTATATATATATATATGACTGTGTCAGCTCTTAGGTCGACCATCCAGTCGACTTGCTCATTGTGAATAGGCCGACATGTAGTGAGATATCTTAATTATTTAATGTGGCAACCTCCACTGTAATTACAACTTGTCTTCATCGTTGATTGAGGACAATTGTGAGCTAGACTTCTAGCAAAGTCTTGGAGCATGTATGACACTTAATTACATTTTATTATTTTGACTTCTTCTTTTTATAATTACATAGTCAACATGAAGACCGACTTAGTTACATTTTTCAACACTCCCTCTTAACTAGGGAGGTATTCATATGGGTACATGTTTACTTTCAAACTGAAGAATCTCATAAGAAGAATGGGATTGGTAATCACATCTGTATAGCATCATATCAACCAGCATTGTCCTAATACAAGGCTTTGACTAACAGCCCCATCTCTCAACGAGATAATGGGCTACAATGCTGGCGAGACACATGACTGATAAACACCTTCGTCATTGTCTCTCCAAGGTACATACTCCACCCAGGTGTTCCCAAAGTATGACCTTCTTGGAATATTCTTCTCTTGGGTAGCTAGCCCTCAAAGAATATCGGTCCTCGACTACTCTTATCTTGAATGCCCTAACACATTCTCAAAGAGTATCGAATGACAGATGATTACCCAATCCTCCATTCTGTCTTTCCAAGACCAGAATTATGTGTCTATCTCTCCCTCTCAACCAGGGAAGACCTTATTCCACAAGGGAATGTGCTCATTCCTATACAAGGAATGTACCTAAGCTCATTCTTAGGAATTACCAAGTTTCTTCCAAGTAAGAAACTCACCATCAGGCTCTCTCTTAACCAGGGACCTCCAACAACAATGGTGAGACACCCAGCTGCTCATGAAGAATCCTTGTCCTCGATGTCACGAATTTTCGATATTGAGGAATCTCCAACTTTTAGCTTAATAAGGCACAGATCATCCATCCCTTTCATCTTGAGTCATGTCAACTATCAGAAAGTGATTCATCAGATTTCGTTATCCAGTCCATTATTGTGCCATGCTGCTTTTCTTCGAATCATTTCTCAGGATCATACATCCTTTCTCATGATTAGCAGCCCTGCACAAATTCATCCAGATAAACATATACATATGAACTTTTAAAACAAAAGTTACCTTAGTAATGATATTTCACCATGAGATCTACTTGTAGGCATCATCATCCTTCATACAGATTGACACATCTCCTAATGATATGTTTTTCCAAGAGTCTTCTTCTTTACCAGACTTTCGTCAGAGTCTACATATATTTCCAGGAGATTTCCTAGTCACATCTTCTTGGCCTCTAGATGATAACTGCCTCTTGACATGGTTGCATTTCATGATCTCTTCCTCTCTGCACATTCTTGATTCCCAGCAACATACAACTTTTCTAATTTCTCGTTCATATACAACTACCTCCTATTCCATGAAGACATATTATGTTGATTTCATATGTCCGTGCTTTGAGAGATACTCCTCCATAGATCATACTTCTAAGTATAGAAGTTCGTTACCAGCAACCACATGTCATGACCTCACAACATTCAATGTCAACATCTAAATATATACATACCTCATACCTTTTTCCTTGAGTCATTTCGTAGCAATTTCTCTTGCATGAAGAGCTTCATTCTTTTAACCTGCTTCACCTATATGTTATCACATCCCAAAATTCTGTCTCCATGATGACCCTTGATCTGATGACTCCTTTACTTTTAGTAGAGAGATTTTTCCGAAGCTTTTTCCCCGAGAGCTCCTTCCATGCTTTTATCAAGATGCTTCTTAATGTACATGCTATCATACAATTTTACAACTAATCAGAGATCACTTACAGAGGAATATGATCTCAATCATAATAGAGATCTCTTGCTTCCTGCTTCTTAGATCTTTTAGAGTCAGGTTCTTCTCTTTCATACGTGACATGGGCTTCTTTCTTTTTCCTCTTGCCATTTCTAGATTTAGGACTATCTCTTTTATAATGTCCAAGCTCATCACATCCAAAGCATCGCACATTGTCCATATTTCTTCTTTTATTCTGAGTGCCAAATTTTCCAAATCTTCCTTTCTTCTTGTATGACGCTGCAAAGGCATGATTCTCTTCACTTGGTTCTGTATTAGCTTTGGCCTTTAGTCTTGTTTCCTCTATTTTACATAGAGACCACAAATCATGGAATGGAGTGGCTTCTTTCTTCCCATATAGACTAGAAGTGAAGCTTCCCCATTCCTCTGGTAGAGCATTCAACACCACTGTTGTCATCTCAGTGTCAGACATCACTTCTCCTAGTTCCTGTAGTTGATCTCTTATTTCAGAAATCCTCATAAAGTATGGGGCAATTCTTGCTTCCCTTGATAATTTCATTTTGTATAGTTTTTGTCTCAGAGAGATTGCTTCTCCAACAATACTCACAGAGAATAACTCCACCAATTTTTCATATATTTGTTTTGCAGTCTTTAGTTTTGATACATAGAGAATGAGAGAGTCTTTGATGGATTCTATGAGAATCCTTTGGGCTCTAATTTCTCCCTTCATGTTCTTAGCATGGACTAAAGTGTAATATTCCCAATTAGCAATGGCTAATTGGAATATTCTATTTTGGTCAATTTTGCCTTATGTAGTTAGATTATAAATAAAAGTGAGTAGAGGGGGACATAACTCACTCTAAAAATAAAAGTGCACTCCCTAGTAGACACAACGTTGTAACTTAAGTGAACCAAGGGGGCCAAGAGACCATGTAGAGAGGGGGCCCACGTAAACCACATGGAGGGACTGCACAGGCCAAGTTGAGCATGTGGCAAAGGGAGGCTACGTTGAAGGAGGTGGGCCTTAGGGTTTGAGAGAGGCCAACTCTATATAGAGAGGAGAGCCTCCTCATTTTGGTCATTCGATGTTTATGATATTGAGCTGGTCATTTCGACTTCTTGAGCACGTTGGTTGTTTAGCTAGTCTGCAGCACTGTTTAGTGCATCGAGTGTCTCCGTTCGGAGATCTCACCCTCAGCCCCGGGGGACTTTGAGTGCCTGCTCGGGTGAGGTTGTTCCATTAGTATTTTGCAGGAGGATTGGTGTTTGGCTTTTGTAGAGGAGTAGTGCATTCATAGACTGCGCAGTCCTGAGAGGGAGGACGTAGTCCATTTCTTGGGAGCTACGGAGCGGGTTTATTTCGGAAGTTTTGAGCTTGGAGGTTGAGCAAGGGACCAACCCTTGCTAGTTGGAGGATTTTGGTTGAGTTTGTGGCCGTATTTTGGTGGTTTCCATTCAAACTCAACGCAAAGCCTTGGAGGATAGCGTAGATCCTCAAGGGTGTGATTTTCGGGGGTTAGTCATTTCAGAAATGCTTTCTGGGCTTTTCTGGGTTTGGTGAGTAGAGGCTGACTCCAGAGTTTCAGCTTATTCCGAGTAGGGCAGCAGCCCCAGATACTCATCTTTTTCCAGCAGTAGCAGCTACACGACAGTTTTCCAACAGCTAGGACACAGTTCAGATAGCAACCATTCCATCAGCATTCTGAGAGTATTTCTTCACTTGCCTTGTGCAAGTCTAGGTGCCATCACTCTGATCACCTATTGTACTCACTTATATTTCTCAACATAATAAAATGGCTCAGCTCTCTCTTTGCATTTCTTGAGTATCTGTTACATGTTCTATGTATATGCTATTGTATGCTTGCACTACTGTTATTTTTCTCCTCGAGCATTCCAGTTACTATACCACTTGGTGTGTTTTTCCCCATACTCTTAGACAGAGTCTGGAAAGGGCCAGATAGCCTCCAGATCTCACCCTCTCTTCAGAGGTGAAATATCTGGTAAATGCCCTCCTAGTCCATCTCTGGTTGGAGTTTGCTTGTGTTTTAGAGATATCCCTGAACAGGGATATTACAGTGGTATCAGAGCATAAATCTGGTTCAACCTGTGGAGCTAGTTGTCTATGACACCGGGAGAGAAACCCTACATTTTCTACAGAGGTAGGAAGTACAAAGATATTGAGCGTAGGTTGGAAAATACCTACGGAGAGGGGGACTGCGTTCGAGTGGTGGACGCAGAACAGGAGGAGCCTGTGATAGACGCAGAACATGAGGGGTCTGTGGTAGATTCAGAGCAGGAAGTACTGATGGCAGATGATAGCGATGCAAAACAGTTTGAGGAAGCACTCCTCAGATCAGTGCAGGATCTGGCGAGGCAGATCGAGGTGATGGGTCAGAGATTCACTGCTGTGGAGGCTAGACAGCGTGAAACCCCGAGGGGTTTCCAGGTTGGTGAGGGGTCGGGCACATCCCACCATTTGCAGGAGCGGGTTGCCACTCCACACCAGGCATCACATGCCCCCACTCGTTCCACTACGCCCACTTTTCTGGGTGCAGACACAGGGGTAGGAGCACAGCAAGAGCCAGAGCCTGGCCACATAGGTGATTATTTTGCTGAGTACCAAGCATATGGACAGGAGTTCAGGGATGCCCTTTCATTCAGAGACTTTGTTCAGCTCCAGTGGGACAACAGACCCTGCGACCATCACTGAGAGCACCGACATTATCATAATGGAGACACCCAGCGTACAACGAGCCGATTCCATTTGCCTATGTTTGATGGTTCATCAAACAATTTAGCAAAGTCTTGGGTGGAGAAGTTGGACATATATTTCCAGCTCAACCAGATGGTAGAGATGGAGGCAATCAAGGTGGCCACACTGCATTTGGATGGCGAGGCTCAAGACTGGTGGTTCCATGGGATGATTACATTCGGGCATTCCACGATGACTACCCATGCCGAGTTCACTCGGAGGTTGATAGAGAGGTTTGACTGGAGGGATCCGTAGGAGCATTTTTTTGAGTTGACGAGGCTCAAATAGACCGGGAGCCCAGAGACGTATATTGCAGATTTCCTGAGGATTTTAATGATGGTGTTAGATCTATCCGCAACACGGATGATCTACATGTTTGTTGAGGGGTTAGCAGAGCCACTTCGGGGTCTAGTCATATCCACTAGACCGGCCACTCTCCAGGATGCCATTGGTAGGACCCGAGATTTGTAGGATGCCTTACCCAGGACTAGGACACCTTACCCCCAGAGACAGGCTTTCCATCCGAAGGGGAATCAGGGTAGGGTACAGCTAGATGATGATGCCAGGAGGGAGTTGAAGAAGAAGAGGTTGTGCTTTACCTGTCAGGAGCTGTGGGCACCAGGACATAGATGTATTGCGGGCAAAGCACATTTTATCGAGGTCTTCTCCGAGAGCAGCGGGGAAGAGGATGAGTATGAGGATGGAGAGGCAGGAGATAGTCAGACAGCGCAGGACCATTTGCCACCTCCACCTCCAGGAGCAGGAGGTGCAGATTTGGCACCCACAGGGGGGACCCTTGCAGCATTGCGAGGAGTACCCAAGTATTTGACGCTGCATGTCCGAGGGACAGTATGTGGGCAGCGAGTTTCAGTTTTGGTAGACAGTGGGGCAACCCACAACTTCATCGATGCACAGATGGTTGAGCGGAGAGGCATATCGACAGAGAGCTTCGATGGATTTTCAGTGTTGGTCCCAGGAGATCAGACGATGCAGTGTGCCAGATATGTTCCAGAGCTGGCTGTGACGATGGGTACCTACACATTGACCGACCACTTTTTCGTGGTCAACATACCAGATACCAATGTGGTATTGGGTGTATAGTGGCTGATTACTTTGGGGAAGGTCACCACAGATTGGGAGGCCTTGGAGATGGAGTGGGATTATAAGAAGACCGAGAAGCATGAGAAGATACGTGGGATGCACACTTACCCACCCCAGAATGTTTCAGCTCACCGGATGGAGGCGGACTTCCGGAAGGGAGACAGAGAGTGGGCAGTTGAGTTGCGGGCATCAGAGGCAGGGACTACCAGGCAGACAATTCATCCGGATATACAGGCCATCCTTGACAGGTATGATACGGTATTTGGAGAGATACCACTAGGACAACCACCAGATCGGGGGTTTGAGCACACTATTGAGCTAGAGCAGGGCATCCAGGCCGTTATTACCCCACCCTATAGGCACCCCAAGGCCTATCGGGATGAGATTGAGTGGGCCATCCAAGAGTTGCTGGCTCTTGGACATATTCGGCCTAGCACCAGTCCTTTTGCTTCTTCGATGGTGTTGGTGAAGAAGAAGGATGACCCATTGAGAATGTGCATTAATTACAGGGCCCTGAATAAGAAGACCATGAAGAACAGGTACCCCATACCGCGGATTGATGAGTTGATGGATGAGTTGAGAGGAGCACAGTTTTTCTCAAAGATCGATTTGAGATCTGGGTACCACCAGATTCACGTGAGGGAACAAGACATTCCCAAGACCGCTTTCAGGTGCCATTACAGCCACTTTGAGTTCTTGGTTATGCCTTTTGGCTAACCAATGCCCCCGCTACTTTCCAGTCATGCATGAACCATAACTTCCGCAGTCATCTGAGGAAGTTTGTGTTGGTCTTTTTCGATGATATACTAATTTACAACAGGAATTGGGAGGAGAATCTCCAGCATATAGAGGCAGTACTGCATATCTTGGAGGAGCAACAGTTTTATGCTAAGCTCTCCAAGTGTGAGTTTGGGTTGATGGAGATGTTGTATTTGGGACATATCATAGGAGTGGATGGAGTGAGGGTCCACGAGGAGAAGATCAGGGCCATCAGAGATTGGCCAGAGCCGAGAAACGTGACAGAACTTCGAGAATTTGTTGGTATCTGCACTTATTATAGGAAGTTCGTCAAGAGTTTCTCTCAGCTTGTTGCACCCCTTACAGATTTGATGAAGAAAGGGGCATTCAGTTGGTCAGATACAATGTAGCGGGCCTTTGACAGGCCCAAGGAGGTTATGAGCAGCTACCCAGTGCTTGCGTTGCCAGATTTTACGCAGCCTTTTGTTTTGGAGTGTGATGCGTCAGGAGAGGGGATCGACATAGTTTTGATGCAGGGAGGCCACCCTATAGCCTATGAGAGCCAGAAGCTCCTTCCTCATGAGCGGTTGTATCCTATATATGACAAGGAGATGCTGGCCATTATGCATGCATTGACCAAATTCTGGCAGTACCTGGTGGGTAACAGGTTCAGGGTGAGGACTGATCACAATAGCCTCAGGTTCTTTTTGGAGTAGAAACAACTACAGAAGAGGCAACAGAAGTGGATCAGCAAGATCCAGGCTTATGACTTTGACATTGAGTATGTCAAGGGGAAGAACAACGTGGTAGCCGATGCACTTTCATGTAGACTAGCCACATTGTCTATGATGAGTTTGAATACAGATTGGAGGGCTCGACTCTTGGTGGAGTATTCCAAGGATATATTTTCCTGTGAGGTCCTCGATGGTCAGGTGACAGATGACAGATACAGGGTGATAGATGAGATCATTTACTACAGAGATAGGATCTTCTTGACTGAGGGCTCCTAGCTCAAGAAGAAGATACTTCCGGTGTCACATGAGTCACCATTGTCCGGCCATCAGAGAGAGGTTCTCATGGAAGGGCCTCAAGGAGGACGTGCTCCATCACATCAGAGAGTGCGAGGTTTGCCAGTGAAACAAGGGAGAGATGAGCCATCCAGCAGGTTTGTTGCAACCTCTTCCCATTCTGGAGGGGAAATGGGAGAGCATTTCGATGGACTTCGTCACAGGGTTGCCCATGGTGCAGGGCAAGGACTGTATATTCGTCGTCGTTGATCGGCTGACGAAGTATGCACACTTTTTCGCCATATCCGCACACTATTCAGCAGCACAGGTGGCAGAGCTGTTCTTCAGAGAGATCTTCAGGTTACATGGTCTTCCCAAGACCATTATTAGTGACAGGGACAGCCGCTTCATGGGCGGATTTTGGCAGGAGCTTTTCCGACTGGTGGGGACAGAGTTGACACCGAGTACTAGCTACCACCCATAGACAGACGGACAGACAGAGATAGTTAACAAGTGGCTGGAGGGCTACTTGCGTAACTATGTCAGTGGGCAACAGAGAGCATGGCTGAAGTTGTTGCATCTAGGGGAGTACTGCTACAACAACACACATCACATGTCCATCGGTATGTCTCCGTTCTATGCTTTGTATGGATACCATTCTTTATCTTTTGCTGATGTGATGTTTGGTGCTAGCAAGGCTCCGAGAGCCAAATATTGGATCCAAGAGAGTCAGGACATTTTCCGAGCTCTCAAGGATAACATGGCTACAACACAGAACCAACAGAAGCTGTATGCCGACAGGGGTCGGATGGAGAGACAATTTGAGGTAGGAGACTTGGTCTACCTACGTTTGCAGCCATACCAACAGTCGTCACTGAAGCAGAAGGGAGCTGAGAAGCTCAAGCCCCATTTTTATGGGCCATACAGGGTGATACGCAGGGTTGGACAGGTTGCTTATGAGTTGGAGCTGCCCCAAGGCAGCAAGATTCATAACATTTTCCATGTGTCATGCCTGGAGAAGGCATTGGGGCAGCAGGTGACAGTGACAGAGGAGCTACCGCCTACAGATGATGAGGGGCATTTGGTGTTGCAGCCTGAGGCCATTATTGATACCAGAGAGAGGCAATTGCGGAATAGGACAATCCGAGAGTTCTTAGTGAGGTGGAAGAATTTGCCGGATGAGGATGCCACTTGGGAGAGTGAGAAGATCTTGTAGCATCCATCACTACAGTTGCTTGGGGTCAAGCAACATTTTGTCGGGGGAGACTGTAATATTCCCAATTAGCAATGGCTAATTGGAATATTCGATTTTGGTCAATTTTGCCTTATGTAGTTAGATTATAAATAAAAGTGAGTAGAGGGGGACATAACTCACTCTAAAAATAAAAGTGCACTCCCTAGTAAACACAACGTTGTAACTTAAGTGAGCCAAGGGGGCCAAGAAACCACGTAGACCACATGGAGGGACTGCGCAGGCCAAGTTGAGCACGTAGCAAAGGGAGGCTACGTTGAAGGAGGTGGGCCTTAGGGTTTGAGAGGGGCCAACGCTATATAGAGAGGAGAGACTCCTCATTTTGGTCATTTGATGTTTATGATATTGAGCTGGTCATTTCGACTTCTTGAGCACGCTGGTTGTTTAGCTAGTCTGCAGCACTGTTTAGTGCATCGAGTGTCTCCGTTCGGAGATCTCACCCTCAGCCCCGGGGGACTTCGAGTGCCTGCTTGGGTGAGGTTGTTCCATCAGTATTTTGCAGGAGGATTGGTGTTTGGATTTCGTAGAGGAGCAGTGCATTCATAGACTGCGCAGTCCTGAGACGGAGGACGCAGTCCATTTCCTGGGAGCTCCGGAGCGGGTTTCTTTCGGAGGTTTTGAGCTTGGAGGTTGAGCAAGGGACCAGCCCTTGCCTGTTGGAGGATTTTGGTTGAGTTTGTGGCCGTATTTTGGTGGTTTCCATTCAGCCTCAGCGCAGAGCCTTGGAGGATAGCGTAGATCCTCAAGGGGGTGATTTTCGGGGGTCGGTCATTTTAGAAATGCTTTCTGGGATTGGTGAGTAGAGGCTGACTCCAGAGTTTTAGCTTATTCCGAGTAGGGGAGAAGCCCCAGATACTCATCTTGTTCCAGCAGTAGCAGCTACACGACAATTTTCTAGCAGCTAGGACGCAGATTAGATAGCAGCCATTCCATCAACATTCTGAGAGTATTTCTTCACTTGCCTTGTGCAAGTCTAGATGCCATCACTCTGATCACCTATTGTACTCACTTATATTTCTCAGCATAATAAAATGACTCAAATCTCTCTTTGCATTTCTTGAGTATCTGTTACATGTTCTATATATATGCTATTGTATGCTTGCACTACTGTTAATTTTCTCCTCAAGTATTCCAGTTACTATACCACTTGGTGTGTTTTTCCCCATACTCTTAGACAGAGTTTGGAAAGGGCCAGATAGCCTCCAGATCTCACCCTCTCTTCAAAGGTGAAATATCTGGTAAATGCCCTCTCAATCCATCTCTAGTTGGAGTTTGCTTGTGTTTTAGAGATATCCCTGAACGGGGATATTACATGAAGTATCTTCTTTTGGAGGTTGAACAGTAGATCCTTCAATATATTCCATTACTTCGTCTTCAATTAAATTTAAGTATGTTCTCTTCTTCCATGCACTGAAATTTGATGATCCAACTAGCTTGTCGCTTTCTTTACAAAAAAACATCTTGATAGATAGGGTCATGAATACTTACTTGAGTGGATTTTATTGCAACTTCCTTTATGGTGATTGAGAATGAAATCAAGGGTTTCCTTTCTTCAATGTTGTTGTACTTGAACCCTTGATTATAATGACTATCTTTGAGATTTCCTTCAAACAATGTTTTGAGTGCAAATCTTTTGATACCAAAGATTAATGAGTTGATCTTCTCACATAAAATGGTTGGATAGTCTTCCTTGCAACCTGGTTTATCTTTCCAATCCAAACATATGGTCTTTGCTTCTTTGAGTGTCTTTGTTGACAAGCAACCCTTATGTTCAGTACCTTAACTCTGATACCATGTTGAGAATTTTGAGGGCTTAAGGTTAATACAATTCTCTTCTTGATAATTACTTGAGAACGTTCTATTGTCTTCTTTTCTTTTTATGTTAATTTCTCATCAAGTCAATTATCAATACCCAAGACAAAGATTTGCATTCAGAACTACAATCTTCACTCTGAGAATACTGGTATTTAAATAACTTGAATTGTGAGAAGGTAAATCAAAGATTTACCTTCTTCACTATTGCTCTTGCTTCTTGTTGACCACACTTGTCAACTACCCCATAGTAGTACACCCCCATTTTTTTGACTGGGACTTATCATGTTCGAGATTCATGACATCCAGAGTTCATCGACAATCGACAGTTTTTATAAATGATGTAAACCCATTTTGCATGTTATGATGTAAATGATTTAAGTAAGACCGTCAGTGTATGTAACAACCTAGGTAAGTTTAGTATGTTGGTGATGATTTCTATCCTAGGAGGTTTTTTGTCTAATAGATTCACGTAAGTGATCGGCAGAGTTTTTCCCTCCAGCCTCACCCCAAAGCTAGGGTGGATTTTGTCATCAGCATGCTAAGTGAGTCATAGTGTTTTTTATCGAGTCCTTGTAAAATTAGATTGAGCTACTTGGTCTACTAGATCATGTTTTGAGTCGCAGAATTGGGTATGTATTTGAGGGTCTATACGAATGGGTATTTCCCCTTCATGTGTATAAATGTATTATCTTGTGTAAAGAGGGTTGGAAAAATAATTAAAATCCCCTCTCAATCAATTAATTAACTTTTCTGGTCAATTAATTTAAAAAATCTTAAATCAGAAATTTAATTAATTTAGGGTCCTAAGTTAGGATTAAATCTTTCAAAGGGAAAATTTGTGGGTCCTTGGAAAATGATTTTTAAAAGCCCCAGGCCAAGGGAGTTAAGAATTTTAAATTTTTTTGGACCTTTGGGACCTTGATGGTTAAGTCAAAGTCAAAATTTGGGGTAATTAACTCAAAAATAATATTTTTGAGTTAATTAAAATTGAATTAAATGATAAATTCGTTTTTCCCCAAAATTTTAATTTCAACGCTCCTGATTAAAAGATGATTAAATCTTTTGGATGGTTAAGATTATTTTGACAAGGATCATCCAAACTAGCTGTTGGAGATTTTGTCCTATAAATTTAGAAGTCTTTCTCAGTCTTGAGTCATCCGATCTCAAGATCGTGCACTTGTTCTTAGAAGCTTTTGTAAATTTTTGAGTAATAAAGCATAAAGATTTTGGGGTTACAAATTTTGATGTTTCTTCTCAGATCTATGTGGTGATTCATTTCTAAACTTTGCTACTTTGTTTGGATTTTTATGGTTGATGGCCTTCATGGATTAATCTGCATACAGGTATCTTGTGCAGTTTTCTGGATTCATAAAATGACATTTTGATTTTTTTGAAGGATCTCATGTTATTTTCTTAAATCTCTATCGATCTAAGGTTCAGATCTAAGTGTACAGGGAAATATTTTTTTAAGTGTTTGAGCGTCTGGGGAAGTCTTCGGTTGGACCAGCCGACTTTCAAATGACATAAATATGAAAAGCTCATTATTTGTTAAATTCCAAATCTATCTTACGAAATTGGTGGTTTTGTAGGGTTTTCTAGGGCTTGTGCCTCTCCCTAAAATTTTATATCTCTAAAAACTGTGCTAAAATGGATTCAAATCTCACCATAAGGGCCTCAGATTTGTAGATTAGTTTGTAAATTTGTAATTTTAAGGATTGTAAGGGTTTAATCATTTTCTTGGTGTGTATATCTTCAGGATCTAACTGGTTTCTTGCAGGTTGTGGGTTTAAATCAGAATTTTTTTTAAGATCTGAGGCAGATCCAACCTCCAAGGGCCAGATCTAGCCTCAAACTGCTACTGTGGGCAAAATCTGGGTGTTGTTCGATTTAAGGAAGATCTAAATCTGGGTTCTGACAGAAAAAAATTTCGAGTTTTGCTAGACAAAAATTTATGTTCTGGGTTTATTCAATGTAAAGGGTTGTCATTCCCATCGATTCCTGCAAAAAAACGACTTACTCATTTGCTCCACCGTCTAGCATAATTCTTCCTTCTATCCTCACCTTCTTTCCCATGCTATCCGACTGGTAGACTTAAACCCCTGCACCAGCGTCCACCATTCCCTCCTTGCTATCCAAGCCATTGCTCCTAAGCTTCATTTCTGCTCTTCATCAAACCGTCCAAGCTACACCGTCATTCCTTCCAAACCGCCTTACCTAGCCGCTGTCCGAGCCTTCATCTCTGCCCTACGCCTTTCGAATCGTCCAACTCCTTGCTCACACCGTCTAGCATCCTCCATTCCTGCCGTCGTTCAAGCTCCATTTCTTCACACTGCCGCTGTTTCCATCGATTTCAACCTGCAAAACGACAATCAAACGCACACTTAAAAAAATATGCATATACATTGAAAAAAGTTTGGCTTTCGTTTCGATTTTTTTTGTATAGTTTCAGTTAGGTGTTACGTTTTAATTTTTTGAATTCGTTTAGTTTTAGTTAGATTTTAAATTATACTTTACATTTCATTTATTTTTATTTTTAGTTTAATTTTATTTATTTTCAAGCGTAGGTTTTAGATTGAGATTTAATTTTTAGAATGTAGTTTAGTTTAGACGTTAGATTTTAATTTTTAGTTTTAGGTTAGTTTTAATGTTTGTTATTTAATTATTTTAATTTTAATTTAGTTTAATTTTAGTTTAGATTTGTTTAGTTTTAGCTTGTAGTTTTAATCTTAGCACTTTAAATTTTAAATTTTCATAAAATAAATAAATAAAAATAATAAAAAATATAAAAATATAAAAATTCTAAAAATCTAAAAAATACAAAAACATTAAAAATTTTCAAAAAAAATTCTCTATAGTCGAATGAGCCTCAAATTTTTATCTGAAGTTTGACTGTGGAGTATTTTAATTTTCGAACTGGGTTATATTGGAAATATCATAATTTCGGAAATTCTTCAAGCATTGGGCATTTTTATCTTAAATGATCGTTTCATCATAAGCTTTGTTGATTGGCTCAAGTACCTTAATGAATGATCGTGGCACTTTCTATTGAATATCATTGTGGTCATTTAGCAACAGTTATACATCCAATACTTATCTTTAATTGCATAACGAGATCTTGTTTGACTCCATAAGGCACTGGTTTTAACATAATCAATCTGTGAAATCTCGTTAATTTTATCAAGTATTTGGTGTTTCATCTGTGTCTCCTAAATTTTTCTTATTCATTTATAATAGGGTCTACCTCCCTTAGCTTGCAAGGAGACAACTTAAATAGAGAGATTGGGGATCAGGGTGAAAGCCCCCGAGCTGAGCCGTTGTCGTTGTGCCTGGACAATCTGTGCGACAACATTTTTTGGCGCCGTTGCCGGGGATAGAGTTTTTCTGTCCTTGGTCTTAACGACATTTTCTAATCTTCTGATCTTCTTTCGCCATTCATTAGCCTGTCGCAAGGGATCACATTTTCTGGCGTCTTTTCATCTCTTCATCATCTTATCATTCGTCACATCACTAATCATTTCATCTTTAGCACCTGGACATTTCGGTTGGCTTCTTGTTTGGGTGGCGACTCCACTTATTCATCTTTTTAATCCTAGAAAAGAATCCCTCCCTGATATCCATCTGCTATCTCTCGATTATTTCTTCTGTTTTAGAATTAGTTTCATGTTCAAGTGGCGACTTCAATTCTTTCATTTCTTACAAGAGTTCCTACTAAGAAGTTCGCTTCTTGAGGACCTTTTGACTTTTCTTGAACTCAGATCTATTTCTAAAATCCCAAAAACGATATCATGGATGTTTTTGCCCCGTGTAATTTTGCTAATATTTAGGGTTATCCCCATGATGTTTCTAAAATGGATAAATTACCTTATTTTCAAGGAAATGATGCAGTTAGTGTTAAATCTCATTTGTTTGCTTTCACTAACCGGTGGAATAGATTTGCAGTTGCAAATAATAATTTCGATGATGTAAAGATGAAATTTTTTTTTCTTACTTTTGGCGAGGACGTTGCTGAATGGTTTACGGAAAAGCCTGATAATTCATTTGATACTTTTGAATCAATTGTAACTGCCTTTAAGTAAAAGTACGGTGATAAAAGGGAAGACAGGCATTTGGCAAGGGAGATCAATACCATAAAAAAGAAAGAAAATGAAACGACTGAAGAATTTAACTGGAGATTTAATGGTATCCTTAGAGAAATATCTCAAACTCATAAACCTCCTGATGGATCTCTTCTGAATTTTTACATTGATGCTTTTAATTCTGATACTTCATATGAGTTAAGACGGGCTAAAACTGCAAATTATAAGGCTTGTCAATCTTTAGCTGAGGAGCTTGAAAAAGATAAAAGGGCATCTGGGAAGTTTGAAATTCCTAGTTTTGATAGGGATGCAACTAAGTTAAAAGAACCTCTAGAAGATGATGATGACCCTATGAAAAGGTTAATGCAAAAACTTGAAAGCATGGAGCTTAATCAAGCGAAATTGATCTCTGAACATGCTAAGGAAATAAGCGCTTTACAGTCTAGGTTGGTTCAAATGGAAAGGGCTCAAACACAGAATTCCTAGCCTAGAAATAATAATGCTTTGCAGAAAAGAGGCCTATCTTATGAGCAGAGACCGAAAAATCAACTCGAGTTTGCAAATCTTGTGGATGAAGCTCTGCCTTATTGTAGAGCCTGTAATGCTCTTCATGAAGAGGTTACTTGCCATGTTGTCAAAAGAATCATAGATAGTAGAATGGCAGGGTCGAGCCATCAAATTAATGTTGTTGGTAACGACTATCACATGCATATAGAAGATCATGAAAGTCATGTTAAGGAACCAGCTCAGATGATTAAGGATGTGCAACCCAATCATACGCAAATGATTCGAAACATGGAAGCTAACCAAATCAATCTTCAAAATATGATAAATTCCATGGAAGCAAGTCATGCACAGGAAATAAATGTCATGGAAAACAGGTTAAAGATAATGGAAGTTAATCATTCTAATCAGATGTCCATTATACAGAATCATATGATTGCAATGGAAGCAAGACACACCCAGGAAATGACTGCCATGAAGGAAAATCACTTGTTGGAAATAAAAAATATGGAGGCAAATCAGACCAATATACAAGACAGATTCATGAAAACAAAAATAAATCAAGAGAAATTAATAGTAAGGCATGCCAGGGAGATGAGTTCCACACAAAAAAGGTTGGAAAAAATGGAAAAATTACATATACAAAAGTTTCAGCCAAAATTTGATTATGAAGATTCATCAACAGATCATAAGACTTATTGTCTGCTAAAGCAATTCCCATCTCAACACAAGGAGGTCACTTCTCCCATTAGGGAAAATTTAACTATGGTTTCAAAGGATGTTAAGAAATATCAAGCTTATGTGTCACCATTAACAGAGTATATCCATAATAAAGTTGATCCACTAGAGGTTCATCGGTCTTTTAGCTACCAAAACTCTTGGGGTCAAGGACAAGAAGATACTACGATGGTCTCAATACTTCCCTGCAACCCCCGCAAGAAGAAGAGAAAAGAAGCGAAAAAGAAAGAAATAAGTGGTTTGGGATTATTGTTTGCGTGAAGCAACTTGACATTCAGATAAGACAGAGTCCTACAATTAGAAAGATTGGACATAGACACATCTGAAAAGAAGCCCATAGACTTGCCTAAAAGCAAGCAAATGCTCAGCATGCACTATATTGAGCACATCTGATGCCACAGGGCATCCTTTGTATTGTATCTGTAACCTTTCACCTTGTTATTTCAGCATTTCTTTTTGTAGTTGGAGTAGATTTACTTTTCATGTTAAGTAGAATAATAAGAGCTTCTATTTTTCATGAGCTTAATGTTATATGATGATATTTGGATGGACGCTACTTATGTAATCTTGTGTGTTGCTTGGATGCATATTTTGGATTCTCACATTCCTTCAATGAAGCAACGTGTCCCCAAGTAGAGCCAGATGTTGACCACACTTTGTCAACTACCCCATAGTAGTACACCCCCATTTTTTTGGTTGGGACTTATCATGTTCGAGGTTCATGACATTCAGATTTCATCGACAATCGATAGTTTTTATAAATGATGTAAATCCATTTTGCATGTTATGATGTAAATGATCTAAGTATGACCGTCAGTGATGTAACAACCTAGGTAAGCCTAGTATGTTGGTGATGATTTCTATCCTAGGAGGTTTTTTGTCTCACTGATCACGTAAGTGATCGGCATAGTTTTTCCCTCCAGCCTCACCCCAAAGCTAGGGTGGATTTTGTCATCAGCATGCTAAGTGAGTCCTAGTGTTTTCTATCGTGTCCTTGTAAAAGTAGTTTGAGCTACTTGGTCTACTAGATCATGTTTTGAGTCGCAGAATTGGGTATGTATTTGAGGGTCTATACGAATGGGCATTCCCCCTTCGTGTGTATAAATGTATTATCTTATGTAAAGAGGGTTGGAAAAATAATTAAAATCCCCTCTCAATCAATTAATTAAATTTTCTGGTCAATTAATTTAAAAAATATTAAACCAGAAATTTAATTAATTTAGGGTCCTAGGTTAGCATTAAATCTTTCAAAGGCAAAAATTTTCAGTCATTGGAAAATGATTTTTAAAAGCCCCAGGCCAAGGGAATATTGAGAATTTTAAGAAATTTTGGACCTTTGGGACCTTGGTGGTTAAGTCAAAGTCAAAATTTTGGAGTAATTAACTCAAAAATAATATTTTTGAGTTAATTAAAATTGAATTAAATAATAAATTCATTTTTTCCCCAAAATTTTAATTTCAACGCTCTTGATTAAAAGATGATTAAATCTTTTGGACAGTTGAGATTATTTTGACAAGGATCATCCAAACTAGCCGTTGGAGATTTTGTCCTATAAATTTAGAGGTCTTTGTCAGTCTTTAGTCATCCGATCTCAGGATCATGCACTTGTTCTTAGAAGCTCTTGTAAATTTTTGAGTAATAAAGCATAAAGACTTTGGGGTTACAAATTTTGATGTTTCTTCTAAGATCTATGTGGTGATTCATTTCTAAACTCTGCTACTTTGTTTGAATTTTTATGGTTGATGCCCTTCATGGATTAATTTGCATACAAGTATCTTGTGCAGTTTTCTGGATTCATAAAATGACATTTTGATTTTTTTGAAGGATCTCATGTTATTTTCTTAAATCTCTATCGATCTAAGGTTCAGATCGAAGTGTGCAGGGAAATATTTTTTTAAGGGTTTGAGCGTCTGGGGAAGTCTTCGGTTGGACCAGCCGACTTTCAAATGACATAAATCTGAAATGCTCATTATTTGTTAAATTCCAAATCTATCTTACGAAATTGGTGGTTTTGCAGGGTTTTCTAGGGCTTGCGGCTCTCCCTAAAATTTTATATCTCTAAAAACTGTGCTAAAATGGATTCAAATCTCATCATAAGGGCCTCAGATTTGTAGATTAGTTTGTAAACTTGTAATTTTAAATGTGTCGGAATAGCGACGATTTGGCCGTCGAAATTTCCGCCAAATTCTCTAGTGTATTCAAACACCACCAGCTTATACTACTCCTCCAATAGTTTTTCCAATAATGGCTAGACCATGGGCTACTCCAGGAGCTGTCAACATGCCTGCACCTTTACATGATTTACCTGACAATCCTGGAAAATGGCTTCCGAAGTTTAGTCCAGATCTCAACATTCAAGCTGAAGAACATATCAATAACTTTATGCTAGCTATAAATTTGAATGGAGTCCTACATGAAGATGTTGTAGTCAGACTATTCCCTTATACTCTTCAAGGGGCAGCAGGATCCTGGTACTTTTCATTACCATCAGGATCCATAACAAGTTGGGCCATTTTTGCAGATCATTTTTTAACCAAATTTGGAGATGACAGATCAATAGCTACTTTAATCAACGATCTCTCAAATTTGAAAGCAGAACCCAAGGAACCCATTAAAGATTTCAACACTAGATTCAACAAACTCTTGAACAAAATTCACACAGATTCAAGACCTAGTGAACAAGTCAGAAGTGAATGGTACATAACTACCTTACCCTCAAACATAGCAATTTTTGTAGATAGAGCTGCAAAGCCTACATTAGATGAGAATATGAAAGAAGCTATTGCAGTAGAAAAATGAATTATTTCTCTAGAAAAGAAAAATGCTATTGAGGAAAGGAAATCAAAGAAAGTCAGCTTCAAAGATGATTCAAAGAAAAAGGCCAAAGACCCATACGACATGGAAGGTGTTGTACATATTCCCTTCTCCATTTAAATTTTGGCCTCCAGCTCCTTTAAAATCTGTTTCCAATGTCTATGTGGTCAAAAACCCCCCATATCACACTCATCGCCACCCTCTCCGCTCCAAAAGTATATTGTTTAAATGTTTAAAACCCGCATTTTAAATATTTCGGGCCGAAGCCCCAAGTCATAAGCCCCGCCCCTAATTGCTGTCATACGACCGGAGGCCGAAGACCGTGAGCCAAGAAGAAAAGGGGCCTACCATTTTAATAATCGGGCGCAATGGTGGCCGTCCGATCAAAGCCCAAATCAACGGAGCAGACACCTTTTATATGGCGGCCCCCACATATGTACCCCCCGCATGCAAGAACCAGCAGTATATCCCCCGCACCACTCTCTTTCGCAAGGCAGTATTTCCCGCGGGGACAGCGATCCCATACAGGTGGTGCCGCGTGTCCTCAGTACGAGCGGGAAACTGCTTTTCTCCTGCGCGTTAAAGTCTGCAACATCGCCGGGCAGCGGGATTCACGAGAATCGTTGGATCTCCAGATTTCAATCCAACGACGGAGACATATCAGAACCGTTCGCCCGTTATCTTGTGTTTGCCGTGACCTATGGCCCGCCACCGTGTCGTTCTCACCCACTCCCGCTCGTTGACTTTGCCACGTCATCCTTCTGCTCGCTCCCCTGTACGCCCATGTGTCATGCCCAGATGTTTTCGTAGTGTCATCCCACCGTATATATATATATATGTGCCCGCGTTTTTGACTATTTTTCCCCATTTTATTTATTTCCCCGCGACATAACTATTTTACGCTCTGTGTCTGTTTACCCCATACATTCATCGCTTCTCCTTCTGTCACCATGTGTGTTTCCGTCTCCTATCCATGTCCGCAGTGTCGTCTTCAGCCCCACCTCCATCATTCCCCGCCTCCATCTGCGTCGGCTTTTCCTAATATTTTGTGAGTTTTGCAGGTTTCAAGATAACATCAAGATATTTTAATCCGTTGCCGCTATTATAAAGGTTCGGGGCCCATGAAAGACGATTTCCTGGGGTGAAATTTAATGAGGAAGCTGAGGGTAGGCGCGAGGAATGACCGTCATTAAAAAAGACACAGAGATGGATTCTCAGAACGCTCCAGATACATTCGCCCCGCATTAAAGATCCAAGATTTAAATCTAAAGCCAGGAGCCAAGAGTACAGTACAGGAATGCAGATAATTTCAAATCTCTTACGGCAGCAGATTTTCCCTCAGCTAAAAGCATCACAGTGTATATATTTTATTATTTCTGTCTTGTATATAAGGATATTTTTATCTCCCAGCATTCATTTCTTTAGATAGATTGTTAGGTATATTCATTTATAGCCAATCATTCATAGAGAAGGCGCGAATGTTTTCCGCCATTTTATTCAAATTAAGTCATTAATTGTGCCTCGTCTCCCTCCTCCTCTAGAAGTTTCTGTCTTCTCTATAAATACTCAGAAATAAGACATTGTAGAGGTTCCAGATTTCTATCAGCAAACTGTGCAACGAGAAGACTTCTGTATTCATCTTGTAATATTTCTGTATGAAGTTTTAGAGCCCGTAGGGTCTCAGTGAGGAGGGGTTATAACTGTATTGAGGATTCTGGTCTTTGGTATCTCACAGTATGTAACTTTTCTTATGTGTTAATACATTATCTCTTTTCATGCAAATTATCTTCTTGTATCATGTTCTAGAATGCGAGTGGCTCACTAGTTTGCAGTAAGGATTCATCTTAAGTGGTGCCCTTTCTGGAATTAGTTAAGCGCTTTAAATAGGCCTAGTCGTGATATACTGTTCCATGTTCACTCTTTCCATATTTTTTGCTATATTAGTGGCTTAAGGATTCGTAAATTGGTGCGCCCTTGTATGCCTGCTAATATCATCTTATGTTTCCTCACTGCACTCACTTCCTGATATCTGATTTCTGTGATATATTAGTTGAATCGGCCCTCTTTACAGTAAGCGGTCTCTTAACTGTCTGATGCTTTCATGCTGAATTTTTACATGATGTTCTTACATTACTCTTATCTTTGTATCAGCTTCTGAGAGAGATTGGTCCCGTTCAAATCTAATTTCCTTGTTTAAAGCAAGAGATAGTAAGTGAGCTCTTTGGATTGACAACCCAAGCTATAATGAGCCACTTGCTATATTAAGATGTCCTAGGCACTGGTCTATGGCAACTCTAGACTGTCTCTAGGAGGGTGACAAAATCATCCACAACATCTTTCTGGCGCCGTTGCCGGGGAACGAATTCAAGAATATCAGTTTCCCTGGGTTTTCGATAAATTGTTTTCACTCTCTAATTAGGTGAGCACAGAGAGGTGAAGAGTTGCAGATTTCTCACCTTGGCGACTCCACTGGTCTTTATTTGATAAATCTTATTGAAATTCCTGGCTTCCCGTAAGCCCCATTTGAGGTCAGATACCTCACAGCCAAAAACACTTGTGTCTGACCCTGAGAAGATCATTCACAGAAGAGGTTGGAAAGAGAAGAAGTCAGTTCGTTCCGAAAACTCTGAATATTTCGTTGAAGACCATCCGCCCTCTTCTTCTCAAGAAGTTAGAACAGAAAAACCCAAGTTTTACTCAGAGACTCCACGTAGAGGAAATACCTGGATTGAAGGGGAATCGCATCCTGATTTCGAGGCTGAAGAAATTAAAGAGGTCACAGAAGTAACTGTTGTTAACCGTGAGTTATTCCCATCTACACCTCAGGCTTCTGTGCAATATATTCCCATTGTTATCCATACTCCGCTTCCTCCTACTCCTCTCCCTTCATCTGTATCTCAAATTGTTGTGCAACCTCCGCCTCCCCCAATGGCCAATGTTCCTACTTTTCTGTTAAATAAATATGCTCCTCTGGCCTTGCCCTAAGCGCTAAATGATATGCCGCAAGATTACTTAAAGATTTTGCCAAGATTCAATGGTGAGAATGAAGTTGACGCTCAGAAGCACCTCGAGACTTTCTGCTGTTTTGCAGAAAACTTAAATGTTGAACATCTTGATGTGGTCTTGAGATTATTTGTGCAGTCTTTGGAAGGTGAAGCTCGAAAATGGTTCAAGACATTGGAAAATCATTCAATCACCACCTGGGACCAGATGGAGAATGCTTTTCTCAAGAAGTGGGGAGAAAAGAAAGACCAAGGGCAGTGCCTCGTGGAATTCAATACGCTAAAGAAGAAACACAATGAGGGAGTGGCAGAATTTATCAAAAGATTTAATAAATTATATCTGAACCTTCCCGCTGATATGAAACCCCAACAAGCTGCAGCCAAAGTTGTTTTTATAGCAGCTTTTGATTCTGATTTCGGTTTTTCTCTGCGGGAAAGAATGCCTGTTACTCTGGATGATGCCCAGACAGATGCTCTAGAGTTGGAGGCAAATTTTGCTTCCACTGGGAAGTTAAAAGGAAAAATCGAATAGGAAACTAGAAGAAAAGGCAAAGAAGAGGTTTCTACCTCTAATCAAGAAAAGGATTCAGATAAAATGGATGAGATAAGTAAGATGATAAAGAAGATGGTCAAGCTAGAGCTGGAAGCTAAAAATGCAGCTCCCAAGAACTACTACAATGCTCCAAACAGAGGATATAATCCCCAGTATAAGAGAACACCTCTCCAGATATTGCCGAGAGAGACAAAGGAACAACAAGATCAGGTACCTCATCCCTTGTACTTGGAAGGACCGGCCGATGACTCTGCTGGAGATGCAGCTTATGAGTTAGAAGACTCAAATCTGGCTTTTTCAAATAATGATGACATGGAGTGCCCCCTGCAAGAAGAAGATGAAGAAGCATAGATTGACCATTACTGCAAGCAATTTGCTGATTTCATGGAAGCACAATTCAACGTCAAATATGATCTCAGATCCTCAAGAAAGAGGACCAGAACTCAGGAGCAAGAAGAAGAACCACCTCGAGGAGAAGCATCTACTCAAAAGGAACCAGCAACAAAGAAGAATGCGGAAAAAGGTAAGAACCTTCTGAATACCCCCTTGCAGTCTAGTGATCAGATTCCCTCCTCTTCTAAACTAGTCGGTCCTCCTAATGCTGAGCCAGTGTCAAAAGAAATTAAATCTTCAGTTGAGAATAAGGAGTCAAAAGAAGTAGTGATAGAAAAGACCACATCTGCTTTCAATTTGCAAAAAGAACTTGAGAAGATTAAGATTCCTGTCCCTCTGATTGAGTTATTAAAACAGCCTGCGTATCAGTCTCAAGTTAACTCTTTCATTCTTCCTCCTGAGCAACCAATTGCACCTGATAGTTTAAATCTTCAAGAAGAGAGACCCATGGTAGTCTTTGGCCCACATGTCAAGGAGATAGACCCTTCTACTCCTCCTTTTTATGTATCCCTAGTCATTCATGACCTGCTGTTACATAATTGTATGCTAGATTCTGGGGCTTCCCATAATCTTATGCCTTTGTTTGTCATGGAGCAACTAGGACTGCAAATTACAAGACCATACAAAGACTTATATTCATTTGATTCTAAAAGAGTAAAATGCTTGGGAATGATTAAAGATTTAGTGGTTAATTTGGCTCAAATCCCAGCAAAGAGTGTGGTCATGGACATTGTGGTTGCTGATATCCCAGCCCGCTTTGGCATGCTGTTGTCAAGGTCATGGGGTACCAAGATTGGGGGATCAATTAAATTGGATTTAACATATGCCACTGTCCCAGTCTTTGGAGGTCAGGAAAGGAGGTTATACAGGGAGACAATATTTGTTAAAATGGTAACCAAGGCTGACTGCTCAGAGAACTCTCCAGTTTATAACAAGGAAGGAGACTTCTCATGTTTTATGTTAGAAGAAAATCAAAGTTACGCTCATGAGCCCCTTTTTGGTCAAATTCAGGCTGAGCAGCCTAAAGAAAATCAGGAATTAGAAATTTGGACTTTGCATTTTGATGGAGCTAATTCAAGGGAAGGTAATGGAGCTGGGGTATTATTAATTTCCCCTGCAGGAAAATGGGTGCCGATGTCTTTTAAATTGGAGTATGAGGCTACAAACAATGTAGCCGAATATGAGGCACTATTACTGGGACTACAGACAGCTAAAAACATGGGCATCCAATGTCTGAAAGTGTTTGGAGACTCTGAACTGGTGGTGAGATAGATTAAAAATGAATGCCAAACTAAACATCCACGGCTCAGAGCATATAGAAATGAAGTATGGGACATGATAGAAAATTTCTTCTCAGCATTTAACATACAGTTCATGCCCCGGGAGCAAAACAGAGTAGCAGACTCTCTTGCGGTAGCTGCCAGTACTTTTCTTCCTCCTCAGAATTCGCTTCTAAGATATGAAGTGGAGGTACAGTACAGACCATCCATTCCAGACAATATAAAGCATTGGCAGGTATTCGAAGACGATGAACAGATGAAAAGATTCATGGAGACAGTGGGAGAATTCACAAATATGGAAATCGATGATGATGAGGAAGAGGAAGTTGAAAATATTGCAGAAAATAAATGGGAGGAGAACATAGCAGGGAACAGAGTGCTGCAGCTAAAAGGAAATGTTATACCCAGAGGTCTGGTGCCTCTAGAAAGATTATTTAACAAAGATGACATTCCATTGCAGCCAAGAAAAGCGACAGAAGAAGATCAAGTGGGAGATTTGAATCTGGGTACTCATACCGATCCCAAAATTGTAAAATTATCTAAAAGAGTCCCAGAAGAATACAAAGAAAAGTATTTGAAATTATTTCAGTCTTATAAAGATGTTTTTGCCTGGTCCTATCAGGACCTAAAAAATTTTGATGTAAATATAATACAACATAAGATTCCATTGAGGGAGGATGCAAAGCCATACAAACAGAAGCTCAGGCAGATTAATCCTCTGCTTCTTCCCTCCATTGAAAAGGAAATTAAAAAATTGTTGAAAGCTAAAATAATTGTGCCCTTGAGATACTCAGAATGGATAGCGAACCTTGTTCCTGTTAGAAAGAAGAATGGAGAAATAAGGCTGTGCGTAGACTTCATGAATTTGAATAGAGCATCTCTCAAGGATAATTATCCACTGCCTAAAATGGACCACATCCTGCAGAAAGTAGTGGGAGCATCCAGAATGTCAATGATGGATGGGTTTTCTGGTTATAATCAAGTGGCTGTTTTCCCAGAAGACCAGAGGAAAACTGCATTTACTACACCATGGGGAACCTTTATGTACGCTCGGATGCCATTTGGATTAATTAATGCAGGAGCTACTTTTCAAAGGGCAATGGACATAGCCTTTGTTGGAGAACAGGACAAGTTTCTAGTAGTTTATCTTGATGATATCACAGTGTTTTCAAAGAATGATGATGAGCATATTGAGCATTTAAGAAGAACTTTTGAAAAATGCAGAAGGTATGGCCTGTCCCTCAATCCTCAAAAATCTTTATTTGCATTAGATGAAGGTAAACTTTTAGGGCACATTGTAACAAAGGATGTTGTGAAAATTTACCCTAAGAGAATTGAAGTAATAAATAGTATTCCTTTGCCAAGGAATAGAAAGGAGGTACAGGTGTTTTTGGGTCGAATAAATTTTTTGAGAAGATTCATTCCTAACTATGCTGAGATAGTTAGGCATATAACCAATATGTTGAAAAAGGACAATGAAGTTAAGTGGTCCCAGGAGTCCAGAGATGCATTTACAAGGATAAAACAGGCATTTACTGAAGCTCCTGTGCTAGCAGGACCAGATTACAAAAAACCATTTATGATTTTCTCATTTGCTTCACCTCATACCATCGCTGGAGTGTTATTGCAGAAGAATGAAGAGGGATATGAACAGCCCATAGCTTTCTTCAGTCAAGTGCTTTATGATGCTGAATTAAAATATAATATACTGGAGAAGCAGGCATATGCCCTGGTAAAGTCCCTCAAAGCTTTCAGAGTCTATGTTTTGCAATCTCACATTACAGCTTATGTCCCCACCACGGCAGTCAAAGACATTCTGGTTCAGGGAGACAGCGAAGGTAGGAGGGGAAGATGGATTGCAAAAATCCAAGAGTATGATTTGGATATAAGGCCTACTAAGTTGGTGAAAGGGCAGGGACTTGCCAAGATGCTATCTGAATCAAATCATCAAGCTTTGGGCATTAATCTGTCTGTGATAGCAAATGAAGAAGCAGAAAAAGAAGAAGAGCAACATGGACTAGAGATGGCTACTCAAAAGATACATGTGAAATATCTAACTAGTCCTTGGTATAAAGAAATAGTTGAATATCTGTTAACCCTCAGCTGTCCCCCTAGCTGTGAAAAAATGAAATACAGGGCTATAAGGATGAAATCTCAGAAATATGCAATTGCCAATGGGCAACTCTATTGGAGAGACCCTCTAGGCATATTACTTTTATGTCTCACAGAAAATGAAGTGCAAAACGTAATGACAGAATTTCATGAGGGTATATGTGGAGGACATTACAGCTGGAGGGCTACAACTCATAAAATCTTGAAGGCTGGTTTTTACTGGCCAAAATTGTATTCAGATACTTTTTCTTGGGTCAGATCGTGTGACAAAAGTCAAAGATTTACAGAAAGGCAGAAATTAGCAGCATTGCCCTTGATCCCTATTCATGTAAATGAACCATTTCAAAAATGGGGATTGGATTTTATAGGTGAGATACATCCCCCATCAAGTGGCCAGCATAAATGGATATTAACAGCCACAGACTATTTCACGAAATGGGTGGAAGCCGTACCTACCAGAAATGCTACAGATACTGTAATAATGGGGTTTATAGAGGATAATATCATATCCAGGTTTGGCTGCCCTGCCAGAATTGTAACTGAAAATGCACAGGCTTTCAGGTCTACCAGGTTTGTAAAGTTCTGCCAGAGATATAACAGCATCCTGACCCATTCTACAACATACTATCCACAGGGAAATGGTCTAGCAGAATCATCTAATAAGACCCTGGTGAGAGCCCTGAAGAAAACAATAGCTGAAAATCAGAAAAACTGGGACTCTCAGTTGAAGTTTGCTCTATGGGCAAATAGGATAACCAGCAAAAGAGCAACAGGGAAGTCACCTTATGAGCTGGTATATGGGCGGGCTGCATTGTTTCCTTTGCAATTGGCATTGCCAGTGGCACGTTTTATGCAGGAAAGCCAGGAAGAATCAGATGACATGATCCGAAAAATTAATCAGCTGGTAGAATTGGAGGAAACAAGGAATCAGGTAGATCAGAGATTGATAGAATACCAGGAAAAAATGAAGAATGTCTTTGATCAGCACACAAAGGATAGGAATTTTCAAATTGGGGACCTGGTTCTCAGATGGGATGTTCGCAGAGCAGAAAAGGGCAAGCACGCTAAATTTGATCCATTATGGTTTGGGCCATTCAAAATAGTGAAGCTTGGAAGAAACAACACCTTTTCTCTAGAAAATCTACAGGGTGATCTGTTGGATGCTCCCGTGAATGGCCAATTCCTCAAGCCATATTTTCAATTCTGACCCAGGTTGGAAATGCCCCACTGTATGTACTGTACATAAATCATTTTGATTTTTATTTCTATTTAGGAAGGAATGCTGATAATTACCTGAAGGATAAGCGCAGAATAAATTGAGCCAGCAAAATAGAATATTGAATGGTCTGCGTGTTCTCGACATGCCCGAGGACAGGCATGCCATCCCCAGCTGGAGCCAATGTTGTACATATTCCCTTCTCCATTTAAATTTTGGCCTCCAGCTCCTTTAAAATCCGTTTCCAATGTCTATGTGGTCAAAAACCCCCCATATCACACTCATCGCCACCCTCTCCCCTCCAAAAGTATATTGCTTAAATGTTTAAAACCCGCATTTTAAATATTTCGGGCCGAAGCCCCAAGTCATAAGCCCCGCCCCTAATTGCTGTCATACGACCGAAGGCCGAAGACCGTGAGCCAAGAAGAAAAGGGGCCTACCATTTTAATAATCGGGTGCAATGGTGGCCGTCCGATCAAAGCCCAAATCAACGAAGCGGACACCTTTTATGCGGCGGCCCCCACATATGTACCCCGCGCGCCTGAAACAGGTGGTATTACCCCGCACCACTCTCATTGAAATGGCAGTATTTACCGCGGGGCAGCGATCCCATACAAAAAGTGTCGCGTGTCCTCAGTACGGGTGGGAAACCGCTTCCCTCCCGCGCGTTAAAGACCTCACCAGGGCCGGGCAGCGGAATTCATGTGAACCGTTGGATCTCCCGATCTCCATCCAACGGCGGAGGCATATCAAAACTGGCCGCCCGTTAACATGTGTTCGCCATGTCCTATGGCCCGCCACCGTGCCATTTTCACCCACTTCCACCCGTTGACTCTGTCGCCACGTCAATCCTCCATAAGTCCCCCGTACGCCCATGTGTCATGCCCACATGTTTTTGTGGTGTCATCCCACCGTATATATATATATATGTGCGTGTGTTTTTGACTATATTCCCCCATTTTATTTATTTCCCCGCGACCTAACTATTTTACGCTCTGCGTCTGTTTACCCCATACCTCCATCGCTTCTCTCCTGCCACCCTGTGTGTTTCCATCCCCTGTTCATATCCACGATGTCGTCTTCGTCACCACCTCCATCATTCCCCGCCTCCATCTGGGTTGGCTTTTCCTAATATTTTGTGAGTTTTGCAGGTTTTAATATAACAAGAGAACGTTTTGATCCGCTGCCGCTGTTAAAAAGGTTTGGGGCCCATAGAAGATGATTTTCTGTGGGCGAAATTTAATGAAAGAGATTGAGGGCAGGTGCGCGAAATGACCACCATTAAAGAAGACAAAGAAATGCATTCACAGAACCCTCCAGATAAATTCGCCTTGCAATAAAGATCCAAGATTTAAATCTAAATCCAGGAGCCAAAAGTACAGTACAGGAATGCAGATCATTTCAAATCTCTTACGGCAACAGATTTTCCCTCAGCTGAAAGCATCAAAGTGTATATATTTTATTATTTATGTCTTGTATATAAGGAGATTTTTATCTCCCAGCATTTATTTCTTTAGACAGATTGTTAGGTATATTCATTTATAGTCATTCATTTATAGAGAAGGCGCGAATGTTTTCCGCCATTTTATTCAAACTAAGTCATTAATTGTGCCTCGTCTCCCTCCTCCTCTAGAAGTTTCTGTCTTCTCTATAAAACTCAAAAATAAGACATTGTAAGGGTTCCAGATTTCTGTCAGCAAACTGTGCAGCGAGAAGACTACTGTATTCATCTTGTAATATTTCTGTATGAAGTTTCAGAGCCCGTAGGGTCTCAATGAGGAGGGGTTATAACTGTATTGAGGATTTTGGTCTTTGATATCTCACAATATGTAACTTTTCTTATGTGTTAATATATTGCCACTTTTCATGCAAATTGTCTTCTTGTATCATGTTCTAGAATGCGAGTGGCTCACTAGTTTGCAATAAGGATTCATCTTAAGTGGTGCCCTTTCTGGAATTAGTTAAGCGCTTTAAATAGGCCTAGAAGTGATATGCTATTCCATGTTCACTCTTTCATATTTTCTACTATATTAGTGGCTTAAGGATTCGTAAATCGGTGCACCCTTCTGCCAGTAATATCTTCTTATGCTTCCTCACTGCACTCACTCCCTGATATCTGATTTCTGTGATATATTAGTTGAATCGGCCCTCTTTACAGTAAGCGGTCTCTTAACTGTCTGATGCTTTCATGCTGAAGTCTTACATGATGTTCTTACATTATTCTTGTCTTTCTGTCATCTTCTGAGAGAGATTGGTTCCATTCAAATCTAATTTCCTTGTTCAAAACAAGAGATAGTAAGTGAGCTCTTTGGATTGACAACCCAAGCTATAATGAACCACTTGCTATATTAAGATGTCCTAGGCACTGGTCTATGGCAACTCTAGACTATCTCTAGGGGGGTGTCAAAATCATCCTACATGGTTGCTGACAGAATTTTTAAAACCATGTCAAATGAAATGGTTGAAATCAAAAAACAAGTAGCTGAAACTTCTACCAAGAAACCATTCCGAAATTTCAGAAGAAACCAAGTTGAATCTAAACCTCCTAATGCAATCACTAATGCAGAATCAGAAGAAGAGGAAGAAGAAGAAGATACATCTATAGTATCAGATGAAGAAGATGAGAATGAAGAAATAGCTGAATTGAATGGAATGTGGGATTTTATTCTCCCTAATTCTGATAGTGAAGAAGATATGCCTGTAAGTACTAGGAGTAAATCTATAGTGGAACTAGTGCAAACAGTTCCTAAAAAGAAAATTACAACTCCAAGTACCAAAGACAAATCCCCTGTAAAGAAAAATTCTCCATTACCTACTAAAATCAACCATCTTCTTCTAATCCTCCCACATCAACAACAAAGACTTTAGTAGTGTCAGATCCTATGGAGTACAACATTGTTGAAGACATGAAAAATATCAAAGCCAACATTTCCTTACATGAACTCAGCAAACTAAAACACTAGCAAAAGTTGCCATTGAAAGAATTAAACGCTACACCAATTGCTCCTTTACCAAGTGGTGTAATTGCAAAAGAAGCTAGAGGATCTGGTAAGCCACCGGATAAGGTAGATGCTACTGATATCGTGCTCATTGGAGAAAAATCAAATTCTTAGACTCCTCCTTTTCTCTTGACTTATGAGATGTACAATAAAAATCTGCACAATTGTTTGATTGATTTTGGAGCCTCCTCCAATATAATGCCTACTTATATCTGTGCCAAATTGAATATCGAACCACAGAAATCAGTAGTTCATATCGTTCAATTGGATCTCTCTAAAGTTCAAGTTGTAGGAGAAATCAATTGGCCATTATTGATTACTTCCATCCCTAGGATTGTCCAAAGAATCGATATTTTGATTGCCGATATTCCCGAATTTATGGATTGATCTTTTTGCCAGGACCGGGTCTGCAAAGCTTAATGGTTATATTGTAACTGATTATTCACATATGTGGCTTCCCTACAAAGGGAAACCAAATCAAATCAAAGTTGAGCGAGAAAAACATATGGTGCATACTGTAACTGAATTTGAACAAGCAAATGAACCTGAAGCTTTTAATAACAATATCCTTGGAGGTTATTATGCTGAATCATTCCTTGGGAATTTCACTGCACCACAATCACCCTTTTCTATAAATACTTTTATTTCGCAAATTGAAAATTTTTCACAATATGATTCTTTTAGAATTGTTAATGTTTCTGATACATCTGTAGATAAACCTGTAGATAAATCTTTATTTTGGTCATTATATTTCGACAGATCAAAATCTAGTGATGGAGCAGGAGTAGGATGCATTTTAATTGATCCACATGGAGAGAAAACCATGTTGTCATGTAGACTAGAGTTTGAGTGCACAAAAAATACTGTAGAATATGAAGCCTTGATTCAAGGACTTTATAAAGCCATAGGGTTAAATGTCAAATACTTGAAAGTATATGGAGATTCTGAAATTGTCATAAGACAAGTAAGGAATACTATTCATTGCCTTTCGTACATCTAACACTATCAAACCCCGTACAAGATCTTCCAACTCATTTTTTAGCATTCAATATTTCTCCTATTCCTTAGGAATCAAATACCAGCTCTGGACGGTTAGCTAATGTTGCATCTAAACTCCTTCCTGCTGAAGATTGCAGTCCTGATAGGTTTTCTGTAGAATTGATTTTTCGTCCATCTGTCCCAGATAATGTTACAAATTGAAGAGTATTCTATCATGATCAAGATATTTTAAATTTCATGACTTCAGAGAAATCATATGATAAGAAAATTATTGACGAAGATGATCATGATTTTCAAATTGCCTCAAAAGGTAATGAAAATCCCATTCTGAAATCTGTTGCTAAATTAGTGGATTTATATGATATTAAAGACAGATTCAAGAAAGTCACTAATGCTAAACTTCAAAGTTCCACTTTGAAGTTTGAAATAGTAAATCTTGGTTCTGATTCTAAACCTCAAAACATTAATTTAGGACTCAATTTAATACCAGAGGAAAGGAATGCTTTCATTAAACTCTTGAACAAATATAAAAACGTTTTTTCTTGGAATTATGATGATTTAAAAACGTATGATACTTCGATTATTCAACACACAATTCCAATGCTTCCTGATATTAAACCTATTCAACAGAAGTTGAGAAATATTCATCCAAATCTCAAAGGACAAATCAAATCAGAACTTAATAAAATCTTAAAAGCCAAAATCATTTTTTCCGTCGTCGCACCACCATATGTGAATATGGTACCTCGTAAGGAAGAAAAATGGTGATATAAGAATCAGACATTTCGTAAATTTTAAATAAGGCATGTTTAAAAGACAATTTCATTGCCAACTTATGGGAACAGAGGATTTTCTCCAAAAGTTGCAGTCGTGTTCCGAACTTATGTCCTTTCTTGATGGATTTTCAGTTATAATCAAGTTTTAGCTCATCCAGATGACAGATTGAAAACAACTTTCAGAACAAAATGGGGAACTTATGCTTATCGAAATGCCTTTTGGTCTAATAAATGCAAGGAGAAACTTTCCAAAGAGCCATGGACATAGCATTTAAAGGTCTGATCAATAAATCAGTTTGCTTCATCTTGATGACATAACATTATTTTCAAAAAAGAGAGCCAACAATCTACATGATTTAAAGCAAATATTTGAAAGATGTAGAAGGTTTGGTATTTCCTTAAATCCAAAGAAATTTTTCTTTGCTCTTGATGAAGGAAAACTCTTAGGATTTGTCGTGTCAGAAGATGGTATATATATTCATCCAGATAGAGTGAAAGAAATTTCTGATATTTCTTTACCTCATAACAAAAAATCCATGCAATCGTTTCTTGGACAGATCAATTTTGTTAAAAGATTCATTCCTGATTTTTCTTTAATTGTTTTACCTATGCAAAATATGATCAAGAAGAATTCAGTATTCAAATTGGGGCATAAAGAGAAAGAAGCCTTTGAGGCAATCAAACAAGCAATCATTAATGCACCAGCATTGAATACCCCAGATCTTTCTAAAGATTTTACTTTGTATACTATGGCCACCGAGACATCCTATGCAGCTGTTTTAACACAACTCAATGATCATAAAATAGAGGCACCAATTTCTTTCTTTAGCTCAAATATGCAAGGAGATGAGCTTAATTATTCTGATGTTGAAAAACAAGCCTTTGCCGTGTTTAAATCAATCAAACATTTCAGACCTTTTGACGCAAGCATAGAGCTTGCCATACCCAGGATCATTAACCACTCATACATGTACAAGCATGCGCCTCCTCTTCTTGTCAATACATGGCAAATTCATCATCTATATAAAAGCTTCTTTGAACAAACAACAATGGTTATGAAACCATTACACACCATCCCAAACATCCTTCATAATTATCATTCCAACTTTCAAAAATCTTGTTTGCATTTCATAGAGCTTAAAACCCAAATCTTTACACAAAAGTTCAACCATTCAGTCACAAAGTCAAACCCTTTTAAAAGCGGACTTCATATTCAAAATCAAAAGCGCCCTTGGGTTCATTATCATTTCTCTATGATTAAATCATTTGAAAGAAAACAATCCCATATCACTCATTATAGATTGCGCCCTGATATTCAATCTATAAATATAACCCCTTTGATTTATTCTCATTTGCTTGTCAACTAACAATGAATGCATTCACAATCTGATAAAGAGATGCCAACAACGCACTTACCTTTCCTCTCACTCGCTTCTTCAACTCGCATTTATCAGTCAATGTAGAGACGGACCTGCTCTTCAACTCTGCGCTATCAATTCATCGAATTAACATAAAAACTTCTACAGTATACTTTCAGAACCGGATGATATTAAACTTGCGCTTTTAACATAAAAATCATCACTTCGTTTATTAATTAGAATGTCAAGCAACATCCATTCCATTTGTTCACCATCCTAATTTCCCCTTCCAGACATTCTTCACTTCTGCATTTGAATTTCTTCAACTATCTGGCTCACGATGGATCCTTCATTTCAGTTGTAGGACATCCTGCAAAAACAAAACAGTGTCAGATCTTCAACAACGCCAAAAACATTTACCAATATCTACGTTGCATTCTTGGTGCAATCTCGGCATTTACAACATATCTGTGTTGCATTCCTTGCAATTTACAAATGTTATCAAAAACATTTACGCCCATCTGAGTTCATCAATTGCAAGTTAACAAATAAAAACAATCATGTATCAATTGAATCAATCGATACAACCTAATTTCCTTTGTCACAATGTAAATAAGACCGATCTGTTTGCATCTGCGTTAAAAACGCTCTATAACCATGCCCAGAAAACGCTTTCAAACTTGGAATTTAACACCACAGGTAAAAAAATTTGTAACTCTACGTTTTTTTTTTCTCTTTGCTGGCCTGGAACACGATATATCAACCTTCTGTGCTAAATTCACTTAGAACAAACTCTGCAAGCGTTTTTCTGCGTTCAGATTTCCTGTCCATCAAAATCGACTTCATAATTTATTTAACTCAGAATTTTAAATTGATCATTGTTTCTATTGACAATGTCCAGTCACAAAATCTGCAGAAACCTTGCGTCCTATTCCATACAATGTGTATTTAATTTTGCAATTGAACCCAATCTCTATTTAACAGTTTTTCCCCAAATGTGTTTTTCGTTCAATTCTATGAACATGATTTCACAATGCGCCCTTGTAAGTCGACATACAGATTCAACATTTCAAATGATAACTATAATGTTGGCTAATGTCGATTTTAACTTATGTGTAGAGATTGTCCATAAAATTTGTCAGATGACTGAAATTAAGACTCTAACTCATTATACCAATTCACCCAGAAATATAAAACTCACATAAAATTTCAGAACAATTCCTATTTGTATAAACAAATTCAAATCAATTTCAAAACCCTTTGTACATGGCCAGATATTCAACATTTGGCCCTTACAAATTTACCAAAGGCTTACAGCCTTGGTTATTCCAAACCAGCTCTCTACTCCTCTCACTATTCTCAATGTCCTTTTCTCTCAAAACCCCTTCCTACTTATACAATTTTAAAAATCATTTAATTAAATGCTCAATCCCTTAAAATCCTCAACAAACCCCTAAATTTCTCAACATCCCTAAAGGATAGGTTTTTATCCCTAAAATCCTTCAATTTATTAAATTTCCTCATATCCTTTTATTAAGAAAAAGATATTTACATAAATCCTCACCTTCTCCTATTTAATTCAAATTAATTAATAAAATATTAAAAATCATCACACCCCATATTTACAAATTAATATTATCACACCCCATATTTACAAATGGAGAAAAAGGTCTTGATGCTCCTGCATCACCTTTTCTCTTGAAAACACATACAAAAATCATTGTCCCATTCTTTGCAGTGAGCCAATTATTAATTCAAAAAGAAGTAGGAGAAAAGAGAGCTAACTGGGTAACAGCCTTGCAAGAATATGATATTGATATTAAACCAGCTAAGATTGTTAGAGGAAAAGGTTTTTGCATATTATTGGCAGGAGCTCAGAACATACCTGAAAATCAAGATTCAAATCAAGATATTCAAGTAAGTCAGATAAGTGTTACAGATTCTGAATCTCAGTATGCTGATCTTATCTATTACTTGAAAAATGGGTATGCTCCTTCTAATCTCAGCTATAAGAGTAAACGTGCTTTAAGGTTAAAGGCTATTAAATATGAGATCATTGATAATGTGTTATTCAGAAAAAATTATGATTCAATTTTATTAAGATGTCTTGAAAAGACTGAAGCCGAAAAGGTTTTGCAGGAATTGCATGATGGACTAGCAGGAGGTCATTTTGGAGGTGATACCACAACTCAAAAAATAATTCGTGATGGTTATTACTGGCCTACCCTTTTTAAAGATACGCATGATTACGTAAGGAAGTGCAGAATTTTTCAAACTGCAAGTGGAAGACAAAGGAAACCAACTTTTCCTTTGCAACCAGTGACTATTGAGCAACCATTCGAACAATGGGGGCTTGACATTATTGGTGAGATAGTACCTCATTCTTCGAAACAGAACAAGTACATCCTTACTGCAAATGATTACTTTACAAAATGGGTAGAAGCAATCCCGTTGAAGGTAGCCAATTCTGATGCAATTATTGATCTCATAGATCAATTCATCATAACCAGGTTTGATGTACCTAACGCTCTAGTCTTTGATAATGCATCTTACTTCTCTGGAAATAGTTTAATAGAATTTGCAGTCAAAAGAGTTTTTAAATTAAAATATTCAGCAAATTATTATCCACAAGGTAATGGTTTGGCTGAATCCACTAACAAAAATCTCATCAAAATCATTAAAAGGACCGTTGATCAAAATCAAAATAATTGACAGAAGTCTTTAATATTTGCATTATGGGCTGATCGTATCACTGAAAAAGCTTCAATAGGGACTTCACCTTTCAATTTAGTTTATGGAAAAGAAGTTGTGATACCATCAAATTTAACTCTTCCATCATTAGCCCTAGTGAAATTTATTGAAGAAAATCCTTCTTCATCCATTCAATTAAGATATGATCAAATCCTTAAACTAGAAGAAGATAGAGATAAAGCAAAAATTATTCATGAAAAACATCAACAGCTTGTAAAATCTTCTTTTGATGCAAGTTCTACCGGCTCAAAAATTTTGTCAATTGGTGATCTTGTTCTGAAATGGGATAAAGAACATGAACAAAAAGGTAAACATACCAAGTTTCAGAAAATGTGGCTTGGACCCTTTCAGATCATTGAAAAGATAGGCTCAAATACATTCATACTCCAAGATCTGAGAGAATCTCTTCCTGTAAATGGGCTTATCTTGAAGAAATTCTTTTCATAGGGAGGTAACCCCTTCTTAAACTGTACATATTCCTTTCTGCAGAGTTTTTGACTGTTTTTGCAAATAAAGGTTGTTAATGAGTCTCTAATTGACTGTTTACTATTTAAGAAAATTTCTTAGGAAGAATATTATAAATATTTATTTTGTGTAAATAAGAATTTTTAGAGTAATGATCACAGTTTTTGGATAGCTTAAAATAAGATGTTAAACTTTGAAAGATTATTCCAATCATTTGCATGATCTTTTGAAAACTTGAGGATAATGTAAATCATCATAAGTTTATTGAGCAGAGAAAGGTTATCTATAAAAGTAAAGAATTTTCAAAGTCTTGGTACTCAAAACTCTGAAAATTGTCATCCATTGATTCTTAAGGATAAAACTATTTCACCCCATCCATTTAAGTTGTGATTTTTTAGAATGTAATTCTAAGAAATTATATGAAAATTTAAGAGATAAGAGGTCTCATTATGAGCCGACTTACCATATTCATAAGGAGTAATAAAACTGACATTACCAATACTGCATACCAAAACAGGGTAATGGCTTATAAATATAAGACAAGGGGTCTCATCACGAGCCAGCTTGTTCAGTTTAATTATAAATAGTGAATGGCATTGTTATTAACTGGCTACCAAACCAGAACAATGGCTCTTAAAAATAAAATAAGTAAAAGACAAAAACATGAGATAATAAGTCTTATGAATTTATCTTTTAAAAAGTCATAATTTTAGTTGGATGGGACAATGAATAGTTAATGGTTTAAAGGTAACCCTGTCGAGACTATGAACGTTTGCTGGCAGCAGAGGCAATACCTATGGCAATAGAGTATATTATAAAACCAAAACTTGGAGAAATACACTTACTTCATTATTAACATCAATTAAAGCTTGAGATAACCCAAAATGATTTTGTTCTTAAGGAATTAGAAAGAAATTGTGAATGATTTTTATTTCTTTTTCATAGTTACATTTTATTTGAATTATCCTAAGATAGTTTTCATTATCTTTAAAAATATTTACTTACTAAAGATATAGTGTTCATTTTATTATTTCAGAGATAACTGTTTCTTTCAGTGAATCGCCAATTGTTGTGGCCAGCAACAACCCCCCTTTTTTATTTAAATATTAGTAATAATAATAAATAAATGGGGACCCTTAGTTAAAAAATCCAAAAAATCAATTAGGATTTTTTTTCCTTTTCAAATAAAACTTTCTATCGTAAACTTAGAGAAATCCCTTAGAAAGAACCTTAAGGAACACTTAAGTTTATGATAGATTACAATAAAATTGTTCTTTAAACAAAATCGCGCATCCATCGCAAAATGGTATATATATTTTGTAAAACTGAAAATGCGATTTTGCACTTTTGCGATAATGCGATCCCAAAAAGCCTATACAATAACCATATTGGTCGCAGATCGCATAGCGCAGAAAACATAAATGTTAAACGAATACCTTTTGCGCTATTTACAATTTTTCACTTTTGCAAGATTTGCGATGTGCGCTTTTGCGCTATTTCGCAATTTGCGCTATTTATAAAATTGCGATGGTTTCATTTTGCGATATTGCGATATTGCGACATTGCGATATTGCGATATTGCGTAGAAAATTGTAGATCGCAATGTCGCAGATTCATAAAAGCGCGTTCTTCAAAGAAAATCTTCCCACATATCAATATCTGTTATGCACTTTAATGATTGGATTAAATGAATGGATTGTCAATTAATGGTAAATGAGATTTTGTTTTTATTGAAAGTCATTTCACGATAAAATAATATATTTCATCCGCCTTCGCATTTAAAACAATCTCATCACCTTTCTCATGCCATTACTCTCATTTAACTCATAAAACGCAGGCACGAAGAAGCAAACGTCTATACAAAGCTTTCACAGAACATTATGGGTAAGAAGGAGAAGAGCTCGAATTCTGAAAACAGAGAAATGCCTTCACTGTATGCAGACACCGCTTGCAATAAGGATTCTGGTATATCCACTTGGGAAGGAATGTATAATTTGTTAGAAGAAGAAAATCCTGTGGTGATGAAAGTTGCAGCTACAGCAGGTTCTAGTAATACATCTGAGGCAACCCTCAAAGAATTGTCTTGTTCATTTCTACATAGAATAGTTGCGAGGCCGAGGATTATTCCGTATACAGACATGGTGAAATGGGTGCTAGACAGCACCGATATTTCAGACAGACAATTCATAACTCCATCTCAAGAGCTAATCGGGTCATTCACCACGGAAGATTTGAGACTAATGTATAAGTTGCCGGAGCCTCAGGCGACATATAATAAGCAATTCATGGAAGATTTTTCCAAAGAACATGTGAATTTTTCAGAATGCACACAGGAGTGGACCAAAAGAGATGGACCATTGAAGAAAAAAAAACAGGGTATGTACAGTACGGGTTCACTTACCTCTCCTTATTTTTTTGCTGCTGCCATGTTATGCAGCCTTTTTGGAAAGCCTGACATAAATATGATCTTGCCTGAATGGCTCCCTTTTTTGAATGCGGCCGTTAATTCTACAATTGTAGACTGGGCCAAAATATTATCTAATAATTTGACCACTGCCATTTTTCACTACCGGTCCAAACAGAACGTTTCTCAGCGGATTTATCCGCCTTTTTATTTATCTGCTTATGTCATGGACGCTATCTGTTTTGTCTCTAAATTCCCTGTGTTGGGTTGGCAATGGACTATCCACGATCCTTTGCCTATTCATGTATACCATAAGGAACTATGGGAGTCTAAGTTTTTCCCCCATTTTTACAAAATTTGTCATGGTATAATGCTGCCATTGTATAGAACATTTCACAATAAAGATGCCCCAAGGTTATCTCCAGAAACAGAGGTCGAAATTCTCCCCGTCGCGAGATGGTTCAGAGAAGAATTGTTCACTTATATTAGGGTTTTTGGAAGCTTTTCTTCCCCCCATGTTTTACCCCTATATATTCCAGATAGACTTGTTGCTCAAGAGATTGCTTATCAGACCTGTGGCCAAGGAGGTTTAACGAAGGAATTAAAAGAGAAGAAGAAAGGCATTTGGCCACAATTTCCCGTAAACTGTGGAACATTTTCACTATTTGATGTTGGTCACGCATTCAAAGAAGTAAGCAACATTACATGCTTACAACTATTCAAATTTTCAAGAAGGTTATTTGACCCAAATGATATTGTTAAGAATTTTACCAATGAAATCAGAGTAAGGGAATTTTCTGGGGAACAGGATCTTTTTGATGATATGTTCCAAGAAAGAAATTCATTTAAAGAAGTTTTGAATTCAGCCCAAATGCAGTTATCTCCAGAGGAATTCCAGGAATTCAAACTTTACAGAGAAATAAGACTAACTCCTATTCCTTTGGAAAATCTACGCTTAGAGCCCGCAAGGGAGAAAACTCCTAGTGTTAGTCTTAACGGTAGTTCGAGTACAGATAAATCTAAATCAAAATCTGACAAAGAAACTTCTGAACATTCCAATAAGTCTAATGAAAAGGAAAATAAAATGGAAGAATCCATGAAATATTCTGCGCAATCAAAAGAACTTACTCAACAGCAAATTTTGACTTCTCAACAGACAAATCCTCCTCCAACCAATGTACAGCAACAGCCAGTCATCATTGAGTTAGACAAAGAATGGGAAAGTTTTAACCAATTGATTAATGTAGAAGGACAGAATGTACAGACCCTTGTCCAAACAACCAAAGTTTTGAACACAGGAACAAGCAGCACAGTCACAGCGACTGAGCACATACCAATAACACCATCCTCTGAAATTGTACTTAATGTAGAGGACATTCCTCCTCTAGATGTATTCTACAGCCCAAAATACAAAGCAGTAGTGAAGAAACAGAGGAAAAAGAGAAATTTAGAAGGTGAAATTGCTACTGAAGCAAAACAAGTAGATGTTTTGTGGAAGGATCCTGCCACAGAACCTACTGATAATCTCGCTAAGTTATCTCAAATGACAGGAGCTTATGCTTCTGCAAAAATTGACAAAGCATTTGAGATACAAATTTTGTTGAATGAAAAAGAAGAACAGATAAAAGTTCTACAACAACAATTGCAACAGGTACAGGCCAATAAGGAAGCACAATTGAAACTTGAAGAGTTACAACAACAACTTCAAGAAATGCAAATAGGACATCAAAAAATCTTGGCTGATAAAGAAAAACAAATACAGATTATCCAAGATCAGCACAAAGATGATCCTAAGCTTCCAGAATTCATTTCAGAAACTATCTCTTTAAACAATCAACTACTGCAACAAGAGGAAGTGTTATGCCAAAAGATCTTGCAATGGAATTATTTTTGCCAAGAGAGTGATAAAATCACAAATCATGTCGTAGATTTACGAAATGATTATGATTTGATTAATGAAAAGATCAATGATTATTTAGTATGGCAAAAAACAGAAGAAGGCAGAAAAGCTAGTGCACCCATTATTAATGAAAATCATAAAGAAATACTTTTCAATAACTGGGATGCACAAATCAGAAGGGCAGAGAAGGCAGCAGAGGAGGCGGCTACAGCGGCAAACACTCTTACTGATTGTGTAAATGATAATTTACACAAAGCTAATTTGATTTCAGAAACTGTTCCAGGATATCTCCCACAGGCACATCCACTGCAAACAGAATGGAGGCAAAAGGCAGAAGAAAGAGCAAAATCAATCCAAGGGCTGACAAGATTAAATTGGGACTCATACTGGACATACTTAGTGAAGCCACACAGTCAGCACAGTGCACTTAATTGTATCATCAATTCTACAGAGAAGATTGCGCCTACACTTGCCGACTCTATCTTTTCAGGACAGTGGAATTCTGAAGTCGGTCAACCACATCTTCTCAAAACTATGCTAGATGCCTGCAAGTTTAAAGATCAAGTTCATAGATAGTTAGATTTAGTTTTAATTTTACTGTATTTTAGCCTAGGAAAAGGACGGTCATTAAACCGAATCCTTAATTTTTGTAATAGACTATTTTTAGATTTAGTTAAGTAGTATTTAAACCCTTCTCATGCATTTAGAGAAGGGTCCTGGATCTTAATATTTTTGACTTGGAGATTACATTTTTGTACTCCACTGTCTTATATATTTTTAAAAGGATCACATCTGGTGATTTTTATGCGGAATTATCTTTGAAGTGTTGCATTTCTGTACCTTGGAATTTTATTTTGCATCAGAGTTACTGGATTAGAGTATTAGATTTCATTTGAAAGTCTTCAAGATGAATGAGGTATTTCTATCTGTTCACTGTTGATTTCTTTTGTCTTATGATATTCTCTTTAAAATTTGCTATCATTTATATATATTTGGTTTTCACAACGTTTCTTTTTATATATAATTTCTGAGTATAATTGAAACGTTATCTTTTATAAGTATATATAGATGGTATACAATGATGAATGCAATATGCTAATACAACTCTGTTTAATTTCTTAAACAGAGTTATCTTTATTTGTTTCTGCACATTTCAATTTAAATGATAATACATTTTTATGGTTATTGTTAAATTGAAACAATCTTAAGTTGTATTCACATATGATTGCCCGGGTTAGTGTTAGAATTTCTTTATCAGGATTTAGTTTAAATTAAATAGTTTTATTTCAGTCAATTTAGCTCCATTTTCACCCATCCAAATCAACCCATCACCAACCCATTTAGTTATAAGGAAACTGGTCCTTTAAATCCAGTTGGAGCCACCATACCAAACGGAAAAGGAGCTGTCCTAAGGTCCCGACCAAGTGGTTTTCCCCAATGTTTGAAGCAGAGATTTTCTAGGCTTCAACAGAAAGCTGGGCAAACGATATGGAAACAGTACTATGGAAAGTAAATTTACTGGATTATGTTGAATATGTTTTTAATGATAGTGGAGATACATTAGAATTAAGTCTTATAAAATCTGTAGTAGATGACAACATCATACTCAACATAATATATGAATATGGAGAGATTCCTAGTACAAAGTTTTTATGGGATGTTTTAGAGATGAAATACTATTTGAATGAGGGAAATGATGCTGAAGATATTTCTCTTGATAATGATCCCATAGTTGATTGTGAAACTGAAGATGCAATGATGAGTGATGAATGTGTATCTATAATTGAAACTTGCAATGATGAAAACACATCCATTATTGTAGAACCTGAAAGTTTTCCTGATGCAGAAATCAAGTTTGATGTGACTTATATATCTCATGATGAGTGGATCAATTTGATGATTGAAAAACATCTTATTGATGAATTACTGTTTGGTGAGAAGGAAGGCCTATCTTCATATACATATCAAATGCGGAACATGCTTGCAGCAACAGAACTAGATGAAGGCATAATTATTTCAGCAGAAAAGGATGAAGTAGGGAGATATGGTGAAATGAAAGCTCTCCTGAAGGAGCAGGAAGATGAAATTAATTGTGGTCATCTTTATAAATCTAACATTTTTTTGTGTGCAGATATTGGTACGCAAGAAACAACAATGAATTTTGAAGAAGAATTGAAGTTTCTTGAAGCATGGCTTGAAACACCATGTCTTTATGAAATTAACACAGAAATTTTAGTAATCAATGGTGAAGATATCATCGTTGATGTTCAAATGATTGACGCCATAAATAGTGAGAGAAAATGTTCTCCTATTAATCTTTCCATAATTCTGAGAAGGATGAGAACAAGAATTAAAGTTTTCCTTCACAAGGGAAGAGATGAGGTGAAAATACATCACTACCTCACGACGAGGAAAGTGAAGATGAAACCTCACCTCGAAATGAACAAGTATGGAGTCATGAGCATAAAGACCAAAATGAAAAACTCTGTTACCAATTTTTTTTTTCATGATTTTTATTGTAAGCCTAGCTGAGACCAGACCAGCAGGCATATGTTATTGTTTAGTAACCTTTCTCCATTAAGGGGAGTGTTAGAATTAATGGATAATGTCATAATTATATTGTTGTTATGATGATGATAGGATTGAGATGCTAAGATTAGATCTCATATCCTAATATCCAGGGAGTGGTTGAAACTATACTGTTAGTGTGAAAGCCTATATAATTAAGGCTCATCTGACTCAATAGTCATAGAGTATGTATGAGTGTTTGTACACTCTCCAGGTTCTCACCTGGAGAGCCATTTAGCTTATATTTAGCTTTTTATCATTATCTCCATGTAGTCCCATGACCCCAGGTCCCTGTAACTATTTATAAATTCAATAAAAAATATTTTCGGGATTCTAGGTCTCCGGGATGATCCATGTTACTTTAAAAAAGGAAAACCATTCTAATCATTCTCAATCACCATGAGGGCCCAAAAACTCTTCCGCTTACGCTTAACATATTCAGGGAATGAAATGTTGTTTTCTATTGCCATCGCTCGATAATCGCTGATGTCCTGGTCCCATGGTATTTTTGAAATGAAATTACAAAAAACTATGGGATTCTGAGATTTCTTCACTTATATTCCCTACTCCCCACAACCCCAACACTCTATTGAAATTCAATTTAAAATATGGTATAGGGTTCTGCATTTCCAAACTCACTAGTGAAATCTCTGTCATGAGATTCCAATAAAAAATGGTCCCAAGTAAAGGAATAATATTTTTTTTATTAATGGATCCCTGGTGCCTAACTTTGTTGGGAATTTTCATTTTATAAATTTTATGGGGTTTTGGGGTTCTGAATTGGTACTGTAAATTTTGTCTCCCAACCTTTTCTAATGTTATTTTTGTTTCCCCAGCTCTATCTATTGATATTCTTCTTCCAAAAGCATAATTTTGCTAAGTTTTATGCTTTATTGGTTTAGTACCGACTTCTGTACTTCGACTCCTTTTTCCTCTAAAATCTCTTTGTATCTCTCCTCCAACATTTAAAATAAAAAGTATTTTTCCATTCTACTCTTCTCCAAGCACGCTTCCATTGTGATTTGATCTAGTCTGCACTCGACTCTGTTTCGACCTTTGTATCTATCTACAATGCTTCTAAAAACTCCCTTTCTCTGAAACCCTTCTATTACCACTACATATATATAGATAGACTAATCTCACAGTACTTATTTGATTAATTTATCAGTGATCCTTGTTGATTAGCAATGAGTGCTTATCTTCCCTGAGATCCTGAATCTACCACAGTTCAGATTCAAGTCTCTCATGATCTTGAGCTTGGTTTCTCCAGATGACCAAAGGTAATTACACATCATGGACATGGAGAGGGCTCCTCACAAGTTGACAAGTGACATGGAGTAGACATTTAATGGAGTTGACTTGGGTGGTAAGCAAGGGAGGTGATGCATCAAATGGTTTCAAGCTCTCCTGCCATGCTTTCCCAGTGGTGGTCTTCACTATGGATGTATTCACCACGCTAGCCTAACAAGTAGTTGGCCCATCTATATTCCTTCGGGGGTGTTATTTGGTAGGCTTAGAGATGAGGCTCGACCCCACTAGAATTCCTCGTAGTCATTGATTGATGAAGTGCACCCTTCTGACCTTGGCTTTCCGGGGGTAGGGGTTGGCTTTAACTGTCGCACTTGTTACCCCATCAGGGCTCCTCTAGGACGAGGCCACTCTCAGATGGATGGGGAATCACCTAGTAAGTTTTCACTATTTAACCATAGTAAATTTAAATCAAGGGAAATCCCATATTCCATCACCTCTTTTCCTTTTCCTTGTTTTTCTTTGCCTTCCTTTTTTATCTAGATATAAAGTTTCAAATACTCTTTGAGCTCACGAACTAAAACTCCCTGCAGTATAACACTTTTAGGAAACAAAAAGTGGTTACATTAGGAGTCAGAGTGAAAATTGAAGAAAATAGACATAGAGGTAGTTTTGTTGAGATTTACGTAACTGTAAAATGCATTTTTTTTTCTTGAATTAATTTCAATTCAATGCTCATTAATAGGCAAAAAAATATCAAGTCTATGGAATTTTTGATCAAATATATTAGGAACAATATAATAGGAAGCATTTTCCATGGAATTGTGTTAGATACATATCAAGATTTTCTTGACAGAATAAGGAAAATCTCACACTCCTCTCAAATTTAGAAGATAAGAAAGAAAATATCAAAATAACATTAAACTTGTGCCAAAAAAAATTTATCGAATAAGATGTGAAATTTTTTGTTGAAAACATTGGTATTTTTGTTAGAAATTTCAAAATAATTTCAAAGCACAAATATGATAGTGGTGACTGTGAGAAAACTGTTGAACTAAATAGCTTTAGTATTGTAGAAATCATGTGTGCTATTTACGAAGAGTACTAATTTTTCCCAAAAATGACGATTGCAAATTTATCACGTAGTTAAGATGTGTTTCAAGTTGGCACACTCAGTGTCATTGCAATTTCATCAACAAAAAGAGGGATGCAATGTGTAATATAAATCAAATAAGGGAAAAAAAATCAGGAAAAGGCAATAGTAATCTTATATTTATTTGAATGTTTCAATGATAGAAAGTTACTTTGTGTCTCTTATATAGTTTAGATGTATTGCTTTACAAATATTGCACATGTAACAAGTTCAAGTACATGGAATGTTTATTTCAACATATCTTTCAATCCAAATACAATTGAAAGAAAACAGAAAAGAATATAGTTAAAAAACAAGAATTTTTTTTTTGAACTTGACAATCCAAGTTTATATGGTCATTGAAAACAGAAAAGAAATTGGGAAGTCTCAGAAAACTTATTTCTTCAGTGACTGAAGTATGCACGAAAAAATATTTTTTTTACATACATACATACATACATACATATATATATATAAATAAAAAAGTATAAAAAGTCATTTGATTTCAAGTTGCTAGGTCTCAGTTCTCTATATCAATTTTGCAACACTCGCAAGGACTAATGATGACGACTAGTGCATATACGAATTTCTTTGATATTGTATGTGTGAAATGTAGTAGTCTAATTACAATTACTAGAACTATGGATGAAGCTATAGTTTATTGTTCGATTTGCAAGGAAAATTGTCGCTTTGTTTATTTCCATTGATTAAACTATATCATACATGGAAATGACAAGACTACCACATACCATGTTATAAGAGGCGTGGAACTAGAGAAATTATTAAACGATCTACAAAAAGCTTGATATTAACAATATTGTGCAAACAAATCAACTATTATTGATTTGTTTTCCAGTTTGGAGATCCATGGAACATTGAAATTGAACCATCAAAACATGGTTACGCATATACATGTATTTTTTTACATTTTCGAGGAATCTAATGACAATAAAATTCTCTTTCTTGCAATGTAAAGCAATATACTATTGGTATCATGGAGATATTATTATTGTCAAGTTGTCATAATAAAGAAGCTTTCTATAGAAAGTGTGGATATCTTTCCCACCAGTAACTAGCGAGATTGAATTCCCATTGATTATTGGTGAGCGGTGTGGGGGAATCCACATTTCTGCTCCTCTTCATATCCACACTTCCAATATTAAAATCATCTTATATTTTCTAGTTCAAGAATTTGAGTATTGACGAAGAGATTTTTTCGGTTTTCCAGATAGTTTGTATATTATTTAATCGTGTGGTTACATAATCTGTAGCTATTTAAATTGTACAAAAAGTATATTTAAATTAATTAATTAATTTAATTTCTATTTTTTTCACTATGTTATTTACTAAGGTATTTACTATATTTGTAATATAATGTGTAGTTGGTTCATTGAGCTATGTCGTGGCTTATTTTTTGTAATGAAATTTCTTAAATTGTTTTATTGATTTATCAAATTTTCAAATTCTATAATTAGTGAGAACAATATTAAAAAACATATTTCCTTCACACATAATTTATGTTAGCATGCAACTTTTTCTAAAGGATGTCTTTTTGCAATTGTACAATTTGATTACATTACAAAACAAAATAAAACACTTTCTCACATAACATTTACGTTAAATTGATGATCCAATTTGGCATAATTTACAAAATTTATTTTACACAAACATGATCACAATATAGGTGATGCAACGTTATTAGACTATTCTACTATATGTTTTGTAAAAATTACTTATTTTACTGTGCCGAGAAAATTACAATATATAGCCTTTACCAAATATTGAATTTCAAAATTGGTTGAGCAATTAGAAAAATTTATTAATGATTTATTTATTAATCAACCATAGTTCCTAGAGGCTGATGCTTCTACTAATTGTGTTTTGAGAATATAGGTCAATTTTCTCCATTCATGTTTTGCAAGAGATATTCTAATAACATTCAAGTGAGAAAATTTTGTGTGAGGAGTCTCTATATTTTATGATTTAACGATTATATGGATCCTTAATACTTGTTTCATGTTTCTAGAATGAAAAGTTTGTGTTGAATAATGTTTGACAATGAGCATCGTACTTTTCATTTTAACTCAAAGTGTCTTAAATTTCCATGGAAAGAACAAAGCTACCAATGTTACATTGTTATTTCATTTTCAGTTTCCAAAAATTTAAAAATAAATATGTGTAAATAAATTACACAATATTCATAGGGTACAATAAATCATGAATAAAGTGTTTTTTAAAAGTGGAATAAATCAATTTCCAAGCTTCATCCATGTCAAGTTAACAGGGATTCTTTCTTGTTTCGAAACCCTTGCATATTCCGCAAAACTGTTAAAACTGATACATCGTGCGGAGGTGTGAAGGAATATTTGTGTCCGCCCCCTCCCCACCTCCCCTTCATTTCTTCCTATGCACATCGAACAATGTATCAAAATTATGGAAATTTGTTTACCTTCCCATCCCCCTCTCCTTCGAGCATTTCCAAATAAATTATTATGTTTTGTTAGATGGTTGGGATCTCATTTCATCTTATGGTTGTGTGATTTGTAGATATTAACATTGTATAAAAACACATTTCAATGAAGTTCTTTGTTTAAGTTCTATTTTTTGTACTACGATATTTATGGACATTATTTACTATGTTTTGATTGTAATGTGTAGCTTTTTCATTGTGTTATGTCATGTCTATTTTTTAAAACGTGATTTATTACATTGTTTTACTGATTTATCATATCTTCAAATCCTATAATTAGCTAAACACTATTAGAAAATGTATTTGCTTCGCACATAGTTTATGTTAGCATGTAATTTTTTCTAAAGGATTCAACATGATCCATTTTTTTTCAATTGTACACTTTTATTATATTAAAAGATGAAAGAAAACACTTTCACACATAACATTTACATTACTATGATGATTCAATTTGGAGCAATTTACAAAATTTATGTTCCATGAACATGATTACAGTAAAAGTGATGCAATGTTATTAGAATATTCTACTATATGTTTCAAAAATTTATTTATTTTACTGTGTTGAGAAAATTACATTCTATAGCTTTTAGCATATACTGGATTTCAAAATTGGTTAAGCAAGTTGAAAAAAATTGTGACAATTTTTTTATTAATCAACCATAGTTCCTAGAGGTTGACACTTCTATTGATTATGTTGATGGTTCTCATTAATTGGTATCCATCAAGGCCCATTTGGCCATCCTTAAACATACATTTACCTCTCTCCTTGCATTTCATAACACCTTTTTTGGATATAATGTGTTTATTAGTGATATTAAGGAATGCTTATCATATATTGTGTCCATGATTAATGTGCAGGAAAAGGGTGCATTTATTGTGCATAAGTCCGTTGGAGGTAGTTTGAGGAAATGCACAAGGCTCACCCCTTCATTAACTCACCAAACAAGTTGGTTACCTATTGGAGAAGTTACTCCACTCAATAACTCTGAGTAACTTAGGAGGCTATATCCTCTTTTATAGCTATTTTGGAGGGAAGAATACCCCTTCCAAATAGGCTTCACCCTCACTCATTTTTTATAAATAAAGGATCCCAAGGTCTTAGTAGCGTTCAAATTTTCTATAAGATCATAGTGACAATTAGATAAACAAGGAGCTTGTACTTGTAATTTTCATTTCTACATCATGTAATTGAGCACTTTTTGAGATCAATGAGAAGCATTTTATTTCCTTTAATAAGTGTGTTATAGAGGGATGAGCACCCTTGGGTTAGGGCGCAATCCAATCACTCTAGTATCTCTCCTCTGTACATTTTCGTTATGCATATTTCCTTTCTGTACTTAGTTTAGTAGTATTTGATTTCTTGCAAGTTTTATTGATATGAAAAGTTTCCTTTCTAGATTTTTCAATCATATCTCTTGGAAAGTGTGATATTAGGATTTATATTGGAAAAATAAAATATAGGTTTCCTTTGTTGTAGTAGTTATATCTTGAATAAAATTCAACTCATCCTTTCCTTTCTAGTTGAACTTTCAACAATTGGTATTGTTAGCATGATTTATATGTTTTTCAAGAATGAATAATATTTGTGGTATGTAAGTCATACTACTGGTTTACAAGGTCACTCTCAACCATATGATGATTACCCTCTTTCCAACCTCATCAACATCTTCAAGCAGTCTACACACATAAAGTTCAAGTCATAATTGTTAGAGGTCATTGTTTGCATTCCATCCTTGTGAAATATGGGATCTTGAGGATTATTAGTCTTAGAAAGGGCTCCCATAACCTTCTCCCACCTTCCACTACCCTTAATCACCTTCATAGCACCTTATAATACCCTAGTACACTCTCAGATTCAATCTTGTAGGAAAATAAAGCAATCATGTAACAATCATGTAGCATCCTATAGTGTCGCATAGAATCGTTAAAAACTTGACCAAAATTGTTCTTTAAGCTTGATTGTTTCCTCTCAACCCTTCATAATGATTCCTAGGCCTTGGAACCATTCCAAATCCTAGATAACATAACACTTAGGACCTTTCTTTCAATTTTTGCAACTGATTTCTGCATTTAAGGTTAGTGATTGAGTTCATGAATTTAATAGGAAACAAATAGGTTACTTTGTTACTTCTTGAAGTATTTATTGATTTTTTTCATTAGCATAGAATCAAATTTGAATGCAATAGTTTAGGTTTTATTTCATGCTATTACTTTGTGTGTCTAGATTAGGTTTATGTTTTGCAATAGGTTAGGATTTTCATTTCAAGAATTTTCATCTTTTGAAATTAGATTAAAATTGCATTCTATGGAAATTTACATTTATTTAAGAATAGATTAGTATTTCCCTTTATGCAACATTTAGATTTATTGAAAATATATAATTATTTCATTTTTTTCATTTCTTGCTAGTAGATTAAGAATTTCCTTTCTTGCAAAACCAATATTAAGTGTGAAAAATGGTCTCTTCATACCTTGGTTTTTTCCACTGGCTCAAAGTAGCTTAAGTAGAACCTAGCTTATCGTGCATACAACACTATCACCTCTTAATTTTGTATGAAACTTGGGTTGATAATTAAAGTTGGTAGCCTTCAAAGTTGCAACACTCTTTTTTGCAATACAAGATCTTATCACTTTTTTCTGCCATTGTCGAGGATGTGTCAAAGTAGGTGATTAATGTTTCTTTAAGTTGCTTTCTCTTTTCATCTTATTTCCTACAAAATAAAAAAATAAAAAAAATCCTTATATTAGTTGTTTTCTAGAAAGATTAAAAAAAGGAAAAAAAAAACAAAAAAAGAACACATCTATTTCATGCCTTGTAGGGTTAGGGATAACCTAGGGAAATTTCTACCAAAAGCCCCCACCCCTACAGTCAGTCAATCTGAACACAAAGGAATTAGAGAACCCTTTAGGTAAGAAACCAAAGATATTTGAAGAATCTATAGGAGAGGAAGAACCTACATTACCTACCCAAGAGATGGTTGAAAAAAAACATCCTCAACTCTTTCCTATTAGAGAAACCAATGTGGAAGACAAAATGAAGAACATAAGCACCACTTATCTCCCACACTTCCATGGCCTTTCTTTTGAGGACCCTCATACATTCATGTTTTAGTTTTTTGTGTTTTTTAGAACGTATGATTACATTTATGATGAGAAGAATATAGTGTTGTTCCCGTCCATTCTCAAGGATGAAACCTTGCATTGGTTCATGAGTTTGGAAGGAGGAAACATCACCGCTTGGGGTAAAATGGAGCAATATTTCAATCCAAATTATAGGGATTATTATAGATCAAGGGACATGAAGTAGGATATATTCAGGGTGAAGCTAGGACCAAATTAACCCTTAGAGGATTATGAGGAAAGGTTTCAACTCAACTATAGAAGAGCTAACTACACCCTTGACCCAGAGACACTAAATCTTGTAATTCTCCAGAGAAACTAGGAGGATTTGATGGAGGCACTTAATAGGTTTTCTGTTGGAGAAATTTACCAACTAAATTATAATTTAAATCAAGATAGTATTTAATAATATTTCTAGGGTTTTAAGGAAGAAATTTAGGTATAGTCAAGGCTTGGTAAATTCTTCTCCCTATGCCTTAGTTATCAAACATAAAATAGGGAAAATGCTAGAGGATTTCAAGAGTGAAATGTTACAAAATTTTTCCTTACGAATTGACACCATTCAGATTAAGATGAAACAAGAGGAGGAAGAAAGGGAACTAGGTATATTTTTACCTAGATCCAACAAGAGGCACCGTAGAAATGAGTTCCCACTAAATGTAGTAGAGGTCTTCTTTGTTTGTGACATGCAGCTGAAAATTTATCCTCTCTTATAGGTTTGAAAGTTATATATCAAGGGGAATAGGTTGGCTTGGATTCGCCTTGTTTTTTCAATCAGATAAGGCCACAAGGCCCTCGACCATATCAAAAGGCATGAAAGGTGGGCACTACTCTCCTTTCAATCCAAATTAGAGTGCACCTTTTAAGCCTTGGTATCCTCTGTCAACCTCACCTTGGTCCATGCTTACCTCCTCGCCCTATCCTCCTTAGTATCCTCCTCAATCTTTCAATCCATCCTTCTAGCCAGATCAATCTCAACCTCCTCAATGGGGAAGTGCTTCACAAGGATGGAGGAATTAGGAAGCCCAACCACCCACCTTAATGCCTCCTCCTACTCCTCAACCATAGCTACATCACAACAATCCATCCAAGCAACCTAAAATGCCTACCTAACCTAATATGAACTAAAACAACAAGTATTCCCAATAGTTCTATAGTGGGGAAATATCCTATCCTACCTATGTTTTGGATATTCAAGAAATTAACCTTAGGTCTTGAAAGGTACTTAAATATGTGCACTCACCTTCTCCAATTGAAGATGTTGAAGAAGAGAAGGAAGGAAATGCCGCTCAAGCCAATATATGTCCCTATATTAAAAGGTTTTTCCAACCTAAGAAACAAACCACAAAAGAGTCTGAACTTCTAGGAGAATCAAAGAAAATGTGTGTTGAAATACCTCTTATCCAAGACATCAAATATGTCCCCATCTATAACAAGCTAATCAGGGAAGAGTGTTTCAATAGGCCTATAAGAATAAAAATATGTGCCCCCACTTTCAATGTTGTTTGGTAGTTGCATAATTTAATGCTTGGGTAGGTCATCTCCCCAAAGTATTTTGATCCTAGTAGCCCAATAGTGGATTTACACATTAACAATATTATAGTCCCCAATAAACTGATTGACCTCAGCGCTGCAGTCAATGTCATGACCAGAGAAATTATGTTGAAGCTCAACCTCCAAGGAGCCTTGAGTATAATTATCGTGGTGCTACAACTTGCAGAAATATCCACAGTATCCCACGAGGGTGTTATTGAGGATGTGATAGTCTCCACTGACTCCTTGTAGTACCCCACATATTTCTTGTACTCCAACCCAACACCAAGTTTAATGGGCATCCTCTCATTTCAGGGATACCTTGGTTAGCTACTGTTTATTCTTATATCAATTGCAAGGATATAAAAATGATAATTAAGAATGGGTATCTCACTAAGAAGCGCGTATTATACCTCCCTACTCAACCCTATATTGAGGATGATTTATCCATGTGGGTAGAGGAATAATAAGAATATGATTTCTATAAATCATCTCCCTACCCAATCTATACATTAGAAAACACTATAGGAAGTAGGTAGCTAGATCAGGATGACCCTCTCGATAATTTTCTGTAAATGCAACCTCATGCTGCCAAGCAAATCGATGATCTTGTAGAAGAATCCTTAGGGAATATTGAGAAAAACCCATGGGTATAACTATTAAATACCGTTTCTCATCAATATAATGATAATATTATGTAAATAAGTCCATCTAAAACCATAAAAATAAATCCTTCCCTCTTAACAAAGCAAGAAGAGAAATTGTTTAATGCGTTAAGGTAACATCTTGACTCCTTTGCTTGGGACTATAAAGAGATGAAATGGGTTCATTCCTCAGTTTGTACACATCACATATACATTAAACAGGGATTTAAACATTTGTGCCAATCCTAGAGGAGAATGAACCCTTACCTTAAGGGAATTTAAAAGAATAACTGCAAAATTTATTAGATGCAAGATTCACTTATCCCATTTCAGATAGTGAGTCGGTGATCCCTGTTGTTATAGTACCCAACAAGAATGGAGAGTGGAGATATTTTTTTACTATAAGGAAATTAACAAGGCTACAAATAAAGTTAATTTTCCGTTACCTTCCATTGATCAAGTTTTGAATTGTATTGCAAGAAAGCAGTTCTTTTCATTCTTGGATGGTTTCAACATGTACAATCAGATCCAAATCATCTTTGAAAATCAGGATAAGACCACCTTCACATGTGCATGGTGGACCTTTTCCTATAGGGTCCTTCCCTTCAGCTTGTTTAATTCTCCGGCTACCTTCCAAAGGTTAGTTTTGAGTATTTTTGTTGATCTTTTTCATGATACAATTGAAATTTATATGGATGACTTCACTTCATATGGGGATGATTTCCAGAAATATCTCTCCAACCTATGTAAATTTTTAAAGAAGTGCATTAAAATGAATCTCTCACTAATTACATAAAAATGTGATTTTTTTATGAATGTCGGGATTGTACTAGGTCAATTCCTCACTAAGGAAGGGATCCAAGTTGATCCTAACCATATTTCCATTATCAAAATGGTCTCTGCCTCTAAGAAAACAAAGGGACGTTAGGATTTTCTTACGACTAGCTAGATATCATAGGATATTTATAAATGGTTTTGGTAATATGGATTTAACTTTGTTTGGATTCTTAACTAAGGATTGAGATTGGTGTTGGATAGATAAGTTCCAAAAAGCATTTGAAAATATGAAAGAGAAACTGGCCATTGGACCAATTCCTATGGGTCCAAATTGGGCCTTGCCTTTTCACATTCAGACATATGCATTTGATAAGGCTATAAGGGAAGCCTTGGGGCAAGTGGACGGTAAGTTTCCTTATGCCATATATTTTACCATTAACAATATATCCAAGGCTGAACTTAATTATAAAGTTACAGAAAAAGAGCTCTTATTTGTTGTACACTCTTTGAACAAGTTTAGAATTATGTCACGGGGTAGCAAGTTTTTGAAAATAATGATTATGTATCCATTAAATATTTAATGAAAAAACATGATGTAATTGCTACTAACAATAGATTCTTTTTTTTGTTAAAACATTTTGATCTAGCAATTGTTGGCAAGCTACGAAAATAAAATGTGGTTGCAGTTTTTTTGTCTAGATTAACATTAACTATAGAAAATGAAGATATGATTGATGATCAGCTCCTTGATGATACATATTTTTCATTTCATTGCTATCTCCTTGGTTTTCTGACATAGCACGATTATTTTTTGTTGGGATATTTCCTCTTGATGTCTCCTCTAAGGAAATTAGTATAATTGTAAGAAAAAAGTGCCCCTTACACTTGAGTTAGGGGAAATAGTTTCAGATTGGGATAAGATCATATTTTTAGTAAGTGTGTAATGGAAGATGAGGTATTTAACATCCTCTCAACATGACATAATTGACCATGTGGGGGGGAGGATTTTTCTTCCAAGAGGACAACCTTGAATCTCCTCCAAGAAAGATACTATTAGCCTACTCTACACCAAGATTCCAAGAGGTACACTAATAAATGTGATGAATGCTAAAGGATGGGTAAGCTTACAACAAAGGATGAAATTTTACTACATCCCCAAATTAATCTTTAGCCATTTGAGATGCAGGGTATGGATTTCATTGAATCAATTGACCCTCCATCCGAAAAAAATAGATACATAATTGTATACACTTATTACTTGATAAAGTGGGCTTAAGTGATGGCAGTTAAGATAGAAATTTAGGAGAAGGTTGATGAGATATTGAGGGAGAGCATATTACAAGTTTGGTTTCCTAAGGGATATTTTCATTGATCAAGGAGCTTAATTCACCTCTAATATGATTGAGGAAATCATAGAGAAACATCACACCTGCATAGAAAATCCACCCCTTATCATCCTGAAGAAAATGGGTAGGTGGAGGTGACAAATAGAATTTTGGATATCATCTTAAACAAATTTATCATCAACAACAAAAAGGATTGGGTAGCCAGACTTGTGGAATCCACTTGGGCATAAAATACCACATGGAAAACCACCACTAGGTTCGCTCCCTTTAAGCTCATTTATGGGAAAAAGGCACTACCACCAATTGAGTTTATGTACAACACCCTAATAAAGGTAGAAAAATTGGACCTAAACAACACCAAAGCTCAATAGAAGAGGTTGCAACAACTCAATGTTATTTATGAACTTACGTTGCGAGCTCTCATGCATATTGAGGTGGTCCAATTATAGAGTAATATTTGGCATGACACAGATATTATGGAAATGACATTTCAAGAGGGTGATTGGGCCCTTTTATATTCCAACATATTTAAGGACTTCAAGGGAAAGCTGATGAAAATATGGTTAGGTCCCTACCTAGTGGAAATTTTTTATGAAAATGGATGTGTCCAAATAAAAAAAATTGATGAGGAAACATTTCCACTATTAGTCAATGGTTACCTACTGAAGATTTACAAGATGCCTTTGTAAAAATATTATTTAGCTAATTCAATAAGAAAATATATGAATTTTATTGGGAGCCTCAAATCTCCCAATCCATCCAACCTTTAATCAACAAAAGAAAGAGAGAGAAAATTAAAAAAAGAGGAATAAAAAATACAGATGAAAACCTTTGTGAGGAATTGGAGGTGAGATATTGTATTGAAAACCTCTATGAGGCATCTGAGATAATCTCATGGATTTAAAACCTCAAGGAGGCAAGGCTAAGATTCTGAAAAAAAAAATGATGAAAAATAAAACATCCCTAGGTGAAAACCTCCTTTGAGGAACCTCAGTTTGACCTGTGAGTTGAAAACCTCCTTTCAGGAAGCTTGAAGGTCTCAAGAAAAGAGGAAAAAAAAAGGAGAAAAGAAGAACATACAAAAAGAGAAAAAGGGAACCCTTGCATTATTTGTTTTTCTAACATTTCTGCAGGGTTCGAGTGGAAGTCAATGGAGGTAAATAGATAGGGAATAAACTTCAAAAAAATTAACTCCACATGTTCCAAGTTGGCTCTCTTCATTCACTCCATCCCTCCATTGATTTAACAAAATTTTTCCATCATTAGATGGCCCTCCTTGCTCAATTTTTCCTCAGTCCCCAAGTGTTATAGCATTGCCTGTATTTCTACATGATTGTTTCATATTTTCTATAGGATTGTGATTGGTACAAAAAGAAAGAAAAATTCTTTTTCTTTCCACTCAAGAACAAAGGAGGGTGCACACCTTAGCCTCATCCTTCATTTTTCACACCACTTTACTTATTATCCACCCTGATTCCCACTTCTATCCATAAAAAACACTCCTTCTCACCCGTTCTTCCACCTCTTTGACCATAAAAACGTGTATGACCATTACGAATAGTTCATTCATGAATTATCAATGTTTTTTGAGGCAACACCTAGAGGAAATTTTGATCCTAGAAGATTATGTATGGATACTAAGGAAGACACATAGTTGTGTAGAAGACTACACAAACCCTACAATATCATCGCTAAAGAACTAGATCGAGAAGAAAATTATCATGGAAGTGTTGGAGGACTACCACTTTGATCTTGAGCAACTACAAGGCCCTATGAAAGCTGCTACAAGATCCTTTTTCACCCACAAGAAGCAACATTTGATCCACAATGGTACGTACCTCCTTTAGAACCTACGTTATCAAGTTTTAATCAACAAGGAACATCTCAAAAAAAATTCCCTAAGCATATAAATGCATAGAGAAACGAAAATGAAAAGATGAAATCTCAAAAGACATGAAAGAAGCCTCGCTCATGTTTATAAATACCATGCAATAATCAAGTTATCAACACATCAGCAAGGACCACTAGGTAGGCACAGGTATGAAAAATTCTTAGCTTCTTCCTTTGAGCGCATAATAGTCTGAAAAATGTTGCAAAAGTGTGAGAGATGAATTTTTGTAGGATGGAAGTGGTTCAACAACCTCTACCACCATGAAATAGTTAAGCTGGTGCTATATTTCTCTCTCATCACACGTCAAGAAAATGAAGAAAACAAAAAGGTGATTATTACGAGGAGTGGGCCATTAACGGGCCTATGGAGGAGTTGCGAAGGTGGTATGTGGGGGAAAAATCGTACAACTCTTTGGGCCCACCATAAAACTACTTTTGGCATAAAATAGGTCTTGAGCATGATTTGGCATAACCTTTTCATTCCAAAAAACAAGGAGGCCCACTACCATCTTCGAAATTTCAGCTACCTACACTAGGGGTTTCATATAATTCTATAGAGGAAGTGATAGGTGTTGTCACTTTGTAATTTGTAAGATTGGAAAGAAAAAATGACAAAGGACAACCTCAAACCACTTTGGAGTCCAGGACCTAGCCTTCCTAGACTCAAAGAGGGCTCTCTCTGTTTTTATGATTTAGCTTAATAATTCTAATTGCTGATATTATGCTAGTTATAGTGATGGGGGTTGTTTGTTTTGATTGATTGGGTGGTTGGATGGAAAGAGATGTAAAACTAATCCATTGGGCTATGGAGTAATAAAAGGTTAAATTGTGCATCAACTTTTCAAGGGAATTCACAGGGCAAGCTAACTATGCAGACTGAATCTTACTAGAAATGTGAAATGGGAAAGGAGGAGGAGATCAAGGTTCAACGTAAATGCAGAGCGGACCATCTCTGAATTCTGCATTCAGGTCTCAGAGTAAAACATTAAGATAACAAACAAAGATAGAATTAAGGTGCTCTCTTAGCAAATCTTAATCTAAATTTTCTGTTTTAAAATCAGAGAAATTGATGCACAACATGAAAATACAGAGGAAAAACATTCACTTAGAGGAAAGAAAATGACCATTAACATAGCTCAAGAATCCTATGAACAGTCGCTTATTATTGATGCCCAACTCAAACAGTTACAGAGTTCCAATACTATTTACAATGCAAGCTTCAATAGGGTCCAATTTTCCAACCCTTCATATTGCCAAGGCAAGAAGTATTTACCTAAAAACTAAGTCAGTTTCCCTGTCTTACTCAGCAACCTTTCATTGATTACAATTTAACATAAAATGGAAAAGTGTGGCCATGCAAGGCCTAATCAGACATCTCTGACAAAAACACTGCCTGTAGAATTAATTTGGGGCAACTCTTTGTAGATCCAAACGCTTCAATTGCTCCTCGGAAGATCAAAAAATAAGATTGGAGGTGGTTATGATGGTCACGAAGAGGTAAGCAATGGTGGCTCTCACATCTGGCCCTGCTCTTTAGAAAGCGGTGTTGGGTAATCAAACCTATGCAGTGCTGGCCACTTTTCATTGATTGGTGATGGTGTTGATGTGTTCTACTGCCTTTTCCACTTCTTCTTAGTATACCATAACAGTTATGCGTGGACGCCCTTTGCTCGACTCGACCTTCTTTTCTTGCACACCTTCTCGGGGCTTATTTCCACCATAAGTCCTTAATGCTATTATAACATAACAATTTTGGTAAAACGCCTTGCTCGACTCGACCCTCGGTGTCTTTTTACTGCCCGAACCCTTTTTCCCGTGTTCAACCTTATTTCTTCATAAAATGATGTTCAAACTTCATTTCCCGGACTTGACCCTTTTTAAAAAAAACATCGTAAAAAATCCATTTACCCGGTCCTGAAAATATTTAGATTTTTGTTCTAAACCTTATTGCATCCATAGAGAATCAGACATCGTAGGTTTTACAGTTTAAGTTATAAGAAATGGAATCGGCGATGCAATGCGAAGTATGGAGGTGACGTGGTGGGTAAGGTGGGACCGGACCACAGCCCACAGATTGAAAGTCTTAACATTAAGCAGCAAAGGTAAACTCTGAAAGATACAAAGTGTGAAGAGTGGCGAGAAGGTGCTGACATGGACAAGAGGTGGGACTGGATCGCAGCCCGCAGATCACAGGTCTTAACATTAATCCACAAAGGTAAACTCTGAAATATGTGAAGTCCGAAGCACGGGGAGTAGGAGGTGACGTGAAGGAAAGGTGGGACTGGAATGCAACCCGTAGATCACAAATCTTAAGATTAAGTAGCAAGGGTAAACTCTGAAAGATGCGAAGTGCGATGTGCACTGATTGGAGGATGATGTGGCAATAATGGAGCCCACCGCATCGGTGAAGTTATAAAATGGTGAATGTTTTCTACGGTAAGGAAAATTTTACGAGGTTTCATGCTATATCAATGTTGTAGTGGTGGATTATTTTCACGGGTGTACGAAATCACACCAATTTAAAGAGTGTGGTCTACTCTTTAAACTATTGGTTACATGTAGAAAGTGGTGGATCTCAAAAGCATAAAATTTAGTGGAAACATTATGCTAAAGTATGTTCTGGTTAAACTAAAAATAAAACAAAAATATACAATGGTATTAAAGAGATTCAAAACGATAATAATACAAACGACGACTAAAAGGCCTCTTCTTATTAAACGTTTGAAATGGAGAATAAATTTTACCCACTTGCCAAAGGGCACCTAGGCAATGGCTCTAGGTCCCGATGCAAGGATGTTGCCTTCGAAGCTCTACCTCTAATGCAGTCTCCCTCTCTCTCTCTTGCGTGGTGGACTAGGATTGTTGGGTGGCCAACAATCGAGTTCTCTTCAGCTCCAGCTTCGGGTCACACACTGCTGGTGTTGCTTGGGCAACTTTGGCCAGCATAAACATTTGACCACCATTTCTACATATCTTGGTGGCTTTATATAGGGGAGCTTTGAATCCTCCTTCCCTCCCTTGGTACATGATGGATGGTGACCCAAGGGAGAGGTATGATTCCATTGTGCGCTTCACATATTCACTTGTGTGCTCACATGATGTCTAGGGAGGCGCTGGTGGCTATCCTTAGGCAGCTTCATATAAGGAGTAACTGTCCTTTGCTTGGTGTGGTCCTGGAAAGCGACTTTTTTCCATTTCTAGGAATGCGTGCTTATCGAGAAAAAAGGCACATAGAAGGCACTCTTCTCGAAGGATAAAGCGCGCAATCCAGCATTTATGACTAGTTCAAATCTGATTTTCTCAAAACCTTAGAGATTTTAAATACTTTCTTGATTCCATAATGTGTTCTTGCCCTGTAAATCCTTAGGCTTGACATTAATTAATGCCATCTTCTGCTGTACGATTTTCCAGTGTTAACAGTTTCCCCCTAATGTGTGAGGTCTAGGAAGAAATGTATAGTCGAAATACATTATAGTTTCTTTTCTGTATCGTGCGTAGAGAGAGAGAGGCATGCATGAATCTTGGATTTGACAACACCTTGCACTATTTCCTAGGTGACGATGGCTTAAGGGCACCCTGCAAGTGGATAAAATATAAAAAATATATACAAAATTTCAACAAGGTGGGCATGTCCCATGCTCGTGATGCTATGGCTAGTTAAAAAAAATTGATAGATGCATGTGTTTTCGATACCACTACTGTGGTAGTGATGCTGGCAGTTGTTGATGATGACTGCTGACACCCTCGGGGGCGATTTTCTTTGATGATAGGTGGAATGTGGTACCCATATGCATAAACTACATATGTATTGGTTGGGACCTTCCCATGTAAGCATTGTTGACAGAGATGTTTATGGAGGCACGGGTCTTCGACGGATTTGATCAAAGTGCAATGGTTGAAATGTATGATACAATCGTGACATGAAATATTTTGTTGTAGTCGAATGTCAGTAGGATCGATGACATCTGTGGAAAATGATGTCTCCCGCAGTGCCACCCGAGGATACCCTTTTCATGGGGAGGGGTGATCCAAGGTACTGCTTCATTTTTGGAAAAAAGGTGTCGAGGTCGACAAAAAGGAAGCTTTAACCAAACCATGGGTTGCCAATCTAAGGGGTCAGGGACCTGTATGTGATGGGTTTAAAATAGGCATGTTGGTGAGAGGTGACTGAAAATGGATGATGGGGATTCAGTGGCCCAAGGTCAGAGTATACTTTAGCAGTTTGGTGGTAGTCATAGGTATTTCTGAAGGGGAAATCCCTGGAGTCGGTAGGACTTGTAGGGCAGGTGTGAACTAGCTATGAATGTCATGATGGTGCGTTCATGGGGGTGAAATAATCTGACCAACAGAATGAGGGACTGCTGCCATGGGGGAAAATATGACATATGAGGGTGAAGAGGCCAAGGGCATCGTTGGCGGTCTTTGTACACTTACCAAAAGAATAAAATAATGAAGTTTGGTTTGTACAAAACACAGAGACAGGTACCCTGAAACATGAAAGGGTTCACTCACTAAAGCTGTGATGAAGATTTTTTTCTGGGGGTGGGGGTCCCATTGGTTGATGAAGCAGATGGCGAAGTGTCACAGATGGGATTATGCTGATGGAGGTATGGTGGACCAAATGTGATGCGCAGAGGTACGCTCTCAATCTGCTTCTACAACCTGATCGTCAGGGAAGGGGGTTTGAGTTTGAGGGGTAAACATGACCTTATGCATGATGAATGGATGGGCATGAGGTGCTTCCTAGACTGAAATGGTATGGCCATGGCGTCACTTGAGGTGTGATATATGGTCTACTTTGAGTGACAAGCACCATGGAGGGGAAGCTCTACCGACCAACGTGGACATTTCTCATGTGCAGGGTGAGGTGATGATAAACGCGGTCGGGTATGAGGACCCTATGGTTTATTTTTGATGGATAAATGATGTTAGGATATGTAGAGTTTTCTAGGACTCTATCATGTTTGGGGTAGAATGATAGCTGCTCGAAGATTTTCAGTGTATGGTGTCGTAAGCAGGTTGCAGGTTCTTCCTACAAAAAAAACTACCTCAAGTGAAAGCATCTTCTTTTCGTCAAATATAATTTGAAAGACAGGAGATTTTTAAAGAAGAAGTTGGGAGAGGGCATACCTTCCGGCATTGAAAAAAATATTTTTCTTAGAAAGAAAATGTGTGGCATCGCTTTCATTTATCATGGCATACTGATGATGGCACAACTTACGGTTTGCAGAATGGACCTTTTGATCTCCTTGTATGGACCTCTGAAGTTCTAGAAAAGGGTAATAAATAAGGGTTATGGCCTTAATCCTATTCATTTTTACTTCTTGAGTTTTGGGAGATCAGAGGTGCTTGCAGAGCCTTTCTTTCCATTGTGATAAGCCTGTGTACCAGGTATTAGCGATACTATGCCGAAATAACTTTCATGATGTCTTGCATTGTAATTTCTTCAGTTTGATGCTGCCATGGGCCATACAAATTAGGTTTGTACGGCCTCTGAGCAACTTTTTCCCTAGATTGCACAGGTGATCTAGGCAAAAGTGTGCCTTTCATGTGCGCAGTTCTGAGGGACAGGCGTGCGAGGGTGCGCTGTTCCCTACTTTTTGCATGCAAAGGCACTCCTTTAAAGGAAATAGGCACGCAAGGGCACACCTGTCTAAGGGATAGGTGCGCAAAGGCCATAGTGATAGGGAATTTTGGTTTCTTGTTTGATTTTTGTGTTTTTCTCTGTATTGATGGGTGCTTGTGTTGCTTGGTAGGTTAGTGTGGAGAGAGCAGGATTGGCCCGAGATCCGGACCGCTCTAGCTGCTGATGCTGAGGCATGTCTTCAGTTGGCCACTTGGGGCCTTCTGAAGTTTGCTGAGAATGAGTTCCTTCGGTCTCAAGACCGACTACTGTGTTACCTTATACAACGCTGGTGTCAGAGGTGCAATATGTTCGTACTGTGGGGGACGAACCTGGTGATCTGTACCGAGACGGATATATACTTTGTGACCGGGTTACTGCCTCAAGGTGAGGCTCTGATGTACCCACTCTCTGCTGGGAGAGTGAACCTAGACAGATTCTGGTGGCGGAATTTTGGTGGTCCGCCTCTTACTGAGGGGTGCATCAACATTACATCAGTGATAGACATGGCAAAGAGGTGTGCTCTGGCAGTTATTGTGTGACTAGCGGGGTCATTTGCTCCACATCAGGCATCTGGCCCGCAGGTTGGAGTTTTATGCCGATTGAGGGGTGGGCACTTTTTCAATTTCACCCTCTTTTTTTTTTGATGGGATGGTGTCACAATTGAACAAGGTCCAACGTTGATCTAAGTCATTTTCATACGCTAGCATCCTATGCAGCATTATGTACGAGAGGGTGGTGTTGCTGAGGCCGGTGGTGGTAGTGCCCAGAGACTTGGTTTGAGGCCAACCCATAGATGGTCTTTCCATACCCTTATGCGGGGATGGACTTTCAGGGCGACCTAGACATGGGTCTCCCTTTTGGTTATGTTTGGGGGCCTGCAGATATGTGTTATATTTTTTCTGCATTTGTTCGAGTATTTATGTTCTTAAGTGTTTCGTTCTTGGAACTGACATTATTTTGGTTACTCATGTAGATGTTGGTGAGGTAGGTCGCCTAGTGACCCGATTGGTGGGTCAGGACCCTCTGCTACGACCTCGAGGTGGTCAAGGCGGAGGTGATGTAGGTGGACAAGGTGGTCATGTCAGTGGACCTAGTGGAGATGGTGCTAGCCCTTCTGGTGAGGGCAGCAACTCGACTGCAGCAGAGGTTGCGGATGAAAGAGCTCATGCAGATGTGGCTGAGGTGTGTATTGCAACACTTCCATCTCAGGTGATCACTCTTAAGGACTTCCAAGGCTGAGTGGACCACTTGATGCACGGTCTGCCTACTCGAGGTTTTATGGATGACTTTGAGGAGGTTTGGTTAGAGACAGTGATGGCCCACGAGAGGGATTATCGGCCCACTCTACATCGGGTCACGATTGCAGTGGTGACAATAGCTCCAGTGGTGGCACCAGGATCAGTGGTGGGTCCAGGTGCCCCTCTTGACGGGGCACCCCCCTAGAGTAGTTTTTTGTACACAGGGACAACACCTGTTATGAGGATGCTTCCCTTATTTTTGACGAATTTTGTATCTTTAGGCTAGCCAGTGGGCTAGCGATACTATTTTTTGTACTCAGATACACATATTTTTTGATATATATATGAGAGATATTTTTTACGGCTCTTCATGGTGTGCTATTTATTTCGGTTTATATATTTTGTGTTATGCTGATGGATATCTCTGTTTTTGTTTTTTATGGATCATGGTTTATTCGAGATACATTCTAGTCTAGGATATTGTTAGCTATGCGATCAGCTATTTGGTTTTGATCCCTTGATACATGTGAAAATGTGATGTGATCAAATTGTCTGCTTAATATTTTGGCACATAAATATTTTCTAAACAGGTGTGTGTCTCTAGTCTCAAATGTTCGGTTTAGCTGCGATACTACTAACTAGGAATCAAGGTAGATATGCATATGGTGAATGCCTCGATGGAGGGCGTCGCACATAAGTCCAATGACGATGTCATATTATGCCTGATTATTTGTTTTTTATCCGATGCACACATCGTTTGAACACAACGGTGATTGATCGGAGTGGTAGATGACCCAGGCAGCTGCAGCTATGTTTTGAGACCATCACGATGCTCCATCAACAAATCTGAAGTATGGTTCATCTTGGTGATCCATGTTGGCACTTTGAGTGTGTTTTTGGGTCAAAAATATTTTGGTGATTGGGTTTTGTATACTTTCACTCTAGCAGAAGGGCCTTTGGGGCCCTTATGGGTAGAAATTCTTGAGGTAAAGGCCATTGACAGGGTTAGTGAGGCCAGTCCCATCTGGTTGCATCAAGATGTATGCCCCTTGTCGGAGGCAGTGTTTGATGATGTAGGGTCCTTTCCACAGGGTTTCAAAATTTCCTGGCCCTAACGCCTCTTTTGCGACATCGTAGCGAAGGACTAATTCCCCCTCGGTAAATGAGAGAGGGTTGATGTGGTAGTAAAATGATTCTTTCACCTTTTACTTATGGGCCTCATTGTGTTGCAGCAATTATCGTTGACTTTTGTCAACTAGCTCTAGTTGTACTAGGCATTTTTCTAGAGGCTGGGTGTCATTAAGGAGTTTGATGGCGGTGTGCAGGTTTTGGATCCTGTGGAAATAAATGCAAAAGAACAAGGTGCCTTGGTTTTTCATGACAGGATTATAATAGAAATCCTGGGGCGGGGTTGGTGCAGTAATCCTTTCATGAATCTGAGCAAATACAAATCATATATGGTGGATTGTATCATCGAAATTTGGTGGGGGAAGAATATCTGTAATGGGATTCTGTATGGGCTCAAAGTTAGGTTTCCCATTAGGATGGTCAATTTCTGGAAGGTGGAAATTGTTCTAGCCACAGAGGTGCCTAAATTTTTCCATTAATGGGCATGTCTTTGGTGCGTGGCTCAATCCAGTGTAGATGGTGCATGGTGTTACTGAGCCAATGGATTAGATAGTGTGTGATTCTATGCTACTTTTTATTCCTGATGTGGATGCTTGGAAAGGGTCAGATGTAGGTGAGGTTGTGTTCTGTCTCCATTTCTGTGTTGTTGGCTTAGACTTTTCTTCCTCTTTAGTGGAGTGTAGAATCAATGTAGCTTGTGCCATTCCTAGCTTGGGGACATGTATACACTTAAACATATGGTGAAAGTGTGAGAAAATTCGTCAATAAGTGCATGTGATCTTCTCTTGATTGGAGAGAATTTTCTAGGGGAGAGAAGAGACTATGCGGAGACTGTTTACTAGGGCCTTGAGTTCTCTACATTGGTTGAATTGGTGGTCTTTTAGATCACATAGGTTGCATCTTATCCTAGGCTTGGCTAGGGTTACTTTTTCGTGGTGTGTTGTCTTGTCTGGCTTGACACACCATTGCAGGGGTGGGAACATTGATCTGGCGATGTAATTTTTACGCCATTCTATGAGATCATCCTGTATCTTCTCTATGGCATTAATCATGTCAATAGTGGGACAAATCTGTGAGGCATAAGTACAATGTCAGTCGTAGTGATTACCCTAACTTATCAGGCAGAATATCCTTGATATGAAAGTTCCTTCTACTTCAGTTCAAGGTCTGATGGGGAACCAGCGCCAGAAGGCTACTAAATCGAGGCAATGGACGACTACATGGTACGTCTTTTTGCATAATGTACACGCTGGTCATTGTTGCGGGGTGTAGTTGGGGGTAATGAGGGGTTCCTTGCTAGGCCGTTCTTCGGCTGTCAAGAACATAATAGATCCGCTCATCTCATTTTCTTGGGTCATGGAGTTGTCGGTGGACTTGGCGTCCATATCATATTCATGGGAAAGGCAGACTATGGCTAAGAAGAGGCTAGAAAGGGCTAGCCGAAAGCGAGGTATGTAGTGAAAATTCTCCAAAAGGTGACTTTCAATGCATAATAGGCATGTGAATTGCGATGCCCGTAGCCCTACGTAGTAAACCCTTTCGATTGGATACCATATGTGAATGAGTTCCAAAGCTACACACTCTTCGAGGTAGTGGCCACATTCGTCGCATAGCGTATAGAGTATAATGGGCATTACTGGGAGACATTCTTCATCCCTATGTTAGTCTTGTAAATATAGTATGGTGCGAGGTTCGTTGTTAACCGACTGGGTCGAGGGGTTCTCTTGATAGGATCACTCGACCGCATGTAAGGCATCCCTATACCATGGTATCTCTAGACAATGGTGGGTATAGTTCCCATAGGTGCCACAGAGAGAGCATGCATGATTGGTACGCAAGGGCTTGTCTTTGCTTTTTGAGGTAGGTTTCTTTTTACGGGAACGCAGCATCGAGATGTCTACTTCAGAGCGAAGGAGTGATTTTAAGTCATCCAGCTCCGGAACATATGTGGTTCGGATGGCCTATGACATCTCATATGGCGCAGACTGGTGATTCCCTTTGAATGGTGGGGGTCACCATCTTGTTTCCTCTGTTTGTGGTTTTCTTGGTCGTGATAATCGGTTTCGCAATGGGAAATTCCTTTACGGGGGTAGTCTTGACCGTTTCTTGGGTTGGTTGGGGCTCCTCGGGGCTGAGGGGATTTAACCCTATGATAGTAACATTGGTGGATCCTGTTTGGGAAGGGGGAACGAGGTACCAAACGGGGAATGCCAATGATATGTTGGATAATACCAGTGTTGCCAAAACTTGTTGGGAGACAAAGCCAGTTGGAGGGTAGAGAAAAGGGGTCTGGGAGGTGGCGTAAGCTAGAGAGGCTGCCGTGGTTGATGCCTAAGTTTTATTACTGCTTGAGTTCGTATCCTGACTGACCTCAGTGCTTGATGTGGACATCATGCACATCGGGGCCCCTGTGGCGTCGGGTGACAGCTTAGGGATAATGGGAGGATCTCCTAGGCACGATCGTAGGACGAATGAAGGTTTGAATTGGCGGGGGCCATATTCTTGGTAGCATTAAAGACCATCTGCGGTTGTATCTACATAGGGTAGAATTACATCCGTGTTGGTTAGGGGATGCTTCTCATTGTGTGTCAGCTGGTCTATAGTAATGATACGATCCTTGTGGGGGAACATCATATTGCGGAAGACAGAGGAGGCTATGGCAGACATGGCATACATATAACTCTGCCCAAGGAGTATATTGTAATCCAAGTGAGCATCCAAGACTTCAATGTCTATGTGGACCATCTTTCCGTCTAAACAAACCGGGATGTTTTAGTAGAGGCCGACGGGTGTCGAGGGATGACCATCATAGGCTCGAAGCATTATGACCGAGGGTTTTAGTTCGGGAGAGCCCAACTTCTACCAAACATTTTTTGACATGATGCATGTCGATGCACCCTCATCTATGACACATCGGTGAATAGTGATATTTTGTACCGATATTGGTATCTGGAATGTGACCATGGAAGGAAGCCTAGGGGTGGCTTTATCTAAAATAAAGTCCATCATGCACGTATCGGCAGGGTTGATAGCGCCTAACGCGGAAATTAGGGCTTTTCATTGCTTTGGGCATGACTGCAGTACCTCCAATGCAGACATAGAAGCAGGTGATTAAGCTAAATCATCTACGATGATATAATTATGGGCCGCTTTGGAGTAGTTACCTGCTCGCCTATTAGGTCCCTTTGCCGTCTTTGGCAATGGTTCTATAGGAATCTTTGAAATGGTCAAAGGTGTTGTCAGTGTACTAGTAATAGCCCCTAATGTAGTGGAGTCTGGTGCGGTGTCGTAATTGAAATTTTGTGTTTGGAAAAAAAAATCTTCCCCAGCCATGTAAATTTCATGGCTGTTTTTCCCGGAATCATCTGGGTGTTGCTGCTGAGTGTTGACCGTCCTTGGTGGGCGAAAGGTTCTTGCATAACAGTAGGTTTCTGGGAAGCTCCTCTTTGTCCTCGGTTACTATGAATATTTTTTAGCTCAGGGAGATCGGGATAGTGATGAGTATAGTGCCCATACTCACCACATATTGAACAAGAATGTTTTGTTCCCATAGGTGGCCTTTTGCCTTACCATTGGGCATTGTTTGGCTCCTGGTTTAGATTCCTGCTAGAGTTGCCTCTAGGCTGGGATCGTGGTGAGCACTGTTGGTTGCTTCCCGCATGTCCAGGGTTCCCTTTGGGCTTGTTTTTTGATTTTTTCTTAACCACGTTAGGAGGGTAGTTCTCCTGGTTATACTGGCGTGGTTGATTCTGGGATGGCTGAAAAAAGTTCACCTATGCGTTGGTTTGCATAGGTGTGTCGTGTGCTTGGGACTGAGCATAACGTTGTCCCTTGTTTGCAACTGGCCATTGGGGGGGAGATCTTCCATCAGTGTTTCTTCCTACGTACTGGGTCCCCTCAGCCGGAGGATAGGGTCCTCCCTGGTGATATGCTTGTGCCCTACTAGTCAAATCTTGTTGAGGCATGTGATGACTTTGAAATCCGATTTGGGATATGCTCTCCTAGAATTATGTGCGTAACCGGGATTGGAACTACTGTTGCCTAGGTACCCTTGGGTCATTGAACCAATTAGTCCGTCTGTTGAGTTCGATGCGCCTTGCAATTCTTGATAAGTTTGCAGGCGCGAGGCATTAGGCAGGATGTTGTAAATGTATCCTGACTGTGTATAAATTATTTCAAGCTTTTGGGCTTTACTGATTACATCCTCTTCGGATGTGGGGTATTGTTGCGCCACATCCTTTGAAATATTCGCCGTCATATTTTTCAAGAATAAATCTAAGAGGACCCTATCGTCGAGTTTATCTTTGCATAAACTGCGACGATGCCTCCACTCATGAATATGGTCAGAGATATGGATGGCAGAGCTTTGTCTAAAATGAGTCAGTAACTCCATTCCCGAATCATGGTGAATGGGTATCTAAAAATAAGTGAGGAATGCGGTAGTGGGGGCACTAAAGGTTCCATGTGAAGTAGGAGGTTTCTCCACGTACCATTTCGTAGCTACTCCGGTAAGAGTGTGTTGAAATAGCCTCAATCGAATAGTGTCATAAATGATACTATTCGATGAGCACCACAGGTGAAAGGTCATTATATGATTAGCTGGGTCTTCTGCTTGCTTGCCTTCGAACTTTGCTATATCTGAAGGGAGCTTCGTGGGCATGGGAGGCCATGAAGGATTGTGTGAAATGGGGTCATTTGTGAGCTTGGTTAAATCCGGTAGATTTAACGCAGCTAAGAAGGGTGACTGGAAGGTTGACACCATGGCAACGTGTGAAGATACGAACTTCTAGTTAGAACAAGGGATAGTCTGTGACGTACCCTGATGTGTGTTCAGCTCGCTTCTCGAATGGGACATGCTCCTCTGCCCCCTAGGGGTCGAGGGGGGAGTGGTGTGCGGTGTGGTGTTGGGAGACCCCCTTGATCCTAACTTAATCTATAATTTCTCTTGTGGCCCCCGTGGGGAGAATTTAGTAATTTGGTTTAAGTTAGTTTTAGGTGGATTTATTTTCTTAGTGGGTGAGTGTGTGTGAGCATAAGGTGAAAAAGCTCATATTTTAAACATTTGGATATCGGTGATACTTTACAAAAAACCCTAGTTAAACTATGTTATCTTGTTCCTGGCTCAAAATCGAAAACGTGTGCGGATAATGGGCCGCTTTAAAATATTCCTAGTTAATTTATGTGAATAACTAAAGGGAGATGGCGAATCGAAAAAATAGAGCGTTTATATGCTTGCCTAGGATCATGGAAGGGTGCAAAGGAAACATAGATTACTTTCTCTAATCAGCGATTCTAACCTAGTCCCGCAATTTCCTAACTGCAAAAATTGAATTAAGCTAAACAATTTCTACATTAGAAAATAAAACTAGCTAACTTGGACTAGTTAATCTAAGTGTGCATACCATAATTTTCAAAACATAAATCGTTTGGAAAGAAATGGTTAATTTTCCCCCTAATTAAACTATGTGAATATTTTTGCAAAAAACCAACTTAAATGAAAACTAAATCTATGCCTACAGAAAGAAGCAAAAAGAGAGTTTTCAGAAGCTGTGCGGTATCAACACAGGCGCTGGAAGATACATTATGGGCTACCCAGCACACTTACAAGCAAAAAAATTTAGAATATAGAGAAAAAAAATCTTATTCTGTAATTTTCTCGGAAAATTCTCTGACAGGTGCTCTTTCCTACACGCGGGGTAGTCCTGAACGTGCGCACTGCACATCCTTGAGAAGAAATTGCGTGCAAAAATCCTGCAAGTAAAAAATTAGGATCTGCCTTCTTCAGTCTGTCACTCTAGTGAATCTAGGGACTGTAAGATGGGTCAGAGGACTGTCAACTCCACTCCAACATAGACAAAGGGTCTCCTGCAAAATATGGCACAACCACATAAACTTGGAACACGTTGGTGGAGTCTCCAATCCTGTAGTGGTGGATTAGACACACGGGTGTACAAAATCACACCAGTTGAAAGGGTGTGGTCTACTCTTTAAAATATTGGTTACAGGAAGAAAGTGGTGGAGCTCAAAAGCATAAAATTTAGTGGAAACAATATGCTAAAGTATCCTTTGTTTAAACTAAAACTAAAACACAAATATACAGAAGCTATCAAAGAGAGTCAAAATGATAATAATACAAATGATGGCTCAAAGGCCTCTTATTATTAAACGTTTGAAATGGAGAAGAAATTTTACCCACTTGCCAAAGGGCACATAGGAAATTTCTCTAGGTCCAGATGCAAGGATTTTTCCTTCCAAGATCTACCTCTGATGCAGTCTCCCTCTCTCCCTCTCTGGCATGATGGACTAGGATTTTTAGGTGGCCAACAATCGAGTCCTCTTTAGCTCCAACTTTGGGTCACACACTGCTGGTGTTGCTTGGGCAACTTTGGCCAGCATAACAATGTGATCACCATTTCTACATCTCTTGGTGGCTTTATATAGGGGAGCTTCAAATCCTCCTTCCCTCCCTTGGTACATGATGGATGGTGACCCAAGGGAGAGGTATGATTCCATTGTGTCCTTCACATATTCCTCTGTGTGCTCACATGATGTCTAGGGAGGAGCTGGTGGTTGTCCTTAGGCAGCTTCATATAAGGAGTAACTGTCCTTTTCTTGGTGTGGTCCCGAAAAGCAAACTTTTTCCATTTCCAGGAATGCACGCTTATCGGGAAAAAAGGCACGCAGAAGGAACTCTTCTCGAAGGATAAAGCACGCAATCCAACATTTATGACTAGTTCAAATCTAATTTTCTCAAGAACTTAGAGATTTTAAATACTTTCTTGATTCCATAATGTGTTCCTACCTTATAAATCCTTAGGCTTGACATTAATTAATACCATCTTCTACTGTACGATTTTCCAGTGTTAACACATGTAATTCAAACTTCTTGAAGTGGGGGAAGAGCTACTATGGTGGGGCCAAATGCGTCATAGGTTAAGAAAAATACATTGTGGGTGCTTCAAATAATAAGTTATAATATTTGCGATGTGAAATGGTCGTTCAATAGGTAAGGTTGTGATATTTCAATGGATGGTGGGGGAAAGGTGACGTGTCAGGGAGAATGTCCCCACTTGAATCACAACTAGGGAAATCAGGAAAGCGGAGGTAGGACATTGATATAGCGGTGAAAAAATGTAAAGTAGGAATATAAAGTGGAAAGGCGAAAATGGGTGAAGTTTAATGTTTTTAAAGGAAAATAAAATGAAAAAGGGTTTGTAATGCGACGATGTGATTCAATCTCCTCCATTGAGCGAGCTCAAATCCAACAGTCCTAATTGCTCCTTTCCTGTGATTTTCCGATTTTGTTTCTTTGGTCGTGCCCATTCATTTTTTTCTATTTTTTGTGGAATACTTGACGCAGTCGCTACTTTTCCTAGTGCCCACATTAATGATCTTCCCGCATTCACGACTTGACCCAAACATGCACGACTTGACCCAATCTCGTTCATGACTCTACCTTTATTGTTTTCTTCCTTAAGTGCTTCTTTGTTGCCTTTGTTTCCTTTGATTCTTTCTTTGGAAAATATTTTGAAAATTGAAATCTATGTACAGTATGAAAAATTTATAGAGAGAAAGCACACAGTCACCTTGTGATATTGTAAGTTACAGGGTTCTAATAGTGGCTCCAGCTGGGGATGGCAGCTCCTTCAGAAGGTGCCAAGAACACTACAAACTAGTGGCTTGATCCATTGGGTTGATCCCAACCCTGCAACCTGATCTTCTCTATGGCTCAAAACCTTCAATATGAGGTCAATACTCTCTGCAATATGTAGTCAGGGACACACTTGAACTGAAAAATGAAAATTAAACTGAAACTAAAACTAGAAAGATGCTCATAGTGCTGAGCTTATTTGCACACCTGCCTACCCTAATCTACTGAAATGGCTACCCTTCTAAAAAATACAATAATGCCAATGCAGCCAGTCAAGTAATTGCTCTAATATCTTTGTTCTTTCATTGCTCTTTACCATGTTCAGAGACAAACTTGACAATGGTGTTTGATATAAATTCCCGGCCTGATCTTGTTTACATGGATCTTGGTACCTTTGAAAAAAAACTAACATGCCATAAATATGTGTTGGCTTTGCAAAGAAAAATTCCTCCATATAGACAACCACTGGATCAATATATTCTTGATTTATTTCTGGGTATTCGGACTCAGCCAACTCAGCTTCATATTATGGTACTGCAAATGTGCTCTCCTGGTATTTAATCAACTAGGAACATGTTTGCATGATACCTGATGAGTGTTGTGCCACTACTTCTACTGAACCATAAAATGGGGAAGACTGTCTAGTCATATCCATATCATAGCAGCTTTTTAGAGCATTATGAATACAGGAAGATGGAATTTGAAAGTAAAAACCATCCAACATGTTTGGTATTGGGTCATGTGAAGCTTCATATCGTAGTATTGTTTCTTTTGAGACCTCATGTTTTCTCTTATGAATATCAGCCAGAATGTGATCCCAATTACCTTTTATAATCTGAAATGCATTAAAGCACAAAGGTAGAGAGTCAAATTGGATCAATCCATCATCTATTTTAGACTCTGTGATTTCATCTACTACTTGAAATTCAAAAGAACTCAAGGGCCGAACCCCTGGATCTAAAACATATATTTCATCATCCCTGATTTCCTCATATGATGGGTGGGAGAGTTATCTTCTCTTGTGATTATCATATAGAATGTGATACAGACTCCCTTCCACAATCTGAAATGAATTGAAACATATGAGTAAAGACTCAAGATGTATTGGTTCCTCCTCTATTTCAGATTCTGTGCTCTCAAGATGACTGAAGGGGAGAACTTCTGGATTCGAAAAAGGTTTTCTATCATCCTTATTTTCTTCAACTAATTCAATAGATAATTCCTCCTCCTTCCTATTTTCAACCTGCTTGTAATGCTCTCTTAAGAGTGAGGCAAAAGATAGAGGAAGGAATTTCTTACTTACTTGAAAACTTCATGCATTTTCCTCTTTGCAACTTTCTCAACATACATAGTTTGATTGTCATATTTGCATTGTGATAACTGAGTTTGTTCTTCCCAAGAAAAAAGTGTTGGCTGCTTCGAATAATCAGCCTCAACCTCAACCTTATATTCTTACTCTTGATAATCATATTCAGGATGTGTGCCTCTGTATGAAAGGTCATCTATCATGTACATTATTGCTGAGGATTTCCGTGCCTCCTTCTAATTTTGGACTTCATCTTTGGTTGTGTTGTGGATAGAGTACATGAAGCAATCATTTTATGTTTTAGGGTGTCCAAGATGGGTAGCAAACTTCTTGGGTACATAGGTTTTTTTTCTTTTCCAGAACTAATGGGACATGAGATATCTGAACAACAAGTTCCTCTTTCCTGCTAATAATATGCATCATTACGTTGACTTTGTTTGTTAACATATCTAATTTTATATTTGAAGATATCAATTTCTCTTTTTCTATTTTGTCCTTCTTCATTTCTTTTAACTTTGCTTCCTTGTTTAGCAGGTTTGCTTCCAAATCAACTGCAATATTTTTCATCTCTTCAGGGGCTGTAGGGTCCCTTTCTCTTAACTGGAATGCCATCTCTGGTTCAAATGCATCTAGGTAGTGCCAGAGAGCTAATCCTAGGGGTGGCATTATCTTTGCAGGGATCGAATAGTATACCTTATTGAACCTGGCTGAAAAATGTTGCACTGTCTCCCTAGGCTATCTTTTTAAATGGTTATACACTTCTATGATGAGAAAAACATTTCTCACGACCAGCCATCTATCTAGGAAAACTTGACTGAATTGATGAAAATTGCTAATGATTGTAGCTGGAATATATTTAAACCAATTTTTAACCTTACCTTGCAATGATAGGGAAAACATTCTGATACACACATTATCTTCTCCCACCTCAAACAGATCAAGGAAATCATCAATATTCAGAATTTTCTTTTCTACAGTGATATTTTCATTTTCTCCATCAAATCTGGGTATATTTTTGATAAAATTTGCTAGGAGGACATGGAGGATAGGAGGAAAAACTAGAGGCTTATGTCTGTCTGGGACTTTTATAGGTATAGGCAGTAAAGCAGGAGGCTTATAACCATTTGGATATTTTTCAAGAGTAAGGGATGAAGTGCAAGGTCCATGTGCCACTGGGTTTTCTACAAGTGCATCAGGGATATGCACAGGTATAAAAGTATGTACACGTTCTACAATTTGGGGCTTAGCTTCTTGAAGCTTATTACTTTTCCAATGATCAATGTAAACCTCAGCAGTATACTCTTGATCAAGCTTAAAGTAGAATAGAACATAGTTATAGATAAAAACAACAGTTTCTTGAATCCAATTTGGGCTTAAATACTTTCTCTTTCTTGGTTGACTGGTCATGTTTCAGTTCGTTCCTCCAGTGGAGTCTTTGAATGGAACTAGTTTGAATTGGAGTCACCAAGTGGATGATTTCAACTTTCTTATGTTTGTATTGTTGTCCACCATCAACAACTAGATACCAATCTTGGAAAATACTTGAATCATCTAATTTTGACTAGGGTTTCTGAGTTCTGAAGAGACCCTAAGCTCTTTCAATAAGTGTGTCCCCAGTATGGTTTCCATTATTTTTTCACTCTGTAATTTGTAATATTGGCAAGAAAAAATGACAAAGGACAACATCAAACCACTTTGGAGTCCAGGACCTAGCCTTCCTAGACTTAGAGAGGGCTCTCTATGTTTTTATTATTTAGCTTAATAATTATAACTTTTGATAATAGGCTATTTATAGTGATGGGGGTTGTTTTTTTTGATTGATTGGGTGTTTGGACAGATAGACATGTAAAACTAATCCATTGGGCTATGGAGTCATAAAAGGATAAATTGTGCATCAAATTTTCGAGGGCATTCACAGGGCAAGCTAACTATGCAGACTGGATCTTACTAACAATGTGAAATGGGAAAGGAGGAGGAGATTAAGGTTCAACATAAATGTAGAGAAGATCGTCTCTGAATTCTACATTCAGGTCTCAGGGGAAAACATTAATATAACAAACACATACAGAATTAAGGTGCTCTTTTAGAAAATATTAATATAAATTTTATATTTTGAAATCAGAGAAATTGATGCACAACATGAAAATATAGAGGAAAAACATTAACACAGAGGAAATAACATCACATTAACATATCTCAAGGATCCTGTGAACTATCTCTTATTATTGATGCCCAACTCAAACAGCTACAGAGTTCCAATACTTCTTACAATGCAAGCTTCAGCAGGGTCCAATTTTCCAACCCTTCATACTGTTAAGGCAAGCAATATTTATCTAAAAACTAAGTTGGTTGCCCTGTCTTACTCGACAACCTTTCATTGATTACAATTTAACATAAAATAGAAAAGTGTGGCCATGCAAGGCCTGATCAGAAATCTCTGACAAAGACATCACCTGTAGAATTAATTTGGGGCAACACTTCGTAGATCCAAATGCTTCAATGGCTCCTCGTAAGATCAAACAATAATATTGGAGGTGGCTTTGATGGTCATGAAGAGGTAACCAGTGGTGGCTCTGACATCTAACCCTACTCTTCAGAAAATAGGGGTTGGGTAATCAAATATGTGCAGTGTTGGCCACTTTTCATTGGTTGGTGATGGTGTTGATGTGTTCCACTGCCTTTACTAGTTTTTCTTAGTATACCATAACCATTCTACGCGGACGCCCTTTGCCCGACTCGACCTTCTTTGCTTGCACACCTTGTCAGGGTTTATTTACACCAGAAGTCCTATATGATGTTATACCATAACAAGTTTGGTAAAAAACCCTTCCTGACTCAACCCTCAATGTCTCTTTGCTACTCGAACCCTTTCGGTCACGTTTAACCTTATTTCTTCAGAAAATAATGTTCAAACCTCATATCCCTGGCTTGACCCTTTCTAAACAAAAAATTGTAAAACACCCATTTACCCGGTCCTAAAAATATTTAGATTTTATTTCTAAACCTTATCACGTCCATAAAGAATCGCACATCGCAGTTTTTATTGTTCAAGTTATAATAAATTGAATCACCGATGCGACGCAAAGTATGGAGGCGACGTTGCGGGTAATATGGGACCAGACCGCAGCCTGCAGATCGCAAGTCTTAACATTAAGCAGCAAAGGAAAACTCTGAAAGATGAGAAGTGTGAAGTGCGGGGAGAAGCCGGTGACGTGGAGGAGAGGTGTGACCAGACCACAGCTCGTAGATCACAAGTCTTAACATTAAGCTGCAAAGGTAAAATTTGAAAGATGCGAAGTGTGAAGCGCGGGGAGTAGGCGGTGACATGAAGGGAAGGTGGGACCAGACCGCAGAATGCAGATTGCAAATCTTAACATTAAACAACAAGGGTAAACTCGGAAAGATGCGAAGTGCAATGTGCGCCAGTTGGAGGATGATGTGGCAAGATGAAGCCCACCGCATCAGCAAAGTTATAAAGCGGTGAATGTTTTCTAAGTTAAGGAAAATTTTACGAGGTTTCATGATATAGCAATGTAATTCAAACAACTTGAAGCATGGCTGGCACTGCTGTGGTGGGGCCAACCGCATCACAGGTTAAGAAAAATGCATTGCGAACGCTTCAAATGGTTAGTTATAATATTTGCAATGTGGAATGGTGGTTGAACAGGTAAATTTGCGATCTTGCAATTGATGGCAGGGGAAGGGTGACGTGTCAAGGAGAATGGCCCCACTTTAATCGCAACTGGAAAAATCGAGAAAGTGGTGGTAGGACAATGATATAGCGGTGAAAAAAGGTAAAGTAGGAATATAAAGCGAAAAGGCGGAAATGGGTGAAGTGTAATGTGATGCTCTGATTCAATCTCCATCGTTGATCGAAGCTCAGATCCAACGGTCCTAACTTCTCCTTCGCTGTGATTTGCCAATTTTTTTTCTTTGGCTGTGCCCATTCATTTATTTCTATTTGTTCATGGAATAATTTACTCACTCGCTAATTTTCCCATGTTCACGACCTGCCTGCATTCACGACTCGACCCAAACGTGCAAAACTTGACCCAATAACATTCACGACTCTACCTTTGTTGTTTGTTTCCTTAACTACTTCTCTGATGCCTTTGTTTCCTTTGATTCTTTCTTTGGAAAAGTTTTTGAATATTGACATCTATGTATAGTATGAAAAAATTGTAAAGAGAAAGTACACAGTCACCTTTTGATACTGTAAATTATAGGGTTCTAACAATAGCGTAAAAATAAAATTGTTATAAGATACAAATTTCATGTTATAGGATTGATCTCGAGTGTTACATGATTGTCCCGAGAGATGAAAAAGGGCCTAGGATTGCGTAATTTTACTCACAAAAGCCTATAATTACGAAGGTTATTCCAAGGGAAGGGAAAGTAAATAATTTTTCTCACCTATTGTGAACAAAAACCGTATGAAAGTTTTTTATATTTTTGGACAAGAACATCTTGTAGCAAACTCTTGAAAGTGAAAAGAAATTGCAGTGTGAAGTTTTCTTGTGAGTTAAGCATAATAATAGGGGAATAATCTTGTTTTAATTTGGACATGTAATATTTCATTCCACTAACCAACAAAGATACCTACTCCTTTTTTTTCCACTTTGAAACCTAAAACTACTCTAAAAACTGATAATTGATAGAAAAATTCCCTTATAAAACTTTGAAAAACCATAGTAGGGATTATGGAGGGTTGCTTTAATAGAAGAAATCCCATAGACTCATTAAGGATCCAACAACACCCTCCTATTAGAGATATCTTTGCAAATCACCGGTTGTTGGATTTTTTTGAGAAATTCAAAGGGTTTGATGATTAAAACACTCATGAGTTTGCAGTATGCCTGAAGCCTCAAGGGGAATATATTTCTAATACTATTGTGAGAGAAATTATTATCCATTTCAATTCAGAAATAATTAGCATGGTGAACACATTACCCCGAGGAGTAAGGTGGAGCAAGAAGGAAATAATAAAGGCTATCACAACCAAAAATAACTTCTTCCTCCCTGAAGCGAAACTGATTGAAGATCAAAATGGGATTAGAAGAGAGAGTCTAACCTTTCCATGGGATGACGTGGCTTATCATATTTTCAAATACATATCCTATGAGGGGAGGCTCAGTGTTTTCTATGCCTACCAATTTAGGATGCTTTATTAGCTAAGATTCTAGATGGAATCTATCTATCCCAAGTAGATTAAGCATTCCACACATTCTTCCTCAATCTATAATAGAGATGACCCAAATGGTAAGAAAGGGAAAACATCATTACATATGTCTAGATCATATTAAAAACCCTGTGTCTTGGAGATAATTTGTCAGATGGACAGGGTGGCTTTCCTTGAAACTCAAGCCCAATATTTATTAGGGAATGGCGAGGCCATAAAGCATGATTCCGTCGAAGGAGAGGATGGTGAAAAAAATAAAGAGGATAAAATAGAGGAATAAGAAAAGGATAGCGAAGAAGAGGAAGAAGAAAAACCACATAATGATATAAAAGGATAAAAATAGGAATAAGAAACCCAAATGTTCATTACAGAATCTTCCAAAACTTAGAAGAGAAGCAGACAAGAGAAGTGGGCAAGCCTTTCAAAGGAAATATTGAACAAGAAGTGGTTTCACTCTGGTAGCATTAATTACACCAGGAAAGGCCAAGGGAAGGCAGCAAAATAGGGCCCTCTATATTTTATAAGAGGATAAGCGATAGAATAAAACATGTAAGAATCAACCTTCCTCAACAACTACCATCACCATTGAGGGGTTAGCTAGTCATCAAGAGAGAGAAGTGGAGAAGGATAAGAAGAAATATGAAGAAATAACCTCCCTTAGAGTGAAATGAAAACATCCCCAAGCCTCACAAAGGAAGCCAATCCCTAGGAGAGACAATACCAGATAAATACAAGAGGAATATAACATGTTATAAGAAATTATGGTAATGCTACAAGAAGGAAGAGAAGTGCTACAGGAAGGCAGGGAAATCCTACAAGAAAGTATTGCACAATCATAGGAAGGAGGTTAAGGACCACAAGAGTTGCTAGAACCTAATCCTCAAGCAGATAGAGAAATAAGTATAATCCATTGATGGAGGAATATTGTAAGGTCTAAGGGAGTTGTGGACATGGGAATTATGGAAGAGAAAATGAAAAATATGGGTGATGATATGGTTGATTTGAGACTGGGAGAGGTAAACATAACTGAACAATTACAGAAAGAAAAAAATATATTGAAAGAATAATTGCAGGAGAAAGAGGGAAATATTTAGACTATGGAAAAGTTGGATGTGGAGGCCATCCATTGTAGAAACCACTCAAAAGCGTATGCCATGTTCCTAAAATAATAGTGACTTCAGTTTCATATCAACACCATAAAATAATATGGTTCACTCCCTTTCTAGGACTACAAATTTTTTATTGAATTAGGTCATAGATCTAGTGTGGAGGATAGAGGTAAAATGGAAAAATAATATATGAATAGTCTCATATTGACTAATATGAAATTTTTGGATACCAATTCTAATATGGGATATGTACAATTGATGGCTTTTTTATCTTGTCTTAATCATGGGGAAGCAAGGGATGAAGAGACAAAAAGTGATAGTCTAGGGAAACTCATGAAATCCTATGGATCATAGTAGAATTGAGATCCCCTCATATTGTCATAAACAACCATAGAATCAATTCTAAAGACCCTATGTTGGCACCAATTTAGATATAAAAATAGGAAAAATCCATCCTTCACTTTGATTACATTTTAAGGTTGCTAGTAAATGAGATTTTCTAAGCTTGTCTGAGGAGTTGGAACTCCTTATCACATAGCTTAAAAATCAGAGAGTATCACTCTCCAAAGAGACTGAGGAATGCATTAGAAAAGACACCCTTGTATAAAATAATAGTTCAAAGGATGAAGCTAAACTGGATTGGGCTTAAGTTCATCCCTCCTTTGATATTGTGTCTATATGAAAGAAAAAAATAGTGAGAGGCGCAACAATAATGGACAAAGATAGAGAATAATGCAGGGTTCCACCCTCAAGAGGGCACTCCATCTGAAATACCTTGGGATGTAAAGGTCACTAATAGGGCTATGAATGAAATGAAATTAAGTGGATGAGTTGCTTAGAGGGTGAGAAACACCTCTAGTAGGGGTGTGATGGTGGGCGTCATTAATAGGTATACATCAAGGCCCACCTAGTCATTCTTCAACATACATTTACCTCTCTCCTTGCATTAAATAACACATTTTTTTAATATAATGTGTTTGTTAGGGATATTAAGGAATTTTTATCATATCTTGTGGCATAACATGATTAATTTGCAATAAAATGTTGCATGTATTGTGTAGAAGTGTGTTGGAGGAAACTGGAGGAAATTTAGGAGGCTTGTTCCATGCATTAACTCAGCAACCAACTCGGTTTCCTATTAGAGAAGTTACACTACTAAATAGTTGTGATGATCTCATGAAGCTATATCCACTTTTATAGGGATTTTGGAAGCAAGAAACCCTCCTTACAAAGAGGATCCCCCCTCACTAATTTTCTATAAATAAAGGATCCCAATGGCTTAGTAGGATTTTACTTTTCTAGTGGAGCATAATGATTGATAGAGCTAGGAGCTTTTACTTGTCATTTTCATTTCTAGATCATGTACTTGAGCACTTTTTGAGATCACTGAGAATATTTTTTTTTCCTTTAATCTAAGTGTGTTCTAGAGGGCTAAGTACGCTTGGGTTACGGCCCAACTCAAGCACTCTAGTCTGTCTCCCTTGTACATTTCTGTTATGCACCTTTCCTTTTTGTATATAGTTCATTAATATCTCCTTTCTTGCAAGTTCTGTTGATATAAAGTGTTTCCTTCGAATATTTATCAATAAAAACTCTTGGAAAGTGTGATTTTGGGATTTTTATTGGAAAAAAACACAATTTAGGTTTCCTTTAATGCAGTAGTTAGATATTGAATAAAATTGAACTCATCCTTTCCTTTCTAGTTTAATTTTCTGCAATTGGTATTCTTTGCATGACTTAGATGTTTTGAAATATTGAGTAATATTTGTGGTGTTTATTTTATAATATTGGTTTGAATTTCATATTACTATCATTTTTACTCTCAAACCTATAATAAATACCCTCTTTCCATCCTCATCAACTTCTTCGAGCAGTATGCACCGAGAAAGTTTAGGAAAAAATTGTTAAAGGTCATTGTTTGCGTTCCCTCCTTATGAGATATGGGCTCCTAAGTAGTATTAGGATTGGAAATGGCTCCCATAACCTTCTCCCACCTCTCACTACAATTCCCCACCTTCTAATCGTTTGGGATGCACTCATATTCAATCCTGTGGAAAAATAGGGAAATCTTGTAGCATCCTGTAGAAATCTGATAACATCAGCTATCACCACATAGAAACCTTGAAAAATTGACCATAAATGTTCTTTAAGCTTTAATTTTTCATTGCATAAATCTCTAGATTATCCACATTGTTAAAAAACAATGGATAATGCCTCTTAGGCCTTGGAACCAAGCCTGAGGAAGATCAAATACCACATAGGACCTTTATTTCCATCTTCATAATTTATTTCTGCAATAAAGGTTAATGATTGAGTTCATGAGTTTAATAACATATAAATAGTTTACTTTGTCAAATTTTGAAGAATTTATTGAATTTTTCCATTAGAATAGAATTTCCTTTGAATGCAATAGTTTAGGATTGATTTCATGCTATTACTTTATACAACTAGATTAGGTCTATTTTATGCAATATGTTACGATTTTCATTTCAATCATTTTCATTTCTTGCAATTAGATTAGAATTTACCTCTATGAAAATTTACATTTCTTGCAAAGTATATTAGAATTTCATTTTATGCAATATCTACATTTCTTGCAAAAAGATAAACATCTCATTTTTTTCATTTCTTGGGAGTAGATTATGAATTTCCTTTCTTGAAAAACCCAGATTTAGTATGCAAAATGATCTCTATATACCTTAGTTTTATCCACTGCCTCAAAGTATCTTAGGTAGAACCTAGCTTACTACTCATACAACACTATCACCTCTTAAGTTTGTACGAAGATTGGGTTGATAATTAAATTTTTTAGCCTTAGGAGTTGTGGTACTCTTATTGCAATACTAGCACTAATCATGTGTTGTAAGAATGGATGTATGAATGCTCCATTCATGTTAAGAGGAGTTCTTCTAATAATGTACATACGACATCAAATTAATCTTCAAACTTCCCATGTGTTTTCTCAAGTGACACTTTATTATTAATGACCATTAAAATATCTTAGCTAAGCATTAAGATATGTTGGTCGAGCATTATTTTATCTTGGATGATAGCATATAAATATTCCTTTATGTATCTACGAGTGCTTCTTTCGGCATTTTGTATCGTTGCTTTTATTGCGATAGTAATAACTAAATCACATTATTCTGAGTGGGAGAGAATTCCTCCCCCTTCCCTCATCCCACCTCTCCTCCTCCTCTGTTTTGCTTACTAGTTCTCTGGAACTAGGACGATAGTGTCTAGTGCAATGCCAAACTAATAACACTAAGAATATCAAAATTGTCTTAAAAATTCAAGGCAAATTTTCCATTTAAAGTTATTTTTGCTTAAAAAAAGAAATTCTAGAAATCGATTAACTAGAAAAATATTTTTGGAATCTAGGCTTCTGTGATCCATAATATAATTTAGTAGAAATTCTTTCGGTAAAAATCACATGTAAAAGAACGTGGTCGACGCGTTTCGAACCAACCAGTGTGGTTCATCATCAGGACTATGAGAGATCAGATCCAGACATTAAGTATAAATAGATTTAGAAATGGCTCAACTAGCCGTTAGGATAACGGCTAGTTTGACTAAGAAAAAGTAAATATTCCATTATTTATTTATTTAATTGATTAATTAATTTCTATTTCTTTATTTATTATTATTATTTTAATAAATTTTTACAACCTTTAATATATTTAAATATCTAATTGACCAATTCAATAATATAATGGTAAATAATTTAACTAATCTGCATATATGTAAATTTTTTATATAATAATCAATTATTATTAATAATTAATAAATACATTTAATTCTTATCCATGTAATTTAACAACGTATCAATTCAATAGTCAAACAAAGAGTCAAACCAAATATAGAGAACAATAAATAAATAAATAAAAATATACAAAATAAAATAAAATAAAATATAAATATAAATAAATATAAATAAATAAATAATAAATAATAAATCATAAATGAAATAAATAAATAAATAAATAAATAAAAACAAAAATAAAATACAAATTAATAAAAATAGAATTTTTTTTTTTTTTTTTTATTATTATTATTATTATTATTTTAAATAAATAAAGTATAAAAAATAAATAAATAAAATTAATTAATTAAATAAATAAATATAAATATAAACATAAATAAATAAGTTAAAATTTTTTAATAAAAATAAATAAAAAATAAAGTATAAATAAATAAATAAATATAATTAATTAATTAAAGAAATAAATAAAAATAAAAATAAATAAATAAATAAATACATAAATAAATAAATCAAGAATATAAAGCAGGAATCCAGCACCTGCTGATATTCCAACCGTCGTCTCTATTGAGATTAACGGGTCGTTTTTCAATTTCAATAGCCTCTCTCAACTTACGATGATGGAAATGGTCGATTCTAGCAATGACTTTAGCATCTTCTATGCAAATATGATGGTTATTCTTTTCTGCATGCTCAGCTAAGGCGGACGAGCGAGATCTTCTATGCTTGATATCAGCAGCATGCTCACAGATCCTTTGATTAATAGACCGACCCGTCTCACCAATGTAAGGAGTCCCACAGGAACAGGGAATGATGTAGACACCTTTTCCATCCCTGGGGTCAATCGGATCTTTAACCGATTTTAGAGAACTAAAAATTGTATTAAGAGGCTTGAAATAAGAGGATACCTTATGCTTTTTAAGGATTTTAGAAATCTTATCAGTGGTACCCTGGATGAACGGAAGGCTGACACTGCCATACCATTCACCCGGTTCTTTTTTATTTTTATTCTTAAAAGAAGGACCTTTCTTCGCTTTGAGGAAAGCTTTGAGGCCCTACGACAAACTATAACCATTATTACAAAAGACATTCAATAAATGGATATTTTCCCTCTCAAGGTGAGACTCATCAGAGATTCTCAGCACCCTCGTGGCTAAGGTGCTAAGGACGCCTAATTTTTGAGTAGGGAAATGGTGGGAGCTAGCATGAAGATACTGCTCAGTATGTGTTTTCTTTCGAAAAACTTGATGGGAGAAAGAACCATCATCATTTCTAGAGATAAGGACATCAAGGAAAGGAAGGCTACCATCCACCTCATGTTCCATGGTGAATTTTATGGAACTAGATTGGCTATTCAGATGAAGGAAAAATTGATCTAACTTATCTTTACCATGAGGCCAGATAACACAAGTATCATCAACAAACCTTTTCCAAAACTTTGGCTGGAAAAGAGCTGAGGAAAGAGCCCTAGATTCAAAGTCCTCCATAAACAGATTCGCAACAATCGGGGAAAGCGGAGAACCCATGGCAACACCGCAAGTTTGCTCATAGAATTCACCTTCAAAACTAAAGAAAGTGGAGGTTAAACAAAGTTTTACTAAATGGGCTGTGTCTGGATCAGTAATGTGATTAATAACGTCAACAACCTCATTTATGGGGATATTGGTGTAAAGTGAAACAACATCAAAACTAACAAATCTATCATCAATATCCAACTTAACTTCCTTCAAATCCTTGACAAAAGAGTAGGAATCCTTAACAAAGGATTCTGTACGACCAACGAGGGGCTTAAGCTTAAGGGCTAAAAACTTGGCGAGAAGGTAAGTCGGACTCCCAATTGTATTAACAATAGGTCCGAGGGGAGCACCATCCTTATGGATTTTTGGAAGACCATAGATTCTTGGAGTAAGGGGGTTGCTTTCAATCAACTTCTTACTTAAGGAGCTCACCATGCTGTTTGATTTAATAGCATCAGTAACTGCCTTTGAGACCTTTTTTAAGGGATTTTTGACGAGTTTCTTGTAGCTCCCACTATTCTCCAAATGATCTAACATTTTCTTCCTGTAATCCTCTTTATTAAGGATGACAGCTGCACCACCTTTGTCAGCCTTAAGAACAACAATATCCTTATTATTATTTAAAGAGTCCGACTTACCTTCTCGCCAAGTTTTTAGCCCTTAAGCTTAAGCCCCTCGTTGGTCGTACAGAATCTTTTGTTAAAGATTCCTACTCTTTTGTCAAGGATTTGAAGGAAGTTAAGTTGGATATTGATGATAGATTTGTTAGTTTTGATGTTGTTTCACTTTGCATAATCTATCTGCATCATTCGAGGCTATTAATGACGTATTAATAACGTGCTGATCCGGTTGACGAGCACTGTTTGTTTCGCTTTCTTTAGTTTGGTGGTCTGTGAGCAGGCTGCGATGTGTTATGGGTTCTCCTTCCCGGTGTGAATCTGTTTATGGGACTTGAATCTAGGGCTCTTTCCTGACTCTTCATTAAATGAAAGTTTGTGACATAGCATGTCTTATCATAGTAGATAAGTTAGATCAAATTTTCCTTCATCTGGAATATTGTCAGTTCCATAAATTCACCATGGGAAACATGAAAGTGGATGGTAGCATTCCTTTGCTTGATATCCTTATCTCTGGGAATGATGATAGTTCTTTCTCCATCAAGTTTTTCGAGAGGCTCATGTAAACGATCTTCATGCTAGCTCACCCATTCCCTGCTCAAATTAGGCGTCCTTAACACCTTAGCCACGAGGGCGCTGAGAATCTCTGATGAGTCTCACCTTGAGGGGGAAAAGACCCATCTGTTGAATGTCTTTTTTAATAATGGTTATAGTATGTCGCAGGGCCTCAAAGCTTTCCTCAAAGCGGAGAAAGGTCCTTCTGTTAAGATAAGATGAGGCTAGGAGTGAATGTTATGGCGATGTCGACTCCGTCATCAGTACCCTGATAAGACTGCAAGATAGCAAAGCATATTTGAAATCCTCTTATTTCAAGCCTCTTAATCGTGGATTCATCTAAGATCGATTAAAGATCGGATTAACCGAAGATATTACACATCATTCCTCTGATCTGTGGGACTTCCTTACATTGATGAACGAGTCGGTCTAATGAATCAAGAGGATGCAATGACATCTTTGCCGATATCAGGCAAGGAAGATGCGTACAAATCGCGAGCATGCGAAAGACAACAAATCGCATTTGCATGAAAGATACTGGAGTCATTCTTCAGAATCGACAGTTTCCCCGTAAATGAAGTTGGAGAATATTCAAATGAAAAAGCGACCAAATTAATCTCAATAGAGGCGGCGGACAAGAGGGTCAATCAGAGGCCAGTCTTTAGTTCTATCTTATATTCTTGATTTATTTATTTATGTATTTATTTATTTATTTATTTTTATTTTTATTTATTTCTTTAATTAATTAATTATATTTATTTATTTATTTATACTTTATTTATTTATTTATTTTTATTAAAAAAATTTAACTTATTTATTTATGTTTATATTTATATTTATTTATTTAATTAATTAATTTTATTTATTTATTTTTTATACTTTATTTATTTAAAATAATAATAATAATAATAAAAAAAAAAATTCTATTTTTATTAATTTGTATTTTATTTTTGTTTTTATTTATTTATTTATTTATTTATTTCATTTATGATTTATTATTTATTATTTATTTATTTATATTTATTTATATTAACTCCTTTATTTTATTTTACGTATTTTTATTTATTTATTTATTTGTTTATTGTTCTCTATAACGTATGTTCTTTGTTTGACTTATTGAATTGTCGTTGTTAAATTACATGGATAAGAATTAAATATATTTATTAATTATTAATAATAATTGATTATTATATAAAAAAATTTACATATATGCACCAAGATTGGTTAAATTATTTACCATTATATTATTGAATTGGTCAATTAGATGTTTAAATATATTAAAGGTTGTAAAAATTTATTAAAATAATAATAATAAATAAAGAAATAGAAATTAATTAATAATTAAATAAATAAATAATGGAATATTACTTTTCTTGGTCAAACTTAACCCGTTATCCTAACATTTCGGATTATTTCCCAATCTATTATGCTTAAATAATGCGGATAGCATCTATATAATCTGATGATGGTTTCCTATTTATTGATTCAGTACTTCTTTTACATGTGATTTTTACCGAAAGAATTTCTACTAAATAGAAAAATATTTTTGATAATGGTGATACCAATAAGACATAGAAAATTAAAAAAAAATAATAGACAAATGATAAAGAAAATACTAATAACACTTATCAGTTTTAGAAGAAATGAATCAAGTGACTTTCCTAGAGCTTTTAGAAGAAATTTTAGTGCTAATAGGACTACAACAAGATGAACATTGGAAAATTGCTTTCCCAAAGATTTTAGAGACAATTTTAGATCCAACAGGAATACATATAATGCATCAAAAGCGATAAGTCATCTAAATCATGAATTGACATCAAAGTTGTGAAAGATAAATTAACTAATATTGATTTAATTGTATTCATTAACCAATGGTCATTATCAATATAGATAGTACTAATTTTCTTGATATGCAATTAGAAAATACTGTTATGAAATTGGTTACATTAAACCATATCTGTTTTTATTAAATTCACACTCGAGATAGTCCAATTCATAGCATTGTGTTTCATGTCATAGCATTTTGTTTCATGATTGTTGTATTTGGCATGTTTCAAAATTTGATATCAACATATTATTTTATTATTATCCTAATTATCATAATATTTTTTTTTATGTAACGATACAGTGACACTTAAACAATGATTTTCTTGCACTGGGTTACTTCTTCTTTATGGTAGTTTTATTTTATGTATTAGTTCGAACCTTCTATTCAATCTAGATTAACCCTACAATTAACTAGAGCTCTTCAACCAATAAATGCAGTTATTTTAAGTAATTTTTTTAGAGAATCAATGTGTATTCGCATCATTTACTTTGTTATATTTTTTTTCTACCAACTAATGTTTTACAATCAGAATAGAGAGAGAACCTTGGTATTGACGTTTCTCGAATACTAAGGGAATTAATGATTTCAAAAATTTCACCTGTTTTATAGTATTGAATGGAGTTTGTTTTCAATCCATGTCAGGAAGAACTATCATTATGGAGAGAGGACATGTAGAGAAAGAAACATAAAATTGTTTTTCGTAATGTTCTGCATTTCCACATACATTCTCCTTCTGCACAATTCTTTCGCACATTTTTGTTTTGCATAATACTACACTTACATCAATTAATTATCTTTTTTTGCCTGTTAAAGTTGTGGCATGCAAAGTTTGGTTTATGTGTATATTAGATGTGGAATAAGTTATAGACGACTAATTGTATTTACTAACCAATTTCATATTTGGACTCGATATGTTTTCTACTAATTTATTTTTAGCTAAACACAAACATTTCAAAACTTTTATCTTTACAACAGGAATTTACTTCTCTCCAATATACAACACCCATATAACAACCATGAGGTAATTTACAAAAATGGTGGGACATATTCATCAATAAAAATGAATTTAACCCCTTCCAAGATAGTAATTTCTCACAATTATTTTCCAAACATATTTCTCCCAAATTACAAATCATTTCTAAACATTTTCTATACTTTTATACGTGGTGAGTTATACATGTTTTGTTCTAAAATTTGATGGACACACGTTTGGATATCTGAATTTTGATAACCTTATTGACAACAGAATTATAATGATATATTTGGAAGATTACTTTCAAGGAAATCAAACACACAACAGAATTATAATGATATATTTGGAAGATTACTTTCAAGGAAATCAAACACTAATATGCAGAGGTGAGAGTGATGGTATTTAAATATAAATTATTTTATATATTAATTTATGCAACACTTTTGACAACAAAATCGATGTCTAATTCAACAATTATGCATGAAAAATTCCCACTCTTTTTTTTTATATACCTAAGTTGAATTTCTCAAGTAAAATCCATATAAGATGTTTTAGGTTAGCAGTGGTAGAATGGAATAAGATTTTGTTTTCATTGTTGTGTGTGAGGTGCAAAGATCTTTCATTGTACATAGTTTTATCTACACCTCCACATTTCACACAATGAGAAAGTTTCAGCACAAGATAATGACATAGGAGATATAGAGTACTATTAATTATTAAAATAAAATAATATATGAAAAAACATAAATCTGAAAATAAAATTGCAAGAGCTTAATATTATAAATGGATTAGAAATTAACAGTTTATGAGTTTGAATTGTAACTAATGCTTGTTTTCATAGAGCATAGTAATTGATTTAATAATTATGAGGAACCCAAAGGGTGTGTCAGAGATATCAATTTTCATTGAAATTATACAAATATAAACCATATAAATTAAATATTTACACAATTAAACTCTATTGATTTAAGTATTTATGTATTTACACAGTCAAACCAATTAATTAAAATTTTTAATTGATTAATCTTAATTATTTTCCTAATAATTTAATAATAAATAATATTATAACAATATTTTCTATTAAGATTTTATATTTTTAGTGTGTGATGAGTGTGCAAACCAAGTAACATAAACATTCCCTTCTTCGGATATAAATATCGGAGATTTTGGTGTACGGAGAAAGGGTTTGTGATGGTAGCGTGTGCAGAGTTGTTTGTGTTTCTTGCTCCACACACACATTCTCTACACACACTTTTTTCCACACTCACTGTACAAATTTTCTTTGCAAATCAAAATAGATCCTATTATCCTCATAACTTATCTTGTCTATGTAAGTTTGTAGAAGTTCATACTCCAAAGAATATATCTCAACAACAAGGAAAACCATTTGATCTTGCTAATGGAGAGGTCAAATAATTGTATAGGGAAATAAATTGCATCCAGATTCAAGAATTATTAACAAGAGGTCAACTGGGGAATCAATATATAATATTATGGGAAATAAAAATCCCAGTTTGGGCATGCTTACAAACCCCATTTTATTGATTAATGTATATCTTTGACCTTTGGAATGTATGAGGATTCTAGGAAAGGAGGCCTATTGTATTAGTGCAGGAAGAGGGGTAATTAAAATATTAAGCCATCAAAAGAAGTATCCTGCACAGAGGAATGCATTAAACTTACCTTGAGTGAAATGCATTAGGCATTAAAATGAAGTGTTTGAGTTTGAAATGTTTTCTAGGAAATGAATTAAACAAATAATTGGTAGTTTTGGATTATTAATGTGTGTGAGGAAGCAACGTTGTGCGGAAAAACGAGTATGCGAAGAAAGGAGTAGAAACTTTCCCATGCAATGTCATATATCTCCGCATACATTTCCACATGTTAAATATTAATCAATTAATTAACATTTTGAATTTATTAAAGTGTGGCACAAATAAAGTTTCAGTTACATATATAATAACCATATTTTTGATTTCACAAATACAAATGGAATAGTAATATTAAATAAAGTCTCTTTTTAATGCGTAAGAGGAAGAAGTATTGTATTGGAAAATGGGTATTCAAAGAAAAGAACATAAATTTTTTTTGGAATTTTTTTATTCCTCCGCATATATTCTGCCAAATATGTTAATGAATTGAATAATTAGTAGTGTTTAACGTAAACAGGGCATTGTTCAAATGCTTAATAACATTTACTCTAAAACATTCTGTAATATTCATTGATTTATCGAGATTTGTAGCTAGTATTCGTTCTATAAAATTAAAATGATATCTAGAAAAAGAATATGTGGGAGAACCTTTATTCGCCAACATCTACAGTTCTACATAGGCTCTCCTTCTATGATTTTTTTATGGATTATGTAAAACATCAACTTTCATAGTATTTTAGACACACATATTTTCTCAATTCTTAGTCATGTTTTTCTGAAATGTCACATATTATTAGTTTATTCTGGTGCTCTACACATATTCCTCCTCCATACACTTCTTTCTAGAGACTGCAAATCATCAATTTTTATTTTATTTGATACACATATTTTCTTGTTCGGCAACAATGTTTTTATTGCAGGATCATTACCAATGTTTTTTTGATCAAATGTAGAGTTGTTAGAAATCAGTCTGTTGATAGGGCTATGATCTATAGACTTCCCTTGACCAACGATTTATACGTGACCTTGAATTGACTTTTATTATTCACTAAATCCATGCCTTACTGTACCTCATTCATGTGGAATCTTGTAGTTGACCATAAAACAAAAACAAAAAAACTTGAATACAATAATACTATGGATGGGATAAACTAACAAAATGTTTTACATTAAGAAAAAAAACAATCCAGCTAAGAAAAAAAACAACCCACCTACACTTGCACTACAATGAACTAGGTCGTAGTCCTAAAAGAAACTATCTAAATGAATAATCACATGCTACAAAAGAAAAATTACAAAATACTAGCTAATAATAATAGAAAATACTAAAACGACCCCTAAAAAAAGAAAAAAAAGTGAAATATATCAACAGTGATCAAATGAAATAGGACCATAGAAGCATTCCACTTTGCATCGTTATTGAGTTTTAAAACAACAAAGTATCATGTTATCATATTTGACGAATAAATATTTTTAATTCCCATGGATAACAAGTATCTATATACCTCTATTTAATTCATTGGATATACCCTACATCAAAGTAGATCACTACTGATTTAGTTGTGACTCTGCTCCAAGTGTAAAAACTTATTTTCCCCATGTTTTTGCAAACCATAAACAATTCCCTAACTTAATTTGTGATTTCTCTATTTCCCTTTCCAGTTAATATAAGCATTTATTCAGTGAATCGACGCATAATCAGGAGATTGTTTCAATGGTTAATATCATTTACTCTAATGCATCATATAACAATTACTATTTTGTAACAAATCGATTGAGTGAATTCACATATAAACATGGATCTGTAACCAATATCCATTCTAGAAAACTGGAAATATGTGTGGAAGAATGATATGTATGGTAGAAATTTTGTTTCCTCTTTTTTACACCTTTGTATATGTTACTCCTCCACACATATAAAATTTCTGGATTATTGGATTTTAGAAACTTAATTAAGGATTAATATTATGATTAACATACATATTTTCATATATTAATGGATAATAATGAAATGGTTAGGCCTCAAATTTATATTACGGAGTATGGAGATGTAGTATTAATTGATTAAATCTCCGCAGGGCTCATAATTTGTCATTATCTGAGAATGGCTCAATTTAGCCATCATTTTTGTCATCTTTATTTTCACCTTCGCACCTCTACACTACACACAATGAATCACATCTCTGCACCCTTGCACTCTACACACGTGGTTGCCCAAAAATCCATCTTAGAATTATAAAAGAATATTAAGATTTTCATATCATCTCTTTCCATTATTATCATTTATACAATGTGTGAAACAAATATATGCAAATTCTTACATTGTGTAGTGCCCAAAAATTCATATTGAACAAATACTGAGCAATATTATATATCAATTTATTTCGCACGACCGCACTCTTCACTTTGCATAATGAAAAATTCGTATCCATAATGAAATTTTCTTCTGCATATTTAATAATGAAATGGTTGTGGCACATTGCAATTTTTGGACCGCAGAGTGCATCACATATCATTTAGACGTTTTGGGTTTTTTCGCGAAGTATAATAATACAATTTATCAAACAATTTATTTATTTAATTAAATAAATTGATTTAAATACATAATTAAATATTTTTTTAAAAACTATTTATGCATTCATTCACACATTTTGACATTCTTTTCGATTCGCCAAAAGCCAATAATAGAATTGCACTTGGTTTATCAGTTTTCTATTTCTCAGGTAGAATATGCATAATAATTCTACATGCTCTGCAAGTTACACTCCTTTCAATAGTTATAGAAACAATTTCAATGGAGAAAGCATAATTATTACATAATTATTATATTCTATAATAATTCCAAATTTCAGTACTAACATAAATATAAATAAAAAAATTAGTAAGCAGTAACTAGATTACATATAATCAAGAAAATGTAGAAATATGATGTAGAATTGCAACTGCTCAAGAAGTTTGATCTAAAATCAATAGATACAATCCTACTCTACTGATATTCGGAATTTAATTCAAAATTACAAAAATTTCACACATGAAATAATAAATAAAATACAGGCACAATATCTTTTCGAGGGGAAAGAAACTGCTAAAAAACCCTTAAGTTTTCTCTCATTAATCAGATGAATACAAATGTATTACAATTGCTAGCTCAGTCAGAGCTAAACCTACAAGTGAATAACCATTCTCTCTACTCAATGAGAATCTCTAACCCAGACTTAGTCAAATTATTCCTTAGCTTGACCCCCTATTTCCTTGCGCAATTCCTCCGAAATTAGGCCCCTATTATTTAGGAATTTTCCTCCAATTGACTGCACGATTCCCAAGGTTGATCATCTGGCTTCATGCAACACTTGTATACTCCATAATAGTCTACAATTGATGTTACACTACCTTTGAATCTCCACCACAAATGAGGAACTCGATTTCTCTTCATGCAATAGCTATTTTGGGTTGATTGAATAGTTAATTAGATGATCATTGAATTTGACTATTGTACCACTCCATAAATGACCTTCCACTAGTGCTATCAATAGTTAGAACTAGTTTAACTAAAAACAACTTGAAATAATTGAACATGATAGCTAAAAATTACAAATCAAAGAATATTAACTCAACTCCAAGCCCTCTAACTCAAATTTATTGAGTAAAATGAGTGACACAAGCCATGTCACACAAGTTAACTGCATCCAAGTTGTTTGTTGATGTGGAAATTTGAATTTTCTCAATTCGACCAAGGAAAAATCAAATTGAGACTTTCTTGTTGCATTTATCAAGACTCCCTCTCAGCCAAAAAGGGATTATAAACTAGCTCTATCCTGCACCTGTGGAACTCGAACTTCGCTCTTAACAAAGACTTTGCAAAAATTTCAACATCTTGTTCCTATGTCAAAATGTATTTTAGAAGCATTATCTCCCTCTGCACACAGTCCCGTAAATGATGCTACTGGATAATTATATGCTTGGATCAATTGAGAAATATCATATTCTCAAAGAGCTTAATGAAAATCTAATTATCAAAATAGCTCATAATTGGATCCATTATCTGACCAAAAAGTCCAATAAGTATCATTCTCATCCAGATTTCCTCACATATTTCTTGAATTGCAGCCATGTATTATTCTTCCACCGAGGTAAGTGCCACAAATATTTTCTTCTTGATGTACCAGGAAACTATTGCAGATCCAACACTAAAAATTCCACCTCATGTATTGTTTTGGTCATATTATATCCTTTCCCAATTTGCATCTGTGAAGCCACACATCTTCACTCCCTCTTTCTGTCTGTACCATAATCCATACAAGGTAGTTCCTCTAAGGTACCATAATACATGCTTTTCTACTTTCCAAAAAAATTTGGTCAGCCTAACGATAATTTTCCTAAGTCGTTTGAATTCATAGCACATATATGGTTGTATGTTCACAATATACATTAGTGAAGCCACTAGCTTCTAGTAAATGGTAGCATCCACCTCTTCACTTGAATTGGAAGTCTCCTTCCTCTAGTTGGTGGCTAGAGGTGTCTCCATGGGCTTACAACTCTCCATGTAGAATCTTAGTAGTTAACTCATTTGAATACTTTCCTTCAGACAAAAAAAATTCCCCATCGCCTTGCCATACATCCAGCCAGAGGAAGTAGTGCATGAGACCCATGTCCTTCATTTCAAATTCCCTTGAAATATATTCAAACATCTGATCAAATTCTCATCACCAGTTAATACTAAATAATAAACATATAAAAAAATGATAATAAATTTACCTTATACAAAAATGTGATAGAGGTTCGCATCTACTTCACTTTTAGTGAAGCCAAAACTAGTGAGATAACTGTCAATCCTGGTGCACCAAGCATGGGGTGCTTGTTTGAGACCATACAACCCTTGCTTGAGTATGCACACATGAGACTCTCGATCAAAAATATTGAAACCTTCTATTTGTGCGATGTACTCCTCCTCCTCAATAACCCAGTGAGGATTGTTGTTTTTACATCCATCTGGTGGATGTTCCATCCCATCTATGTAGCTAGTGCAAGAATTGATCTAATGGATTAATAAATTGCTACAGGAGAAAATGTTTCCTCATAATCAATCCCCTCAACTTGAGAGAATCCTTTGGCCATAAATTTGGCTTTATAATTCTCTATTATTTCGTCTGCTGCATGCTTAAATTTCAAGATCCATCTCTAACTGACAAATGATTTATCTGCCAATCTTAGGACCACTCCCCAAACACTGTTCTTCATGATCAATTTATATTCTTCCACCATTGCATCAACCAAAAAATGTTTCTCTAGAGCTTCCTCAAAAAAGGATTGCTCGGTCTCTACAAGCTTAGTCATTAGAGCCATGTAGCTAGTGTACCTCTTAGGTGACCTCATTTTCTTGTGCAAATTTGAAGGAGATCCCACATTCTCCCTCGCATATTGCACTAATCTATCATCATCCATGGTTATTTTTTTCCCTTCTCTAGTTGTTTCTGCTTGAGTGGATGTATCCACTCTTCTCTCCTCTATTTGTGGCCGCTCCATAACTTCCTCTAGTTCCTCCTTTGGAGCTAAAAGATCCTCTTTTGGTGGGATATGAAGCTGCCTCTCAAGAGAGTACCACATCGCTTTCTCCTAATCAAAATTTACATCCATTCACACAACTGTCATTCTAAGGGAAGGTCAGTACACATGGTAATTGTGTGGATTTTCAATGTAACCCATAAAAATCTCAACCAAGTTGTCAGCTCAAGCTTTTCCTCGAATCTTTGGATTCATGGAAGAAAAAAAATGATCCAAAAATTATGAAGTGAGACACATCCAACTTCTTCCCTAAGAAAGCCTCCTCCAGTGTAATCATGCCAATAATCTATTGAGGACTTCAGTTCTGCAACTAGATTCTTGTGTCACATGCCTCTGGCCACAAATACAGTGGTAGGCCATGGTCATCTAGCATATATCTTAACTCTCCCATAATGCTACGATTCCTCCTCCCAACTAGTGCATTTTGCTATGGGTTGTGGGGTACCGTTAGCTCTCTTTAGGAAAATTATTTCACATAGAAATCCTTGAAGTCATTCGAAACACACTCAACTCCATTATCGCTTCTAAGGGCCTTCATCTTCTTTCTGATCTCTTTCTCGGCTAGCGTTGTGAACCCTAAAAACTTTGAGAATTTCTCATCCTTCTTCCACATGAAGAAAATCTAGCACTTCTTTGATAAATCATCAACAAATATAATATAGTACTTATGTCTTGTAGTGGAGGCTATGAAAAAAAGGTTCATAAACATCAGAGTGGACTCTTTCCAAGACTACATGTGATTTTCTGTCTCGATCATGGAATGTGGATTTCACATACTTCCTCAAGTTACAACATTTCCATACATCCTGCTACTCAAGTGCTCCTTTAGGGAGACCAATGGTTACTTGCTACAAAACTTTTATGGAACCATGATGCAAATGGCCCAATATCCTGTGCCAAAGTTCACTGACATCGTGACTCTACAATTTCTTTTCCTTACTTCTTAATGCAACACAAGATTTTGCATCCAACTTGTACAGGTTCTTCACCTGAACCTAGATATGTTTCACTTGCCCAATGGCTATGTGTATCAGGAATCCTTTCCCTTTGCTAAAGATCACATCATAATAATGGTCTTCCAAAATGACTACAAATATTATATTTTTCTTCAGGCCTAGAAAAAAAAATCCATCTTTGAGGTGAAGAAGAGATCCTAACTCTCTCTAAAAGGTTACTGTACCAATCATGGTAGCACTATACCTTTTGTCATCCCCTACCTCAATATGCATCTTGAGATATTTCTCCTCCATGTCACTAAAAAAATCTCTACATCTTATAATGTGAAATGAGGCACTAAAATCCAAGTACCACACACTACCCATCACAGTGTTTTCCATGCATGCGATAAGGGTGAATTATAGCTCAAATTGTGAAGCAAATGCCTCACTTGTTGATCCTCTTGATTTCTTATTTCTAGAATTGTTTTGTGGACACTTCATAGCACAGTGCCCGAATTCATGAAAATTGAAGAATTTACTTTTGGAAAAGTCTTTTTTCTTTCCCCTTCAGCTAGATTCTGGTTTGTTTTGAGATTTCTTCCACTTTCACTTCTTTCCCTTTCCAAACAATGCAAAATTTTCTTCATCCTATTCTTTGGATGAATTTCCATCTCAATTATTTCTCTTGAACTCTTCCTATAACAAGTCAGACCACAACCTTTCCCACTTCAGAAATTTTTTCCTTCCATTCACCAAGTCTTGGTAGTTATGCGAAATTTTGTGAAGGCCTAGAATAGCTAGGCTCACCAGGTCCACTTCCACAGCATTTGCACCAAACCCTCCAAGATCAACCCGAACTCGTGTAAATCTGGTGAGATACTACGGAATAATATCATTCTTCTTAATTTTATTTTTTCGAAGTTTGTTTTTTAGGGCTAGTTTTCTATGATCATTGCTATACTCGAACAACTCGATCAGTTCCTTCCACATTGTGAAAGGAGTTTATTTTCCATGGAAATTTGAGACAATTTAATCTCACACTCCCTCCAACATTATTCTCCTTACTTTGGCTACATATTTCTTCTATCATGGGCTAGGGTTTTTGCATCAGATTCTTATGGTTTTGGAATGTCTTTCATGACATGTTCCAACAATAGGTTTTCATCAAGCACTTCCTACCTGCGATCATTACATGGAATGAAATTCGAGCTGCCTTCCAAGCAATACTCTAATCTCAACCCGTTGAAGGTCATCTTCCCAACTCTAATGAAATCCTGCTACACTGAAGCTGCAAATTAGAACCTCCGAAGAAAAAAATTTGAAATTCATTTTCTAAGTTGAATCCAACTCAAATACCATGTAGAAATATGATGTATAATTACAGTTTCTAAAGAAGTTTGACCTAAAATAAAGAGACACAATCCTACTCTATTTTTATTTGGAATTTAATTCACAGTTTAGAACAAAAATCACACACATGCACATTATTTTTTCTAGGGGAAAGAAACTCCTTAAAACCCCTTAAACATGCTTTCATTATTCAGATGAATAGAGATGTAATACAATTTCTAACTCAGCATCAACTCAACATGCAAGGGAATAACCTATCTCTCCGTTGAATGAGAAGCTCTGACCCGGACTTAGTAAAATTATGCCACACCTTGAGCCCCTATTTCCTTGTACAATTCATGAGGAATTACGCCCCTATTATTTAGGAATTTTCCTCCAATTGAGTGCGCAATTTCCAAGGTTGATCATCTAGTTGCATGCAACACTTGTACACTCCAGAATAGTCTACAAATGATGTTACACTGCCTTGGAATCTCCACCACAGTTGGGGAACTTGAATTCACAGCATGAACTAGCTATTTTGGGATCATTGATAAATCAACTAGATAATCGCTAAGTTAGATTGTTGTCCCACTACAAAACTGACCTTCCACTAGTTTTATTAAAAATTAGAACTATTTTAACTTAAAAAAACATGGAATAACTCACCTAGATTGCTACAAATTAGAAATCACACATGCTTAATTGAACTCCAAGCCCTCTAACTCAAATTTACGGAGTAAACTGAGTGACACAAGCCATGCCACATAAATTAACTGCATCCAAGTTGTCTGTTTCTATGGAAATTCAAATTTTCTCGATTTTACCAAGGAGAAATCAAATTGAGACTTTCTCGCTACATTTCTCAACACAAAACGCCAATAATTCATGCAATTCATAGAAATAAAAATTGATGTTTTATTATATTCAATGTTATTTTGTCTATGTAACTAGTGTAGAAAATAGGTATCTACCCACATCACTGATAAGGCAATATTGTTTAAGCGGTCATCATGGTTACATTGTTTCATAAATCTTGCCTCATGTTAACATAACCTAACTAAACACAAATCTAATATTGAGTCATCTACACACACTTACATATTTTTCACAACAAATCCTAGATTTGTTGTCATCCCATTCTCTAATTTCATCTCTTTAATGGCTATTATATTTGATCATTAAACAAACTACAATTAAAAAAAACTACCTCCACTAAAAGGAAAAGCCCTTTTAGCGACGGTTTTTGTGGAAGCTGCTATAAAAATAGCCCAAAATTCCATTTGTAGCAGAGGTCTGCAGGAGGATGTTTTAGCAGATATTTTTTGGATGGTCCGTCTAAAATCTACAAATGCACAAGTTCTTTATTATATATACAAGCATCGATGTTTCATATAACATGGTGAACCATGGAAAAATTGCTTTTATAAAATATAAAAAACATAGTTCACCAAATATCACAACGCACTAATGCTTGAATCGCTGATAACACTGACATCCTTCGTATAGTCCAATGTACCGATGCATACCACTAAAAAGAAATGTTGTAGATTTAAATTTCAAAAAATGCGGTGTTATTTTCTAATGAAACTATGATGTAGTAAACTTATCAAAATGCCCTAGGACATCTTCTAAAGCTCACCGCTAGGCGATTTTTAATTTTAAAAAAACAAGTGGTAATATAGTAAAAAAAGATCAGTAGTGTGGTACCTATATAGGAATTCCCTGAGGCATTTCGAGAAAAACACCACCATATTTTTTAATTAAAAAAATGCAGTGCTTTTGGATATATCTCGCACTAGTGTTGTTATATAAATGAACCACTCGAGGATTAAATAAAAAACCCTCCAAACCATAATTTTAAATTTTACCATCTACATTTCACAATAGATTTGAAGCACCAGTGCCACCCTTTCCACATGATAGCACCCTCACATTGGTGCTTCTCTTGCTTACCATCCTTTCGTACCGTGATCACTTTCTGAGTTTTCAATTTTTGCAAACCATGTTAAAAAATAAAAATTTCGATTACATGTCCACAATGCCTCCCTGACGACAAAATGTCAAGGTAATATCTATGTTTCTTTCTAAATTATTTTTTTAGCAGATTAGAATTGAAAATTAGGTTAAATTTTCCACAATGTTTGAAAAAAAATCACCACGTAATGCACTTGATATATTCAGCTCACACCGATAGTGGTATTCCCTATAAATTTACACTGTGCACCATATTTTGGTGTGTGAACATATCACATAGTTATTGTGGCGGTGTGTTTGGTAAATGAAAACACACCAGGAAAGAAGTGTGCCACACTGTTATCAAAATTTAAATTTTTTAACCAATAACTGAGCATCATACTTATGTGTGCATCGATATCGGTGTGGTTATAGTTTAAAGAATACCGGTTCTAGTGCATGACTGTGTTTTGAGTGCACAAGTGGTTTTTTTTTGTAATTGAAAGTTATGTTTCAATATTTATAAATAAATGTTTCATTTAATAAAAATATGTATTTTATGTATGAGGCTAATTTATTTTATATGTCAATCATGTAGCGAAGATGTTAGTTGAGGGAGTAGAAGTAGGAGCAAGAGCAGTAGACAAACCCACACAATATGGTTTGAACATGGTAGGACAGAGAGAGGGAGAAGTATTTATATCCTCTACCTATTACTACAATGACCCAAGCACTCTTTAGGAATGCAGGCATCTTCGTATACTATGAGGAGGCTACATCCCTGAAGGCGTACTTTGTCTTATTGGTGCATATTATCCACCACTAGAGTTCCCAGGAGTAGGTTTTCCTTGTCGGTCCTCGGGCCTGGTATAGGCCCACTAGGGAGGACATATACTTTATCACTAGCCTATCTATAAGAGGGGAGGATTTTCCCTAGTTCCTTGATGTCCCCCATGGATTTGTAGGTGAGATTTAGCTTGCCTACACTTGGCGATATGTCAGGCCTCATGCCATCCATCCATCATAATTTCAGGTTTGTGGTGGACAACTACATATTTATTTTTTTGACGTATTTGTACTTATTACCCTAATATCTATGCTTCTCTTAATGAAGTATCCAATGAGGATGGAGGTATGTGGTTGGTCTAGGCTTTGGCCTGCGGTCGCTGGCTTGGACCACAGGATAAAGGTCTACGATCCAAACTACTAAACCAGTAGACTTTATCCTTACATCTCCTTATTTTTCTTTGTCTAGGCTTAACAGTTTTTTTCAGGGTTTTTAGGATGTTGTAGTTTCTTGTCGGTACTCTTCCTCTGGCTGCAAACTATAAGGCAGTTATCCTTGCAGATCTGGCCAGCTAGCAACCATAACTGTCTCCAACAACGAGAATATGGAGGGTCTCGATGTGGTCGATTTTGAGCCGCACTCAGCCAAACAGCTAGATATCTGGTCACTGGAACACCTGGCAGTTTCTGGTAATGAAATTCTCCCCATTCAGGCTCAGTGGGTGGTAATTTTTCTCTTGCATTACACCATACCAATGAGGGTTTTCCTGGGTCTTTGGGTTTGGGATCTGTTACGCTGAGCACTGCTCCTTGGAAAGACCCCATATTTTATGCGTTGGTGGACTCGAAAAACTTTTGGGCTCCTGTGGTTTCTTCTCCCCTGATTGATGGATTAGGGTTTCTGGTGGCCAACCTGCCCCCACCAGTTGAACTAGTGGATCGAGGTGAGGCTCTTCAGGATGCAGCCATCGGGGAGGATCTAGACTCACCAGCCTCGGTGGGTCAGAAGAAATAAATGGTACATCCTTCAAGCCACAAACATTTTTCAGTCAGTAAATCAATGGACAGTGGGGCACATTCTGCGCATTCGGGTAAAAATTGGAAGAAGTCCGCATGTATAAAATCATCTTTAAGGGAAAAAACCCTGCTTGCATTGGGAGACGACCTTTTTATGGCCAACGTAGTGGAATTGGTGGAGAAATACCTGGCGGGTTATGCAATGGGAAGGACCTTTCATGCCTCTTTGGTGGTTGAGTGGCGGAAAAGGAGCTAAAACCAATCCTTTCTTATTGGCCATAGATTACTATGGGGGTGCGGGGATGGATCCATCTAGCATTTCGATCCCATGAGTATGCCCTGAAGAATATTCATAGAGTATGGTATCTAGACTCTTCCCCAATCATGTTCAAACTTTGGAACCCTCTTTCCAATGCCAAGACGACTTGGATGGATACAGTTCTTGTGTGGGTACGCCTCCCGGGAATACCTATTCAGTTTTGGAATCTAGGTATGTTTAAGATTTTGGCTCAAGGTTTGGGAAAGTATTTGGGTCACAACTCCTCCTATGAACATATGGGTGTACAGAAGGTGGTCTGGATTATGGTTGAAGTTGATTTAAAAAAGGGCCTTCCCCTTGATATGGATATTGGAATGGGGGATGACAACCCACCGATATTGGACTATGAGGCTGTCCCTTTTAGGTGTCGATGATGTCATGCCTATGGATAACTATTGCGTGAATCCCCCTTCCTTTTCATAAAATATAGCTGGAGGTCTCCCATGGATTAGATCATGCACAAGAGGTGGGTCTAGTAGAAAAATTTCAGGTTTGCGAATGAGCTCGGGGCGATAGACAAGACGAATCTAGCACCGATTTATCAGACTTTGGCTATTCTTCCTAATTCTACTGTGACACTTTCAGAGATATAGGCTACTAGAACCACACGTCGCCCTCCTATTTTTTCTGTTGGTGATTTCATTTGTAATGTTTCTACTATTCCTACTTCTATTTTTCCATTTACAAATGGGCTAGTTGGTACTCTTCCACTTTCTGGGTCAAGTGTTTTTGGGATTATGTGCATCTCCACTTCGGCATCCCCCCACTCTCTCTTTCTATGGCCACTTGCCCCATCTCAAATTTATATATATTGGAGTCCAGTCTTGATTTAGTCCCTTATCCATCCTTTTATTCTTCCTCATTCCTTTCATGGGGCTCATGGGGAGCTCGTTACAATATTAGACCTAGATCCTCAATGATACAGGGTGATCTCCTAGCAGGTGGGCTTGGAACCCTCACACTAAAAACTAAATCAAAGGGTCGGGAGAGAAAATATTTCCTTTTCAAAGCCCAAGAATAGGAAAAATAAGATCTGGAAACAGGACGACAAATGTCTATCAAAAGGGTGCTTAGAGGAGAAAGTTCCCTTGGTGGGGTTACTCGATGAAATTCATGTCTTTGAATTGTAGGGGTTTGGCATATCCCCATAAAAAACGTGCCCTAAAGTGTCTTTTTTTTATTGATTCCCCTGCAGTAATATTCTTGCAAGAAAATTTGGGGGAAAGCGTATCAGTATTTGGAACCCTGGAGGCACTTCTGTGTGGTTGGTAGTTCATTGGTCAAGATGTTCGGGGTCGTTGTGGTGGGCTAGCTCTTGGGTGGAATCCTAGGGTAATTAGAGAGATTGATGTTTAGAGCATTGAAGGGGGTTTAGGGGGAACTTTCTTCGCGGATGGTTGCATTTCAAACTGAAGTTCCTTAACATTTTTGTGCCTTCCACTAACATGATGCATTTCTGGGATTCTCTGAAGCGGAAGTATTTTTTATCTACCGATAATCTAGTGTTGGGGGTGATTTAAATTTTTCTTTGGGTTCAGTCGAGTCTTGGGGATCTCGTGCTCGACCAGATACTCTCACGTATTATTTCACATATATTTTGGAGGAAAAAAGTTTGGTTGATGTTGCTCCTGTCAAACTACTGCCGACCTGGCGGAACTGTCGAGTTGGGGATTATTGGGTGGCTAAGAGGCTGGATCGTTTCCTTCTAGCAGAGTCTATGCTTAATGGTATCACTCATATTCATCAATGGGTTGGAATGGGGGATTTATCTGATCATTTCCCAGTCTTTCTATAGTTCGAAGGGGCAAATGAGAAACCTGCAGCCTATTTTAAAATGAACTCCTCTTGGCTCAAAGATGAGAGTTTCCTGGAACTGGTAAAACAAAATTCGGTACCCTTTGATGCAGCAAGGGGGGACTCAGCCTAAACATTTTTTGTAGAAAACTTGAAGAAGGTAAAAACTAAGGCTCAACAATGGGATTTGGACCGGAAAAAACGAGCACAGGGTGAAATTGAAGCCATAAAGAGAGAGCTATCGACTTTCCAGTCACAAAGGTGGGAAGGTTTTCAAAATGTTGATCCTAGGGATGCTCTTGGGGAAATTTAGAAGAAAAATAAGGTGCTTATTTTGGAGTAGGAGGAGGAATGGCGACTTCAGAGTAGGGCCATATGGCTAGAATTTGTGATGATAATACAATGTTTTTTCATGCTTTTGCTAGGAGGCAGAATGTAGATAACATTATTTGGGAATTAAAGGATCTGGCGGGTCATACAATTACATCCTTTGGAGGCTTGGCTCACCTCGGGGTTGACCATTTACAGTCACTTTTCAGGGCTCCACCAGAGGTCACAATTGCGGAGGTGGTATGGATGGACTCCCTCTTTTTCTATTTTGTTGGTCAAGAAGAAAATGACTCTCTCATAGATGAAGTATCATAGGATGAACTCAAATCAACGGTACATTATTTTCAAAAGTAAAAAAGCCCGGGACTAGATGGCTAGGGGGCAGAATTTTTTCTCAGCCTGTATGAGGTTATTGGAATTGACCTTCTGGAAGTTGTGGAGGAATCTCACAGGAACAAGAATATTCTCCCTTCCTTCAAGTCCACCTTTATAGCTCTGATTCTAAAAAAGGACCATCCCAAAACCTTTGATGATTTCAGGCCGATCTCACTGTGTAATGCAGTATATAAAGTTATTTCAAAATCCATTGCTTGATGAATCAAACCTATACTATCTTGACATATATCAAAGGAAAATTTTGGATTTTTGGAAGGAAGGCGGATTCAAGAAGCTATTGGTGTTGCTGAGGAGGGTCTCCACAGCATGAAGTTCTATGTGTTAAAAGGGGCAATCTTAAAAATTGATCTTTCCAAAGAATATGATAGAACAAGCAGGGTATATATGAAATTACTCCTCCTGCATCTGGGTTTTAATTTGGATTTTGTGAATTAGATCATGTCATGCCTCCAATATGTTTCCTTTGCAGTGTTAATAAATGGGGCGGCCTCCCCCTTCTTCCACCCTCAGCAGGGGTTACATCAAGGGTGTCCATTGTCCCCCCTCCTCTTTCTATAAGTGGCAGGAGGTCTTAGTCATTTGCTTCTTGAAGAAAAATGTATGGGACGATTTTTTGTGGGTATAAATATGGTAAAAAATCTGTACATCACTCACTTACTATTTGTATATGACATATTAATCTTCTGTAATGGAATTAGAAATGGTTTTAATTTTCTAAAGAATATCTTAACCCTATTTTTGAAGGCAACCGGCATGCTTGTTAATCATTTAAAGTCTACATTAACTACGAACCTAATCGAGGAGGATGATTTGCTGCATATGAGGGAGAACTTCACATTCAATGTTGCAGGACTAGAGGTAGGACTAAAATATCTTGGTTTTCACCTGAAACCAAATCAATACTCGAAGGAGGATTGAATGTGGATTGTGGGGAATATGGAGAAGGAGATCCAACATTGGAGATTTCTCCAGTTATCCCGAGTTGGTCAACTTGTGTTGATAAAAGAAGTTTTAGAGGTTATCTTGGTTTATTGGGCTTCTCTGGCTTGGATTCTGAAGGGAATCCTGGAAAAAATCAGGCGCTTCTGGTTCATTTTCCTCTAGGTTGGGAGGCTGGTAAAACAGGCCATTCCATGGGTAAGCTGGAAATGCCTGGAATCCCTGAAGTCACTGGGGGCTAGGGCCTGAAAAATCTCTTTCTATTTTCGAAGGCATTGGAAGCCAAAAGAGGATAGAATTTACTGTCGACAACAAGCTGGTGGATTGAGGTCATGTATCAAAAATATATTGCCCCTCGATCTCTAATGGATTGAGTATGATTAACAGAAAAACCACGATAAAATATTTCAGTTATCTGGTGGGAAATCCTCAGTACATTTCACATTATATGAAGCGGAATGGCTTGGAAAATTGGGGATGGAACATTAGGATGGATCGGACATGACCCATGGTCAATTTGTGGTAATAAAAACAGTCTGCCTCCGGCCCTAATTAGATAGCTACATGATATTGGAATATTTTTTCTATCACAAGCTGCAGATCCTCTAACCATAAACATTTGGCATCAGGGGTGGCGATCGGCTAATAGTTTGGGCCTCGAAGGGGAATGGGTAGAACTATGGTCCAGTTATACTATGGCCTTAAGACAGAGCCACGTATGTCTCACTGATCAGCTATATGAGGTATTGTGGAACCCTTCCCCCTTTGTTTTATACACTCGAAAACTGGGATATCATTTTTTGAGTGTCATAGATCAGGGAGCAGAGGTTCGATGGTGGTGGCATCCACTCTGGAAGACCCGATGTCCATAAAAAAAAACTTTTTATGTGGTGTTTCATTGAAAACAAAGCTCAAGTTATCATGATTTTCGAGTAAACATGTTATATGGGTTTATTATAGAGTACTCCAAGACTTACATCTGTACCATGCATGCCAAAATTCTCACTCCTACCATTGTTAAAATTCTCATCCTATGTTCCTAAACCAACACTAAACACTACCAACAGCCTCCGCAGCAAATGAAAGTATGGTTCATTGAAGGAAACATTGGGAATTTTACATGAAAGAATCCATCGAGGTCTACCAATTGATCCTGATACTTATGTTGCTCTTTTGCAAGCCTGTGTAGATATCCATGCATTATCAGAGAGAAAACAAGTTCATGCCCACATCCTGATAAATGGATTTGAGGAAAATCTATTTTTAGGATTCAAACTTGTGTTTGAAAAAATACACGAATGAGGTGTGATTATATGGAATTCCATCATCATAGAATATGCTAGGAAAGGGCTATGTGAGGAGGTCCTAAGGCTGTATTATCAAATGCAACAAGAAAGGATAAAGCCAGACAATTTCACCTTTCCTATTGTGCTCAAGGCATGTGCTATGCTATCAGCTCTGCAAGAGGGCAAAGAGATTTGTCATCATATCATCATAAATGGCCTTGAGTCTGATGTTTATGTGTGCACTGCCCTAGTTGACATGTACTCCAAGTGCGGCTATGTAGAAGCAGCATGCCAAATCTTTGACAAAACGTCTAAAAGGGATGTGGTTTCATGGAGTGCAATGATTTCTAGGTTAGCCCATAATGGATTTGCCAATGGATATTTAAGTATTTTTCAGCAAATTCAGCTTGCAGACATCAAAACTAATGTAATTACCATGGTTAGTGTGTTATCAACATGTGCCCATTTAGTAGATCTACAACAAGGTAAGTGGATCCATGATAATATTATTAGGAGCATTTTTTGAACTGAACTTTTCACCCACATGCAATAGGTAGGAATAAAGCCAGACCATGTCACCTTCATTAGTATATTATCTGCATGCAGTCATGCAGGCTTGGTGGACGAGGGCCTTCGATACTTTGAATGCATGAGTCAAGATTATGGCATTGCACCTACCCTAGAGCACCGTGCTTGCACAGTTGATCTTCTTGGTCGAGCTGGGCACATGAAAGAGGTGCTCACCTTTATCAGGAAAATTCCAATAGAACCTGATGCTGGTGTGTGGGGGGCAATGCTTGGTGCCTGCAGAATTCACCACAATATTAAGCGAGGAAAATATGTTGCAAAACATCTTATTAAATTAGAGCCTGATAATGTTGCAAACTATGTACTGCTGTCAAATATATATGCTACTACTGGAAGGTGGGATGAAGTGATGAAGGTGAGAGCAATGATTAAAGACACTAAATTGAAAAAGAGCCCAGGATCCAGCTGGATCGAGGTCAAGAACAGAGTCTATTTTTTTTTTTTGGAGACAAATCACACAAACAATCAGAGCGGATATATTCAATGGTGGATTTATTGGCTGGGAAAATGAAATATTCAGGGTATATGCCTGATAGTATTTTTGTGTTTCATAATGTTGAGGAAGAAGAGAAGGAAGATGTTATTTCTACCCACAGTGAGAAGCTGGCCATCGCATTTGGGCTTATTAGCACAAGCTCTGGGACACCTATACAGATTACCAAGAACCTCCATGTATGTGGTGGTTTCCATATGGTCATTAAGTTTATGTCCAAGATTGTTGAATGAGAACTTATTGTGAGGGATACAATTCACTTCCATCATTTTGGAGATGGATTGTGTTCCTGTGGAGATTATTGGCAGTGTTGATATAAATGAAAGCATATAAGCATGTGAAACTACAGACTTTGCATATGACTAAGTTGGTAGCCCTGTTACCCTTTTATATTTATTATATTATAATGCCGTAATTGGAGGTCAAGGTATAAAACTTTGAAAACAAAATCGAAAGTATCTCTTGGTCTGTACATAGAAAATTAATATGGAAATATTGATAGGGAAAGAAAATCAATGCCATGTTCCCACCCTTCTCCCCAACAGATAGAGAAAGAGCATTTAGTAAAAGGTTTTGGTCAATGTTTATAAACAAGAACCTGTCTTAGAATATCAGGTTGTATGTTTGTCTGGCATTGTTTTATAACTTCATTTAGACAAGAAACTCTAACAGATTAGTGTATCTCATATCCCAATCATTTCTAAATGAAATCTAAGTGGAAAGATTGCGGTATCCTGCATCTGGGCTCAGAACCTGCAAAACATCCTGTTCCAGAACTGACAGTTCTTTCTTTCTTCCACAAATATGCCTCATAGAACCAAGAATTTTGACACTCTTGCCGCCTCTATCACATGGCTCAGTTTTGAGTTCAGATTTAGCGACCATGAAATTTGGATTAAATTTGAATTGTTTGATGAAATTTGGATAAATTGTTGCATTACCTTTTTCTATATATAAATTTGAAAATATTGAATATCTATCTATCTATTTGTATATACACACCAAATCTCAAATAAATAAAAAATTAAATTCGTTGGGTTCACTGAATTTCCACAAAGGCAAACCTCAAGGCTAATTTGAGAAAAGCCTTACTTTAAAGGCAAACCTCATTACCTTACTTTTGATTTTATTAAATATTTTCTTGCACAAACCTATCGAAAACTTCACAAAGGCCATAACGAGAAAACGTAGAAAACCACAGAGACAACAAATATTGGAAGCCAACGTTTTGTTAGTATCTTCGGCCTCCTCATCACACCCTTGACACTGTTTTTCCTTCATAAGAAAATATTACTTACAAGGCTAATGCCACACACTTGGTTTGCAAAAATAAAAAACAAATTCAACAATGCATCTCCTTTTCATATCCTTGCTTCACTCCATCCACACCCTTTGATTACAGACCCATGAGATTCACACATAATAACTATTTCTTTCACTCACAAAATCTATTGAAATAAAATCCATTATAATTTTGATGAACTATTGTGACTTAACCATTTACAAATGCCAATGAAGCCAGGTGAGGGACTAGCGGGTCAATGTTTTGACTGGTCGCCACTTGGTAAGTCCTACACTGAACAGTATTAGCCAACAGGGAAGCTCCTACCACATGACAATAACACGCAAGTGGAAGCACGACCTATCTCAACAAGTATATGGATAATTGGTACAATGGGGATGAGGTTTTCATATTCTCACCTGATTAACCAAATGAAATGTCAATGAAGTGGTTGTGTTATGTATCTTGCACTCAGCCATGCACAACAACTTCAGTTTTCATTCACAGAGCTAAAGGATTCACGATATGGATACTTCTTCTTCTCACATGTTCATTTACTATGCTTACAGGTTTACCCTTAAGAATTATGAAAGAACTCAATTGAAATATTGTACGCTGATACCAGTCATGAAATCAATGAATATAACTTCTGCTTGTGGTTTCTTTGCATTATTGATGCATCCTAGGACAAAATAGACATTCTTAAGCTCAACTTTAGAGTATTTCATGAAAGGTCAAGTATTCCACCAAATCACAGTCAATTTTAACTGGAAATGGCTAGAAATAACGGATGGGAAATTAAAATCCCTTTAGTAGTACAAGAAAAGCAAGTTTTCTTCTGAAATAAAGTTTGGTCGGGCATGACTTCTTTGATTGAGAGTATTTTCCACAAATAGTTTGAACATTTTTTTTTTTTATGTAGGGTTGTCAATTTGATAGAAAGGGTTGATGAGTTCAGGATCTCTTTGTGATACCTCATGAATTCCAAAGATATCACTTCTCAGTGACTATATTTCAATGGAATGTCCTTCAATAATGCTTATTAATTATTATTGTGATGTAAAAGTAAATTGGCCAAAACAAAATCCCTACTCTAGGGTGATTGCATCATACACAGCATAATGATCATCTGTTTATATTAATTATCAATCATTGCTCATTTGAGCTGAAAGGATGACAAAGAACCACAATAGACTAATGGTCCATGAGCTAAGAGTTTTTGTTCTTCAGAAACTCTTCTAAGTCCTTCCCATCAAGCTTTGAAGCAATCTTAAGGCTTACCTTGAACAATTTCTCATCTATGCTAGTAGCTCCTCCTTGACAATCAGAACCAGGTAATTGATGCCCTCCAGCATTAAAGGTAAAAAGGCTTTTGGTAGATTTTATAGGCAAAGAAACAATAAACTCCATTTTCTCCTTCCAAAATTCAGCAGTAGTATATAAGCTCTTTCGACCATCAAAATCAGGGAGAGAATTGGATAGAAGAACATAATTCTCTTGAACTAATTTGTGTTTCAGACACCTGGACACCTCCTTGGATGGCTATGGAGAAATATCCATGTCATAGTGGAAGATCTGCTATGAAGGCTCGAATTGAACAAGGAAATGATTAGCAAGAAGCTGGATCAGAGCCCCTTCTTTTCCTCCAGAATCAGGCCTCCGTATAGCCATGAGAGGCACAGGATTTTTGGCAAAATCCTTGTCTACTTATTGACTTGGTACAAGTTTTGGGAGGACATTAATAACCATAAAATTAGTCAAGGAAGAAGTATCGGGTCCTGGGACCAACTCCATGCTCTCCATTACAGAAACCAAACAGTCCGAAGCTGAAAAGACATCAAAACCAAAAAGGCCTTTGGAGAAAATGCCGAAACAAAAAACATCCAAACCCTATGGGTAAACTAAAACACATTGAAACCAAATAGCCATTGCTACAGATGCAAACTAAAACTTCCCGCAAATATAAGGGAAAAGTAACCAAATGAGCATATCAGCTAACGTAAACACATTGAAACCAGATACGCGTTGTTGCACAATGCAAACCAAAACTTCTCAGTTACATGTGAAAGATTAACCAAATGGGCATATCAGCAAAATAAAACAATGAGAAACCAAACAACCATTTATGTGGATGGAAACAAGAACTTCTTAGAATAACATAGACATAATAACCAAATGGGCATATCAGAAAACCAAAACATATAGAAACCAAATAGCCATTGCCACAGAAGCCAACAAAAAATTCTCATAGCTAATAAAATACACCATAACCAATGGGCAGAAGTAGAAAGTAAAAAAACCAAATGGGCAAACAAATTACCAAAGAAACCTAAAGTGCATTGCATTATCATTGGATAAACACATAAACTTAACAAAAATCAATGCATATTTAGGGTAATCCATTACAGCAATAAATCTTTCAGTGGGAATATTGAATGAATACATGGATTACCTTGTCTAGGGCATTTGACGGCATGTTCTTCAGATTTCACAACTTTTCCTTGACTTTTACTTCTCCAAATCCCACTGCTCTGGGGCTGAATGAAGGGCCTTTAAATCCACGGGGTAGGTATTGATGTCTGTATACAAAGCATAAGACTATTATGATCATTTTTGTTGATCATCGAACCAAGGAAATCGAGATCTGATGTATCAGAGCAGATTCTTTCTCTAGAAGGAAATAAATCACGAGACTTCAACCAAATGTGTTAGAGCAGACCTGAAATGGGCACTCGGGATCAATTTCTTTACTTACCTCATCCTTCCTCCAAAATTTTGGCGGTATGGCTGCATCCTTCCTCCAAACCTGAAATAGTATGGCTGCATCGTTCCTCAAAACCAACAACAGTATGGCCGCATCCTCCCTCCTTCACTGGAAAAACCATGCAACCGGAGGGAAAATAAAAATTTTGATATTTGAAAATTTTTGACATTTTGAAATGAAATACGTGTGTTTTTTTAAGGCCACTCAAATTCCATTAGATAAAATGTGTGAGACTTTTCTTGGGGTTAATAAGGGGTTTTGGTAAATAAGTGGTATTGTTGATTATAAATAATTATTTATGAGGTTATATCTAAGACATTTATTTAAATTATTAATTATATAAAATTTTTGAATTTTTATTTCATAAACTATGGATTTTGGTTGATTTTTTAATATAATTATGTGATATTAAAGATGAATTATGGTAACTTTAAAATAATTTTTATGTGGTTAAAAGGGAAGTAGTAATGTTATGGTATGAATGATTATTTTCAATGAAATTTTTTGTTTAGTTTATGGACATTTTCCATGATTTTTAAGATGGAGTCAATATAGGAAAGGTGATACTTAAAGGGCTACCACATGCTTTAGAAATTTTATATCTATTGGTTTATAAACATTAGAGGTGGAAAAATATCCTAAGCTCTAGAGCTAAGTTTGTTCCAACTTAGCTATATCTTGAACAACAAATTTTTGTTGACATCAAGGATATGATAGAAATTTGGTGGGTTGTAGGGTAGTGTTGTCATGAAATAAATGTAATGTAGTTACTAGGTAGGAAGAGGGAACCATTTTGGTGTAACTTGGCCATAAATGGGACATATATCCATGCATATTTTTTTAAGTACAAATACACCTAGTGGATTATTATTGTACGGGAATCAGTATAGGACCTAGGGTACTGTGCACACACTAACTAAAGGGATATTAGTGAAACCCACAAAAGTATTATAGGTGCTTTTATATAAATAGGTGTTCTTGTGTTCTCATTGGTTAGTTATGGGAAAATGACAATAAAGTAAGAGAAGTTATAGGTGCTTTTATAGAAATAGGTGTTCTTGTACTCTCATTGGTTAGGTATGGGAAAATGACAATAAAGTAAGAGAAGGATTTGACTACTAGACAATTAGAGGAATGATTCCACATAAAACCAAGCGTGGTGCTGAAACACTTTCTAGGCTAAGGGATTTTGAAGGGGTTCCCCCACCATATGACTGGAAGAAGAGAATGGTCATTCCAGATGCTCTAAAAGTTTTGAGGCTTCAACCAAGTCACAAGTATTATCTGCTAGGAAGGCTTTCCAAAGAAGTCGGTTAGCATCACTATGACACTATTATGGAATTAGAAGGGAAGAGAAAGGCAAAGGCTCAGGTATCATATCAGAGAAGGAAGCAATTGAAAAAATTGAGATCAAAAGCAGTGGAGTTAGTTGAAAAGAAGCTTACCCCAGAGATGGAGCTCTTAGATTCAATAAAGTATTAGATAAATTGCATGTTGTGCTCAATGAAGCAGTCAATTTTGAAAATGACAAGAAAATATTTCTGAATATGAAGTTTTTGACTAGAAATATATAACAACTCAGAAATAATTACACTGTTGATACAATACTAATATAATCTGCAAATAGCGTTCTCACATTCATGATCTGAGTATATAGTGAATTAGACAGAAGTAAGAACCTGATAAGTAGCAAGGAAATGAATGATTTAGGTGCATTTAGGGGTTAGGAGTTGAATAATGAGTTAGTATTTAAGGGATTAGGGATTGGAGGCTTAAGGGGTCCGACCCGAACACGTTTGGGCGGGCGCACTCAACCGAAACGACCTGACCCAAACGGGTTTGGGCAGGCACCCTCAAACAAAACGACACGGTGCGCCCGAACGAACGAAGGCACAAGGGAGAAAATGAAAAATGGGTCACTCGAACATGCACAAGGCACCTGTGCGGTCACAACTTAGCGAATTTAATACAGCCACCCTCAAATGAAATGACCCAACTCGAACGCGTTTGGGCGGGCGCCCTCACATGGTGCGACACGGCGCATACAATGGAAGGAAGGCACAAGAGAGAAAATGGGCCACACGAACGCGAGAAAGGCACCCGTGCAATCATAATTTACAAATTTGATACGACCACCCTCAAACGAAACGACCTGACCTGACCTGAACGAATTTGGGTGGGCGCCCTCACATGGTGTGCCCGACCGAACAAAGGTACAAGGGAGAAAAAATAAAACAAGCTGCACGAATGTGCACAAGGCACCCATGCAGTCACAACTTAGCAAATTTGATACAACCACCCTCAAACGAAACGTCCTGACCCGAACGCGTTTGGGCGGGTGCCCTCACACGACGCGCACGACCGAATGAAGGCACAAGGGAGAAAACAACAAACGGGCCACACGAATTTGCAAAAGGCACCCGTGCGGTCACAACTTAGAAAATTTGATACGGCCGCCCTCAAACGAAATAACTTGACCCGACTCGAACGCATTTGGGCAAGCGCCCTCATCGCGCTCGACCAAACGAAGTCACAAGGGGGAAAACGATAAACGAGCCACACGAACATGCACAAGGCACCCTTGCGGTCACAACTTAGAAAATTTGATATGGCTGCCCTCAAACAAAACTACCCGACCTGAACGCATTTGGGTGGGCGCCCTCACACAGCGTGACATGACGCGCATGACCGAACGAAGGCACAAGGGAGCAACCGGCAAACATGTTGCAGGAAAATGCACAAGGCACCTGTGCGGTCACAACTTAGCAAATTTGATACAAGTGCCCTCAACTGAAACGACCCAACCCAAATGCGTTTGGGTGGGCACCCTCAACCGAAACGACCCAACCTGAATGGGTTTGGATGGGCGCCCTAAAAAAAAACGATGCAGTGCACCTGACCCAATGAAGGCATAAGGGAGAAAACAGAAAACAGGACACACGAATGTGCACAAGACACCCCTGCGGTCACAACTTAGCAAATTTGATACGACTGCCCTCAAACGAAATGAATCGACTCGAACGCGTTTTGGCGGGCGCCCTCACACGGCGCAACATGGCGTGCACAACTGAACGAAGGCACAAGGGAGAAAATGGAAAACGGGCCACACGAACGTGCAAAAGGCACCTGTGCGGTCACAACTTAGCAAATTTGATACGGTCACCCTTAAATGAAATGACCTGACTCGACCCAAACACGTTTCGGTAGGCGTCCTCACATGGCGCGCTCGACCGAATGAAGGCACAAGGGATAAAATGGAAAATGAGCCTCACGAACATGTGCAAGGCACCCTTGCGGTCACAACTTAGTAAATTCTATACGTCCACCCTCCAACGAAACGACCCGACCCGAAAGCGTTTGGGCGGGCACCCTCACACGGTGCAACAAGACACGCACGACTGAATGAAGGCACAAGGGAGAAACCAGCAAATGGGCCGCACGAATGTGCACAGGGCACCCGTGCAGTCACAATACTCTTGAAGGTATAATATGTATTAGGGACTACATTGATGTGACAGATTTGGTGGATGCATACGTGAAGCCTTAGTTTATAATTTTCATCCTAGTGAAGTAGAGTTATATAACGTTGGCCTGGGAAAGGGTATGTAAGCTATAACTATAGTTTTTGCATATTGTTTTTATTATGTCGAGTCTAATTTATTTTAGGCCTTTTTCTTACCTATGCCATTTTGATGTGGACAAGAGGTACTTAAGTAGTGTTTGAAAAGTAATAGTGAAATTTAATATTGGATTATGATTGAAAAGTTATGCATTAATATTGGTGTAAATGGAAATAATGGGGATGTGGACATAAAATTGTCTTGTGCAACTTGAGGGAGAAGAATAATAGTCTTTTTTCCCCATAAGGGACAAAAATCGAGTTTTGGAACACAAAATTAGATACAAAGTGTGATTTGATACTGCAAATAGGGAGCCAAAAGAGCTTGGAAATAGAGGGGGAGAGGTTTTGAGCTAGGGGAGTTGCCTACACAAGGAGGAGACCCAAAATTTATCGGAACATGGAAAGAGACAAGTTGGAAGAAAGGGAGGGATTTGTCCAACTAAGAAAAAAAAGTAGAATAGAACTAAGGGTATGAAAGAAGTTATAGTATTTATGCAGGGGAAATTGTGCGTATGAAAATGGTGCAAGACTTGGGATGCATGAAGCTACACCAGTGATAGTGCCCTCAACACAGTAACACCTATTTCCATTGAAAAGGTTGCAGGATGTGCACAGGGTGGTGAAGAAACTTGAAATTAGAAGATGAGAAATTCAACACCCAGTGGAAAAAATTCCAACTTGACTTCTTGAGATTTGTAAAATTCCATTGACAACCTGGAGGGAAAATATTCCAAACTTCCTACTACATAGGAGAAAACTGAGCCAAGAAAAGACAAGAGAATTCCCCATGTTTTTGCTTTGAATGAGACGAGCGAGACAACATTCACAACACTGAGCAAGAGACACATAAGATTGAAATAATTCTTAGCATCGATGGAGTTTACAAATGTGTGGAGAGCCCACCAAATAGTAGAAGGGTTTTCTTGACTCTCAAGGGCACACCCTTGAAATGATAATTTATGCCTTATCATATTAACACCAACCATGAATTCCACCTTTAGACTAGTGAACTCCCATGCCCAAAGGATCGAATCAACCACAAAATTCGTTAACTCTCCCCACCCTGTATCCATCAATGAACTTGGTACGAAGGTAAAGGAGGGAATTAAGGGTTTTCCAACTTCATAAGAATCCACATGTGAGGGGTAAATAGGCGTGTGGCCAACACGCCCACAAACCATCACCTCAACCTTAATGATGAGATCCTAACGCCAAATGTTATGCGTGATGCGAATATGTACATATATAGGAGGAGACAGGGGGGGCATAGAAAGGAGGGCTTTCGAAATCTTCAAAAAATAATTCTCATGGTGCATATATCCAACTAGCAAAACAAGGGAGAGGGAAAATTATATTGAGTGGAATTATTCATGGAATATCTTTCCATCCTGACATGTCATTGATCTCATACTAACCTGCTTCCTTCAAGAAGGAAGGCTTGATTCGTTTGTGTATCTGCCTCTTTGTTTTGGCTTCTTAAAATGTGGTAGTAAGCCTTTTGAGAGAATGATTTTAGGTACTTTTGATTTTTCTAAGGAGGAGGGATAAATTGTTGTTCTTCAGGAGAAAATCTTTTTGAAGGTGTTGAATAGTGATAAGTGAATCCCCCAAGATCACTAACTTTGAGACATCTCGATCATTAGCCAATTGGAGACTTGGAAGAAGCCCATACCTTTATGTGAGATTGTTCATTCTTTGGACTAGCCCCCATAAGTACTTTATTTTTCATATTCCATCGGGATTTACGAGAATCTCTCCCCCTCCCCCTCCCGCCACCCCAACTATTTAACTTTTATATTTTATTGAAATATTATGCTTCTATTATAACTCTTTATAAATGTATAAATTTATATAATTTAAATGTATGTGGTATAAAAAAAAACTTAACATATTAGAATCATTAAGCTAAAGATAAAAAAATAGAAACTAAAAATATTATTAAAAAAAAGTGGTGTTCTATGTAAATTAACACCATAGCTTCCAACATGATCCTCATAAAACTAACTTAAGCCATATTGTTCTACTGTCAAGTTTGATATTTCAATAATTTTTTAGATGATTTTCATGAAATTATTAGAGTTTTTGTTTAGCTGGTTTAAATTTGACTTAAGATTTGTGAACCTCATGAAATTAATTTACCAAAAAGAAATTAGAAAAAATTAAAATGTAATTAATTGTATGCACAAATCTAATAACTTATTTCAAAGATATATAAAAAATATATATTTAAAATATAATTTTTAATATATTTGAAATGTAGTGTGAATTCTATAATAATTTTAGATATTTATTTTTCAAAATTTTTATTCTATTTTATATTTATATATAAAAGTAAGTTAAAACTCTATTTAAAATATATATTTGAATGCGAAATTATTAATGTGATGTTATTTTGAAACTTTATTATAACATTATATGTAACATCTGACTCCGATAAGGACAATGGAGCACCTATAGAAGGAAATCAGCTCGTCCTTATCGAGACCGAGCCAACACTTGGTGCTTGGCCTAAGGTTGAAAAGAAGAAGGGGAGAAAATCTTAATTGTTTTTTCCCCTTTGCTTTATATTTGCGGCATCTTGAATGTCTTTGGACATATACCAGCTCATGCAACATGTAATTTTGTTTTTCTCATAAATAAAATTACGAACTTTTTCTGTGTGAAAAAACATTATATGTAAAAATAAATTTATATTTATATATTAATGAGAAGAAATGTATTTAAATGTGAAATTATATTAATATAATTTACATTTTAAATTAAAATTTGAGCTAATTATATGTATGTATTTGAATTATAATTTAAACAATATGGAGTATTTTTAGATACATAATTTGTTATATATATTTTTACATAGAAATAATTTAAAACTATATACAAAAGTGTTTGAATGAACTATTAATGCATTAACGACATTTTCTCCAAACTGTCGCAATACCGACGCATATTTTAGAACTGTCGGAAATGCGACGTTTCTAAAATATGCATTGATATTGCGACGGTTTGGAGCAAAACATCACAATACTGACACATAGTTTAGAAACGTCACATTTCCGACATTTTCTCCAAACCGTCGCAATACTGACACATATTTTAGAAACGTTGCATTTTCGACGTTGTGTCCCAAAAATGTCGTAATACCGACGCATAGTTTATAACGTCGCATTTCCAACGACATTCATAAACATTGCAAAAGTGACGATATCCATAAATGTCATTATAACGATGGTTGTTGGCGGGATTTGAAAAATTGATAAAAATTGGGGAAATTTTCGACAATTCGACAAAAGTGTCGGAACTAAAGTGTCAGAATTTTGACCAAATGTACTAGTGTGGGGGTGGGCCGGTCAATACGCCCCCCCCCCCCCCCCCCAAACGTACCACACTTGGTATTAAATATGGCGGCATGTTCTTCAAAAAATAGAACACATGGTTTTTAAAACTAAGTTGTGACTATTTACGGAGGGGGCAAGGTTAAATGACCAACCTACGCTCTCACCCACATGCAGGATCTTAACCAACTTAGCCAGTGGACTCCTTGGGGAGTCCGCCTAGCTTCTCATACTTAAACTGGTCATTTCAGAAGTGTGCCCAAGCATGCCAAGAGCGACATGGAGTACAAGACATGGTGGAACCTTGACTGCTTTGTAGGAAGGGGGCAGAACCATGATCTGAGCCATTTCCAGAGGGTCCATATTTTCACTTTGTCAGAATTAGGAAAATTTTATATGGATTCTGCACCTATCAGTGCCATGAATCCAATGATGTTGTCCATTTCTTCATTAGAGGTCTCCAATTTTGGGGCACTTTCAGCTATGGAGGTATACGGGTGTAATTTTTCATTTCATTCTTGTATTTTCATTTTTATTGCCACTTAATGAAAGAGGGCATCCATATTAATTGAGCAAAGCCCAGAGACTTAGTCCCTCTTGGACAAAATATGATATCAATTATATGTATTCTTGCATGATTCTAATTTCTTCTCTCTTCTTATGTTTATTCCTTTAAATTTTCTTGTTTAAGCTATAATTTTTACATGTAATTCTTTAACACAACTCAAGAAAAATATTTTGGATCATTTCTCCTAATACTTTCTCAGTTGTAGGTTCAAGTGAAAGCACACGTTTAGTGATCTTAGGAGAAATATCCTTTTACCCTCCTCATAATTTTGAGTCACTTCGGCCCTTGGTGTCTTTGGAAGCTCTACTGGTCTACTTGAACAACCAACCTCTTGTGGCTTTGATGATGCTGATGGCGGGATTTTAATGATAGGTGGAGTAGAGGTGGGCATAGAATAAACTGATTTCATGAATGTTTCCCAGGACATATTGATTTATGAGAGCTGATGTAAGATTATAACCTTGACCAAACCATGGTAAAACAAAATAGCTTGATGATCCTTACCTTTACCTTTTAATTTTTCAGTCATTTTTACTATACTTCTTAACAGATAATGAGGAAATTTTAGTGTCTTGGTGGCAGTGAATGCATCAATAGCCTTATTTGGTACTAGTATAATCTTGAGAACCTCCATTCACAGGAAAAATACTTCATGATCAACTTCATTAAGGAGCATACCTATCATGTAAATGTATGAAGGGAAAGTTGTGTTCAGGAGCATCTTTGTAATGTGGCTTTAAGAAAGCTTTATAGTTATGAATGTCCAAATCCATCCCTTTGAACCATATTTCTCCATGGTTCGGGATACCTGTTGCTGAGGCGATCGAATCTGATGATATATTTAATTCAACCCCTACTATATTAGCCTTATCTCTCCTAAAACTGGTGGCAAAGAGGCTTGTAAATTGAGCATGAAATCCTACCTCTTAAATTCTTTCACAAAACCTTAAACAACTAGTGTCTTCAAAGGATTTATTTGTATAGGGAGAAGCATTGATATCCTGAAGGTTATATGGCTCAAACCTGGAATCATGACCTCCCTTGTTATACTTTTTCTTCTCACCATCCATGATCTTTGTTTGCTAAAAGAAGCCCTAGTTTGATGTGAAGGGAAGGAAGGAGTGAAACTTAGGAAATTAGGGGAGAATGATGCAGTGAGTTTAGCGACAGAGATGAGAGGGATTGGTGTTAGGGAAAATTTCCTAAAATTTTGGGGAGATAAGGTGGTAGGTTAGCAACATAGTGCAAGTGGAATTTTTTTAAATGGATAAGGGAAAGAGGGAAAAAGGGTCTAAACAGAGAGTTTATCCAGTATCTCTACAAAAACGTAGTGAAGATTAGCGTTTGAGTGAAAATGGAAGAAATGAGAGATACAAATGATAAGGAATGATTTGGTAAGGTGTATGATTTTTATGTGAAGGTCTTTAGGTGATGAAACTAAGGGTTTTCTTGTTTAAGCAAGCCAAAATACAATCCAAAAATGTAGTGAAGACTCTAGAAAAGGGAAATCCACCTTTTGTTGATGAAGATGGATTGAAATAAAGGTAAGGAATGTTAACTTACTGGCTTGGAAAAATTTGAAACTTGCAAAATGTTGAGTTGACCCTTATGATGGATTCTTGGAGATTGAATTCAAAAAACGTAGCATATTGCCATAAGCGAAGCGTGGATGTCCCATAAACGTAGCATGGAGTAGAAACATAATGTGTAGTAGTCTGGATCAGTTTTTGAAGGTGGAATTCGATCTTTGGATGGTTGTAGAGAGTTTGGAACATAAGAGAGGATCTCTTTGAAAAAAAAAGGATGAAATGAACTTAAGAGAAGCTTCATTTCCCTTTAAAAACTCACAATTTTTCCTTTGGCTTTAGTGACATCATATGCACTTTGAAAAAAAATATATTTTTAAAAGACTTTGACAATGTAGCATACTCTTTAGCAAAAAAAGACAAGTTTCCTTTTTGTTTTATTTCCTAAATTTTCTAACTCCCAATGAAAGTGACTTGAATAATGAGAATGACTCTTCTTTGCCTTTATTACATTATTGGCATTATGATGAAAAAACAAAATAAGCCCTAGACCATGACCTAGATGATGGTGTGTTGACTGATCTATGACCCTAAATGGTAACATGATGACACGACCTTGAAATTGGTGATGACCATGAGTGGGTGGAGGGAGAAGCATCAAACCTAAACAACATCCAGTGAATAAAAACTATTTAAAAATTCATTTGAAAATATAAAATTTGACCAAGGAATTCTACAAAATAAACTTGAAAGAGTGTATTTGATCACTGAAACATTACGACACTGACATTGGCTCCATATAGGGATGGAATCTCCTTCAGGAGGTGTCGAGAACACCGTAGACTAGGTAGCCTCATCCATTGGGCAATGGAGTAAAAAATAACTAGAAAATGAAAAAACTTGACAAACTGAAATGGCTAATTAAACTAGAAAATGACTTTGACTCGAAAACTGGCTTGAATTTTTGAACTTTAAAAAGTAAAACATCAGTTGATCATAGAAACCCCATGGCATTCTCCTCGGGCTTCAAACTTCTACGACAAATTCCTTAATTAGCTTAAGGAAATGGAGTCAAGAACTTAAGACTTTACTGAATTCCCTCATGTGCTATAGGACCTCCAGGAGAAACCCAACCTCTTGAGGTGTCCAAACCCTTAGATAAAACTCTTTTTTACAGACCTAGAGCCCCAACCTCTCCCTTGCTAAGTTCTCCAAGTGACTGTAAGCGTCATGTATCTCCAATAGGCTTGCTTCCTAACGAATATGTACTCTTTTGCTAAGTTCTATTCTAGTGACACAGACTTCCAAGCCACAGACTTCCGAGCCACATAATAACACACATATTTACTCATCAAAGACAAGAGAAATGTATCTCTTATTAACCATATGCAAAGAAAACCAAGTCAGGGACTTCCACGTACCACCTAGCCATAGATTGAGATGAACCAAATGTTTCTTTCATCCAATCATACCCATGCCATATTCCAACCATGAATGTTGGATATCATGGGATAAACCAATCCATAAAAAACCAAGGGAATCTAGAGGTCAAAACACCTCCACCGTCAAAATACTGTGATCTCATCTAAACCAGTACCGAGATCACAAAATGAAACCAATCTTAGATGCCTCAAAATTCCTTCACCATCCCTTGAGGAATTTTCCCATCTCCACCCACTTGTTGAGGGATTCCTAGAGAAAACTATCTCCAACCCCAGCCCTTTGGATTTTCCTGAGACCACCTCACCCATATCCAAAACCTTTCGGCAATCCAAAGCTCAAATCGAGAAATAATCCCATCACAACGTGGCTATCAGGAAATGGAAAGTCAAGGCTAAAACCATTGTAAAAACTAGACAAAATGCATGCCCTTAACAACAAAGAAACCAAATACACACATGCATATACCACTCATGCCCAAACCAACTAGGAAATCATACATAAAACCTTTTACCTACAAGTATTCATGTTGAAGCTACATGATCCAACCTTTCCTTGCTTGATCCTTTCTTTCCTTGTCCTTCCTTTTCCTTCCTATTCTTTCATTATCCTTCCTTACCTTTCTTGCTTTCCTTCTCCTCTTGGTTCTCTTCTCCTTTCTGATACTAATTCCAAAACATAACTAACAAAAGGCTACCAAATGATGCTCTAATGTATTTTTATCATTGATGCCTCTAATTTCTTTATTTTCCCTCTATTTTAGTTCAATTTCCTCCTCACGTGCACCTTGTGACATCTCACATTCCTTTTCTCCTAATTTCCATTATTTTCATAAATAAAATGCCAATAATATTTTTTTTCCTTTTGAAAGCCTTTTTCATTTCCTTTTCCAATTTTCCTTAGCCATAAACACAAGAAGTGATTCCCACTAGGATATTTTTCCCAACATTCAACTTGCAATAAGTGTCCCATGACCATCATCTTATTTTTCTTTTTCTAAATTTATTACATGAAATTTTAACCCAAGGTTGTTAAAATATTCCCAAAATCCACAAATAACTATGTTATTAAAGAGTATGTTTTTAATTAAATCATTATTAGTGAACAGGGATGGAATTTCAAAATAGAAATACAAGTTAAATTTATCGATTTTCATACCTCCCTAAATTGTTTTACAATTTGAAGGAAGAATTTTGACAGTATGGAAAATTTTTATAGGAAAATCATTGTGTGAGGATCAATTTGCCTGCCAAATTCCATCCCTATTGGTGAATGGTTAATTTATTATCAAAACTAATGACCCAAAACATCAAAAAACAATTGTTTGATGGGTAAATAGGAATTCAAATTCCAACCCTCATCACGTTGAAAGCATGACCCATGTAACAAAGTTTTGTTTTGTCTTGAGCTGGAGATGGATTACGATATTTCTAGTGGAATTGAGAAAATATTCCATGTCGAAAGGAAATCAAGCATCTAATCAATTGTGTGTCATCCGGACATAATTTCCTTGGCGCAAAAAATACAAGGGTCATAGTTATTTTATAAAATAATTGGTCGGCCTCCCATAACAAGGTTATTGTCAGGCTAGTAGCGTAAGAAGAGAAAAGAAATATAGATCTACACCAATAATTAAAGGATGATTTGGTGAGGCATCGTCAATCGCCAAAAAACCCATTATGCTCCACCATATTGGAAATGTAAATAATCTCTTGCGAAACCTCTTTGGGAGAATAATCTTATTTTTTTGTCTAGTTGAAAAAAACAGATTAAATTCATTGATTAAAATGAGAAATTACATACTTCAAAAGCAGAGAAACATAATCAAAAGCCGCCCAAGAGAGGGGGATAAACAAAGAAACAAAGCAATGAATAATGCCAAGAGAACATCAAAGGATAAAAAAATCAAAGACATTTCTAAATCCCATGTTGTCGCACAACAAGAATCGTGATGTCAAAAAACCAGAGAAAACATTCATATCTAAAAGGGCCCTTAGAAAGGAATGGAGCCATCAATCCAAATTTCGTAAAAAAATACATCCAAGGAATAGAGACAACTCACTCTTGGATAGAACATAAGCTTCCATTTTTATTCCTCTATACACATGGAGGAAATATATGTTAGAGAAATAAGAATGAAGGGAAACATTATTTACCATCCAATGAGGTAGCAAAGGAACATCAAGAGAGTTCCTCCCCTGCAACAATTCAATAAAAATTTTAGCATCTCTGACGATCCTAATGGAATCAATGGCAAGAGAGACAACACTCTGAAGTAAAACCCACAGTGCCACATTCTATACCCGACAATTAGTGCCACCACTCCCATTCCAATGGAAGCGAAAAAACCTTTCTTGGAAAAATATTGATGAGACCTCTATAATCACATTGACCATCAGTATAATATCCATCGAAGAAGCCAAGAGGAAAATGTGTCCCCAGATCCTAAAAATGAGCAGTCCTCCAAGGAGAAATACAGGCACATTGGCCAATCTCGAGGAAGTAACCAAAAATTTTAACATTGGAAGAATGGCAAGGTGCCAATCCTAAGATATTGAGGCATTCCTAGAATGGCATATCCTCGAGAGAACATACATCGGGAGTTCCCTAGAGGGAATTTGATAGGAGGACCAAAACATTAAGAACTAAAAAATGGAAGACCAATTCAAATCAATCTCGAGCTTCAAAAAATCCACCACATAGTCCCAAATGGCCTTAGCAAAGAGACAATACAGGAATAGGTGAACAATCCCTTCAATGGAATATTGGAAAAAATGACGTCTACCCGGGCCCTGTAGACCTCTTTTCATCAAATTCTCCTGGGCCAGGATACAGTTAAAAAGGGTCAACCAGGAGAAACATTTTATTTTCAAGGGTGCATCTCTATTACACAGCATTTTCTCACTGTCCCTGCAATCCCTCACCCCACATATTGGAGGGTCTTTCTCGTGACCTGTGAGAAATTTCGTACTCTACAAACACCTTCTTTTCATCCTTCTGCATAAGGACATCATTTCGCTTGTTGAACATTTCCTCAAAAAGCACACAAAAACCTATGTTTTGGCCTTGGCACGGGTAGCCAGTTCACCCCTCGCGCCAATGTGGAGGATTTACACTAGAGCATGTGGCACCTGGTGCTCTGTCTCTGTGTTTTGCCTGGCCAACTATTTTAGAAACTTTTTTAACAAAAAGAGGTGGAAGTTTCCTTCTAACCACCTCAGGGATGAGTCACAGGAAGTGGTTAAGTTGATGATCCAAGGATCTCCCTCTTTAGGTAGTGGTTTCCTCCTCCCATGGAACACTCCTTGAACATAAGTCTCCCTTCCATGATTATACGGATCCTAACCTCTCACTCTCCCTCTATATAAACATGCCTTCTCCCTTTATGAAAGCTAGAAGAACATATAGCCAAGACGCTAAACTTGGAGAAGAGATACTATAGCTGAGTAATTTTTATTGGGAAGGTAGAACCAAGGAGAATTCTGTAGAGAGAGCCCTGTCTAAATTCTTGACGAGCCTTTGTGAGACACGCTCCACTAGAACCCTGTTGGAGGAGACCGCAACGTCGAAGCTTGGTTGTACTCTTCCTTTCTTTCATTAATATACTCGACTATGGTGTTGGTTCCATCATTATGTTGCATTGATTATTTGATGCAATTGATTTAGTCTTCTTCGACTGACTGATAGTTACGAATGTGAAATAGTATGTTGTATATCGTCATTATTTCTTGTGTGTGTGCAGGTATCTGAGCGTGAAGGCAAACAGATTTTCATCTGTCAAACCAGGAGAGAGAGGCAGCCACTCTTTCTGATGATGACAACAACATAGGACCTCCGGTAAGTCATCTATCAAATCTTCGTCTATTCGTTAACTAGGAATCGATATTATAGCTTGTCTCATTTGTGGCTAGACCCACTCTAGGGCTAGTGGGATCGCCTCTGTCCACAAAGGAGATTTACCTCACTAACAAATTGGTGACTCCACTGGGGATCAGTGCAAGTTTTTCTTTCATCCATTAGGTCTTCTTCTTGGTCTTTTCTTGCTTATTTTACCTTTTTTGGTTATTTCTGCTAATTCTAAGACCCTTGTTCAGCCCCAAAGGATCAAATCTGACCTTTGTCCTTCAAAATTTTCCTTTTACCAGGGTTAACTGGCTTGGCTCGTTTTCCAGTCTGACAGTCGTGCCCACTGGCACTTGTTGCTAGTTCAGCACCCACGCCATCCCCTTTGTGGCGCTGATTACAGCCAAATAGTCGCGCCAATTCCTGTAGGTATTAGGGTTTGACTTGTTTTGGATTTTTTTGGTCAGTACTTGTGTTTCTGGGTGATTTCTTGACATGTTTTGAGTGCCCTGGGATTGTTTGTAATTTTGAACAACCCCTTCCCTTAAGTTTTGTGTCCTTTTCATGTCAACATAATAGCCTTAGTTTTTTCTAGTGCTTTGGTATTCTGAGCCTCCTGTAGGAGTTTGGGTCTTTTGTTTCATGGTCAACTTCATTCCTTTCCTGATTTCATTTAGATCCCTTGATCCATTTGAGTGATTGAATTGGTTGAATGGTTCTTGCCTTGTTCATTCAGTTGTGCTTCTTGTCACTCCAAGCATAGATTACACTGCTTGTATGGGTCTGTTTCAACATCTTTCTTCTATTTGAGAGATTGCAACATTGGTTTGAGTTCTGTTTTGTTCGCTTTCGGGTTGATTGAAATTGTTTCGTTTCTACTCTCGCATTAACATTATCAAAATAGTGTGTTGGTTTGTTTTTCATGTCATTTAGTGCACTATTTCTCTATTACATTGACAAATAAAAAAAAAAAATATTCCGTGCTTGCATTCTTGTTTTCATTGTGAAATTGAAAGTCTTTCGCATAACTAGCATTAGACATTCTAGGAAAGATTTCTCATTTTCATTAGCTTGCATCAAATACTATAGTGGATGTTTATGTGTGTTCTCATTATTTTCTATCACTTGAAAACTCTGAAATTTCTCGTAGATAGCTTTTCATCGAACGAAATGGTATTTTATGGCATGTAGCTTGCATTTAGGGATTTGTTAGATCCAACATTTGGTAGGACCTTGGAATTGAAACATAAATACAAGATCAACTTAAAATTTATTCAATTAACCTAAGGCAAAATTGAAACCTAATGAAACATTTAGTGGTCTAAGTTAGAGACATGTTCCGGCATCTTTAAACCTAGCAGTTGTCACTCAGCATCTGGCTTCAAACAGTGCTAGTACAGACTTGTGCTCCCCATACCATTAAGTATATAAAGGGAGACCCCTCTAAGTTGCAATCCTTTTATTCGTAGGAAGCCGAGTCTGCCGCCTTGTAACCGTGATACACCAAGCACAACATTCGGGGAGACTACCTGCACATACATCAAGTCCTTGGTTGATTCTTCTTTCATTTGATTACTAAGGTGTATATGGCAGTTCACGGAAACCTGGTACACCCTTTTACCTAGAATACCTGAGTAATCATTTTCGATCTTTACTGACTCCATAAATTTGAAAAGATCATTGAGCACTCATTATTTCATGCTCCTTTCAGCCTGAAAGTGATAGAGTCACCTTTACCTGTTTCTCGACTCTTAAAATATGAAATGACAGAGTTTTGTTTCAATGTCTTAAAAATTAACTGCCCACGAAATATTCCTAGTTAAAGTTAGTTTCCTTAGGGTGTTGTTTTAAATTTGTTTCTGATGGAAACATTTCCGGAGTTTACTAACCCAGGAATCCCTTCCGATGGGAATCCTGGTCCCTTTCCTACTTTTGGGAACGATGGTGCTCCTTATATGGCAACATTGTCCCTACCTGGGTTAACTGTTTGGTTTCCTGTATGGTTATTTTCCACCTCGGTGGTCCCAAGTGTTTTGTCCACCGTAAAACCATCTCCTCCACCAGAACAACATCATGTTGCTTCTAAGGTGGACCTCTCCCCTTCTTTGCCTATTTCTTTGTCCTCCTCTTCTACTTCGCCTGGTGAAATTTTGGATTCCAGTAACTAGGTGGCTAAGAAGAAGAAGAAGAACTCAGATAAGTAAGAGGCTAATACTACAACTATTGCGCTTAAGAAACCTCCCCTTACGGAACCATCCAAGCTTCCATGGAAATTCAAATTCCCTTGCATGCTCTACAAAGGTAAACATCTGCTTCGAGACTTCCTTGGCATTCCCAAGGTACTTGACACATGGTCTGACGGCCGTCCACCATTGATTTTGACTTCTGGAAGTCATATTGGTAACACATCTTCAAATAGCTCTGATAAGACTCGCAAAAAACAAGGTAATATTACCAATCCCTGTAAGTTGTGTGAAGAGCATCATCCCATTCACCTTTGTCTGTACATGGATGAAGCCAAGATAGTGTTGGACAACTATATTTTTTCTGCACCCTGCCTTTCGGCTATTTACCAGAAGCTTTCTTTGAGTCCTCCGCTAGTTGATTCCACGCTCGTTCAAGCATCATCTTTGGTCGATCCCGCTCCCCCGGAGATTCAAGTTCAGAAATATGTTCCCGACCAACCGTTGGACGTGGAATCGATTGACTTGATTCCGCCTATGGTCCATCAGGTTTTTTCCATTGAGAGTGGATCTCATCCTCCCACGTTCTTCTTGTTTCATCAGATTATTTGGACTTGGAGGAAGACTCTTGAGTCCCTATAGTTGAAGAAGTTGCTCCTCCTACTCTCGTGATGGAAGTCCAGGAGAGTGCTCCTCTTGCTCCGGTAACATCAGGGGAAAACCATATCAGTCCGATGGTATCCCCTCCAAGTAGTTTGGTCGCTTCCTTTGATTGGATTCGATTTTTCGGATACCGCCTTCCATCCTATGTGCCTTTCGAGATAACGGTACAAAACTTTGATATGGTCATACCCAACATGATTGTAGATGAAGGAGGATCCGTTAGTATTTTGTCTTAAACTACTTGGCAAGCTTTTGGTTCTCCACCATTTATGCCTGTTACCAATAATCTATTGCCTTTTAACAGAGGAACCAATCAACCGTTAGGGATCCTTCCCAAGTTTCCCATTACTTTGGGAAAGAAAACCATCCATATAGATGTGATGGTTGTTCCTGGCCCCTTAGATTTTAATTTACTCTTGGGGTGCGACTATATATATGTCATGGGGGCAGTTGTCTCCTCCCTCTTTCGTGTGATCTATTTTCCACACAAAGGTCGAATCATGAACATTGATCAACTTTCATTCATTAGTCCTGACATGACATCTAGTCCACCATCGTCCCTTCTAGGTCTTTATCTGCTGGTTTTCTTGTTGCCACAGGTTAATTATGTGGCTACCTATCCTGTGCCCGAATTCAGTGATAGTGCCATTGTGCATCGTGTGCTGGGGGCATTAGGTCATGATTTTCAAGATGTTGTCCTCCCATCAGATGCGACCCTCTTGGAATATATGACCTCTTATTCATCATGATGAAAGTTTTTCGGAGCACGGTTCATTTTCTTGTGTCAAGCTCCTTAAAAAATGAAACAAGATCTTCGAAGCATAGTTCGTTTTCTTGTGTCAAGCTCCTTAAAAAATAAAACAAGCTTGTCGAAGCATAGTTCGTTTTCTTGTGTCAAGATCCTTAAAAAATGAAACAAGATCTTTCGAGGATAGTTCGTATTCTATGTCACCCTCATTAAAAAATTAATTAGTTCATGAGGATAGTTCTTTTAATGTGTCAACCTTGTTAAAACAATGAAACACATTCTCGTTCAATTCGAGTCTTTGATCCGATCTCGTAAAATCCCAGTTGAGTCTTTTTATTGATCTCGTAATTTGAACCTTCACTCCATCTTCCCTTCATATGGACTGAAGCTTGGGGGGCATGTACCTCGAATTGAGTCACCATGCTGGGGGGCATGCCTATTTTTCAAGCATATTTTACTTTTGTTTCAAGCTTGTGTCAACATGAAACCAATCTCAAGCATAGTTTACTTTTGTTTTTGAGCTTGCATAAAAATGAAATATTTTGGCTTTATACCCTTTGTGAACATTTTTCCTAATTCTTGGGTCATTAATTATTATGCATATTATTTAACTAATACATTAGCTAAACATTGTATTAGGCATTTGCATAATTTGTAAAAGCATCATCACATGTACAAATATTCGTGTAGGAAAATAGATGTGTGTGTGTATATATATATATATCACACTTTTACAACTGTGTGCATCATAAAAGCCCAAAAAATATATATGTCTATTTCAGTTACATCGCGAGACAACATGTCTCTCAAAATGTCCGGAAATAAAATCCTAAGTGCCTAATCGGCGTGGTGTTCATGATAGCACGTCATCGCCCATATCAACCACCTCAATAGGCGGTGGATATGAATTGACATCCCTACAGTGTGCCTCTGATAGGCTCAAGGAACATCATCAAAACGAGCATAGTCTGGAATCCCACGGGTGATGCCCCCACCATGAGGACCAAAATCATGAGGTGTTCGCCTCGCTATCGACAACATACCTATAGGTCACTCTGGGCCCACATGTGCATACATATAATATTAACTATTAGAACATGCATATATACCAAAAACTCATAAACTCATGAAAATAAAAAATGAGTCTCACCTAGCTCTTCGTCCCAATCCTCTCCCTCCAGGGGCGGGAGGTCTGGATCACCGGTGAAGTCTGTGCCAGCATAGGGCCAATCCTTCATGACAATCAGTTTTCGATGGAGCCAATCAAAAAAATATGGCCTCTAGGACATCTGTTGGCCACCCCTTGCTCTAGGCATTAGCGTAGCCCATCGGGCCATCCGTGGTTCTCTGGGTGGTGGCATCAGGACAATGACCTCCTGATGCTGGAATATGGGTAGTCGTTCCAAGAAGAATGATACCAGAATCAATCCATACCCAAACTTCTTTAGTTTGGTCTTCTTGCACTTGGTAATTTTTCGCTTGATGTTAATAGTCATGGCCTCGAAAAAGTTGAAGAGAGTCAGGTTCATGCACTATGAGGCAAGAATTAGTTGTGTCTTTGTAGCCTCATGCGGTGCTTGTGATCCTGCAGCCCACGTGATATTGTGCAGCACTACCTTTACTGCTAGATCAGGGATGGTTTAGATATCAACCTTTCCACTCCCTGTTCCTTTTCATGCCCCTCAGCACACCCTGTCGATCACCATTTCCATGCTTTCCCCAGAAGGACCGGTACCAGTCAAGACAGTGACTGCACCCCTACGCGACAATCCTGTGATAAAATACACATCAGAGACTTCAAGTTCAAGTTTCTGATTCCAAAGCATAAAATTTTCTTGATCCTCGTCCCAAATGCTTATCAAATATTGAAGCAATTTTGGCTAAGCCCGGAGGCACGGTATCAGGAAGAATTTATTTAGCCCACAGTTTCTGAGGGCGTTCATGCATTGTTCATTCTCCATGGCCAGTTCATCCTCATCATTGCATTCTCTCTCTTTCCACTCAATCACCATATTTTCTTCTTGGTACCTGCACACATTGTTCATATGAGCATTATTAGTCTCCTTAGGCATCGAAATTTTCAAGCAAATGGTTGCATTTTCTTTAAATTTAAGCAGACTTTTGGGTTGCACGGTTGGCCTGACTGTTTTTCTAATAGTTGCGCCAATGGGCGCGACCCCTGTGTTAAAAAGGGGATATTGGCACGGGTCCATGCCTGAAACCCACGCCAACCGCGATGCCCTAGTTTTGACAAATTCTCCCCTAAAGGATTCAAAATGACAAATAAAGGTAATGAAATTTAGCTCAAAAGATGGAAAATGATGTTGGCTCTTACCTAAAACTGATGGAATCAAGATTGGTTTACTGGATCGCTCGCAATCATCGCCACAAGATTGCAAGTAAAATGGGTCACTGTTGCTCTACAAATAGGTAAAAGTGAAAAGTAAATCATTTTTACCACTTATGGCCTTTTATACTTTTCGAAATCTTAAATTAAGTTTTAAAACACATTTGTCAATTATTTATCATATTATTTTCGAGGAATACATTTTACACACATCTTTTTGTGTAGCAACAGGTTTTCACATGGTTATGACGAAGAAACAAGTTGTATTTTATAGTTTTTCGGACTCGGTAAAAACACAAAAAAGTCACTACTGGAGTCACCTTTTAGCTCTTTTCTAACTCTCTAAAACTGAAAATATTTTCGAGTCACTTGTCGTTTTGAACTCGTTAAATTGGCTGCGAAACGATATCTACCCAATATACGTTTACTCCTTTTTCGGGCTATGATAGATTATTTACGAAGAAGGAATACCTTAGCCTATCACGATTAAGAGGTTCTCTCAGACACATTTTTCTACCTTTTCGGATCTGTGAAAATACCTATGAAAAGGGGACTGATGGAGTTTTCTTTTCTTCTTTCTTTTCAAACTCTCTAAACATGAAAAGATTCCAAGTTCTCCCTTTGTCAAACTCGTTAAAACTGATGACATTAGACTTAGTCTTTATGATGTGACTCGAGTTCCTCCTTCCTAGGGCTCGTAAAATGTACTAGGTTGGATTTTTCCAAAGGACAAAATTACATTGCAAGAATATGCTATCCCCTTCAAGCTTGTTTTCAAAAAATAATTGGGGTAATCGCAAGAAATGGTGGGGGAAAATGGAACCAAATTGTAGTCGTGTTGGCAGTATGTCACTCTTGAACATGGCACTTGTCTGCATTCATGTCGGGTTGGGGACATCTCACTTCATCATTTTTTTTCCTCCATGGGTTTGGGTTATCTCTTTTGACCACTCATCTACTCTTTGCCACATCACGATGACCTCAGATCCCTTGATGTAAAATACTACCAAATCCAGCGTCGTGCCACCGATATTTTCAAGAGGAGTTTTCCTCTGAAGTTCTCAACCTCCCTCTGATTCTCTTTTGGTCTTGATTCAAAAACATCATATTCTTCTGTATTGTGTTGATTATTTGGGAAACATTATGGCCCACCTTCGATCAGGTCACTTCTTGTCGACTCCAATTAATTATCCAGGAAGTTGATCTAGAGACTCCCTTTAGGTACGTTGGAACCTGCATGCCTCAATGGAAGGTTCTTCACATTTGACGCAAGGTCCACATCATTGGCCTTCGATCGAATGATTCCACGGGTGTTCGACGTCAAATCACTGTTCAAATTCCATGGATTGTACTTTTTGTACCTTGAGAGACATTGTCATCATTGGTGGTTTCTCTCGCGTCTGTTAACGACTTTCATCATTAGCCGGTAATCAGACGATTTTCTTGCATGTTCGACTTCAGCTCACATATTCACATGCTTGAATTTGTACTTTGTTCAGATCGAGATGGAGCACAAGACCCTAGGTTTTGTCTGATGAAATCCAGGCTGCGGGTTCTTTGTGGATTACTATGACTTATTACATGACTCTTCTGATTGGATGGTTATGACCATACCTGAGTCTATTTTTTGATCCTTATTGCTGGATCGTTGTGTCCATACCTTGGATCTCACTGTTTATGTACTCTATTATGGATGGCTGTGCCCATGCCACATGTTATGTATCAGAATTAACAGTTGTATTTGTACTTGTAGGTTTTCTGACAGTAGTGTTTGGGTTGAACGCGTTCTCATAAATCATTTCACCCCTCCCTCTCTCTCGGACCTCATGCTTTAGGGGGTATCTATTACACAGCATTTTGTCACCATCCTTGCAATCCCTCACCTCACATATTGGAGGGTCTTTCCCATGAACTGTGATCAATGTCATACTCTGCAAACACCTTCTTTGCATCCTTCTGCATAAGGACATCATTTCTCCTGTTGAACATTTCCTCAAAAAGTAGACAAAAACCTATGTTTTGGCCTTGGCGCGGGTATCCAATTCACCCCTCGCACCAATGTGGAGGATTTACACTAGAGCCCGCCCCACCTGGCGCTCTGTCTCTATGTTGTGCCCGTGCTAGCTATTTTAGAAATTTTTTTTAACAAAAAGAGGCAAAAGTTGCCTTCTAACCACCTTAGGGATGAGTCACAGGAAGTGGTTAAGCTGATGAGCCACGGATCTCCCTCTTTAGTTAGTGGTTTCCTCCTCCCATGGAACACTCCTGGAAGATAAGTCTCCCTTCCATGATTATAGGGATCCTAACCTCTCCTTCTCCCTGTATATAAACAGGCCTTCTCCCTTTATGAAATCTAGCTAAAAATATAGCCAAGAAGCTGAACTTGGAGAAGAGATACTATAGCTGAGTAATTGTTATTGAGAAGGTAGAACCAAGGAGAATTCTGTAGAGAGAGCCCCGTCTGAATTCCCAATGAGCCTTTGTGAGACGCGCTCCACTGGAACCTTGTTTGAGGATACCGCAACGTCAAAGCTTGGTTTTACTCTTCCTTTCTTTAATTAATATACTTGACTATGTATTTGGTTCCATCATTGTGTTACGTTGATTATTTGATGCAATTGATTTGGTCTTCTTCGACTGACTGATAGTTACGAATGTGAAATAGTATGTTGTATATCATTGTTTTTTCTTGTGTGTGTGCAGGTATCCAAGCATGAAGGCAAGTGGATTGTGATCTGTCAAACCAGGAGCGAGAGGCAGCCACTCTTTCCGATGACGACAACAACATATGACTTCCGGTAAGTCATCTATTGAATCTTCATCCATTCGTTAACTAGGAATCAATATTATAGCTTGTATCGTTTGTGGCTAGACCCACTCTAGGGATAGTGGGATTGCCTCTGTTCACAGAGGGTATTTACCTCACCAAAAATCTCGTTTCCACATGGGCATAATCCATTCATCAAAGGGACTCGAAGATGGAGAACTAGAAATGAAAGAGTATATTTCTTTGACTACAATATTTCCTCCCAAAACTCGGCCATCCCATGGAAGAGAATCGGGCCAGTCATTTAATGCAACCCCTACCTTAATGAGTTTTATTCTACCAAGAATGTGGCCATGAACAAAAGGGGAAATATAGGGGGGGCAATTCATTAAGTCATCTCAAAATTAGAAACCCAACTAGTGTAGTGCCAAGATTATTTGAGGCAATAGTATATGATCCCTATTCATCCCATTTATTGCATCCAAACCTATAATAATCTTAGCACCATTACCTTCCTTCCATCTCAAATTTCCAGAAAGCCATATTTTGGAAACCATCAAGCTGCCCCAAATAATAGATTATTTATGCTTCGAGGGAGCTCTAGAAGAAACCCACTCTTCCATTGTTTTAGGTTGGAGATATTTTCCTTGAATTATATTTCTCCATAGGCCATGTGCATTACAATCCCTCCACATATTGCAAGAGAATATGGCCACATTAAAATTCTTCGTGTCCCTTAACCACCTAAATCTTGTGGCTCAAAAAGAGAGCCAAGCTTGATGAGGTGAATTTTTCTGGTTGCACCAATTCCTGACCACAAGACTTAGCTATGACTATGTTGATCTTATGAATTACCAACTGATGAAAAAAATAATAAGTGCATCCAATAGATTGAAATTCCTTGCAACACGACTTTGACCAAGATCACCCTACTGCAGTGGGTTAGTTATCGATGGTCCCAAAGAGAAATATTTTTCTCAATTTTAATGATCAACCGTTCTCAGTCCAAGTCGATAATTTCTTGGTTTTAGAAAGCACCCCAAGTATTTGAATCCCGAAGACAAAGGGTCCAACTTAACCCCAAAGAGGGCTTCTATTTTCTAGCATGTCAAAGCATCCATCTCATCAATTATCAAATCAAAATTTTCCTTATTGAGAATGACACTTGAGGCTCTACCAAATTTAGTAAGAATTTGATATGTAGTTTCCCATTCTAAATATTTGGTGGCACCGACATCATCTATGAAGAAAATATGAGTAGAGGTGGATGTGGGAGAGACTGTGTAGCCATGAATGACTCCATTTAATTTTTCTATCCTGATACTCCTGCTGAGTGAAGCTATGACTAAAATAAAACATAGCATGGAGAGATCACATCCTTGCCTCAACCCTTGGAAATTTTGAAGATATTAGAAGGGTACCTATTGATTAAGACCTCCATAGAAGGAGAATTCACAAATTCCATTAACCATATAACATAGTGGTGAGGAAAGAAAATTTTATGAAGGATCAGTCGAAGAAAATCCCATTCCACCTGATCATATGCCCTGAGAAGATCTATTTTCATGAGGGAGGCTCTTCATATAGTGTGACAATACCCATTGATTAAGACTTCCATAGAAGGAGAAGTCACACATGCCATTAACCATCTAACATGGTGATGAGGAAAGCCAATTTTATGAAGGACCAAGCAAATAAAATTCCATTCCACCCTATCATATGCCCTGAGAAGATCTATTTTCATGAGGGAGGATTTTCATATAGTGTGAAAATACCCATTGATTAAGACCATCATAGAAGGAGAAGGCACACATGCCATTAACCATCTAACATGGTGGTGAGGAAAGTTAATTTTATGAAGGATCACGCGAATAAAATCCCATTCCACCCGATCATATGCCCTAAGAAGATCTATTTTCATGAGGGAGGATTTTTATATGGTGTGACAATACCCATTGATTAAGATCGCCATAGAAGCCAAAGTCACACATGCCATTAGCCATCTAACATGGCAATGAGGAAAGCCAATTTTATAAAGGAGAAGGAGAAGAAAGTCCCATTCCACCTAATAATATGCCCTCATAAGATCTATTTTCATGAGGAAGGATTTTCATATAGTTTGACAATACCCATCGATTAAGACCGCCATAGAAGTTAGAGTCACACATGCCATTAACCATCTAACATGGCAGTGAGGAAAGACAATTTTATGAAGGATTAGGTGAAGAAAATCCCATTCCACCCAATCATATGCCCTCAGAAGATCTATTTTCATGAGGGAGGATTTTCATATAGTGTCACAATACCCATTGATTAAGACCGCCATAGAAGCCAAAGTCACACATGCCATTAACCATCTAACATGGTGATGATCAAAGCCATTTTTTTTAAATGTGACAACAATTGTAATTAATGTAATATTTGGGAAAATTTATTTATTACCTATTAGTTGGTTGTATAACAAAATGAAGTTAGAATAACGAAATAGGCCAGGTTAAATTCGATGGCCCGAGAGGCTTTTATGATGAGGAGAATCACTATTAATTAATAGAGTTTCTAATCCCTTGTCCCATGGAAGTTTCCTTGACACACTATCAAGGTTTTACCACATAAATTTGAGTGTGTTTTAAATTTTCCATTAAGTTTCATACATTTCTTTCTTGTTTTTATAACTGCTGGGTTCAATAAGTGGTATCAGAGCCATGGTGCAAATTTGATTCAACAGAAGTTATGAAGGTCATGAGGGGTTGTCAAAATGTTTCCATTGTAGTCACAAAAACATAGCCACTGATTTTTTGTTGTCAAACCATTCGCCTCCTGCCAGTAAATCAGTTGGTTGATTAAAGTTGAGAACAAAGCCATTGATTTGTTGATGTCCAAATATATATTTTAAATTCTTGAACCCCCTCCTCTGTCATTTTGTCTGCCATTGTTGAAGAAGGGAAGAGCCCAAGTCTGTTGGGTTCACTGGTGTATTGTACAAGCATGCATTGCAACCTTCATTTTATAGTCTCAACCGCTGCAGCCAAGAGAAGAGTATGCCCCCTTATTGGAGAAAGACAGCAAAGAGCACAGTAGCTTTTGTCTGGAGGGAAGAAGAAAGGCACTGTTCATGTGTATTGTTGAATGTGGATCGAAGCCCCTGTCTCAGTTCAATCTGTCTATCTGGTAAACGAATTGTAGTGCTAGGAAGAGTAGGCCCAATCAAGTTGAATAAAAATTGGGTACAATTTTTATTGAGAATATTTATAAAAAAAAAATAGACAGATGTTGAGCTTTTTTTTTAGAAAAAAAAACTCTTTTAAGAGGTTATTGAAGAAAACATAATTTTTTTTTAGAAGGAATTGAAAAAATAAATTTTCTGGTTGAAGAGGATGGTTGTTTTTGAAATTTTTTTTAAGAGAAATTTTATTTCTCAAAATTCTAAAGTAGAAGGGTTCGAACATAAAGTTTTGAATAGGGTTTGAAATATATTTTTTAATTCTAGAAATTTAAACCAATAAGGGAAATCAGATTCTAGAAATTTAAAACAAGAAAGGAATTCTGAAGATTGGAAACGAGAAATAAGCCCTAGATCAAAAAGGGGGAAACAATAAAATCTGTTTCAAACCCTAGTTGGAAATTTAAGAGAGAAGGGAAAATCAGGAATAAAGAGTAGAAATATTACTAGGAAGAAATGGCCAAAATGATGAATGCAAAGTTTAAGGTGGAGAAATTCGCCAGGAAGAACAATTTTGCATTGTGGAAACTGAAAGTTATGGACTTGATCATGCAACAAGGGTTGCACAAAGCATTAGACGGGGTAAAGAAAAAACCTCCAAGCATGACAGATTTGGACTGGGAGGAATTGGGTTCCCGAGCCCTCAATACCATTAGGTTATGCTTGGAAGATGAAGTTCTCTTTAATATTGTTGAAGAGAGTACAGCTGAAGGTTTGTGGGGAAAACTTGAATCTCTCTATATGACTAAATTATTGACCAGAATTTATTGGAAAATACAATTTTATAGTCTTCGAATGAAGGAGCGTACAAAAGTTGCAGAACATTTAAATATTTTTAATACACTTAATTGTTAGTTGTTAGATATAGAAGTTAAAATTCAGGAAGAAGACAAGGCTATAACCTTGTTGTGTTCTCTGCTCGAGTCATAGGACCACTTCGTAGATTCAATCAGTTTGAGCAGTGTTGATTCTTTGAAATTTGAATTAGTTGTGGGTGCTCTGTTATTTGAAGAAGTACGAAGGAAATCCAGTATTGAAACATCTACACCAGAAACCATTGTTGCCAGAGGTTGGTCAAAGGAAAGAGGGGAAAAAGCAAGGGGTTATTCCATATCAAAATCAAAGGGTGACAAGAAGTGTAAAGCCAAGTGTTGATACTAAAACAAAATTGAACACCTGAAGAAATACTGTTGGAAACAGAAGGAGTCGGAAAACCATAATAAGGAAGAAAATCAGGTTGACTCAGGTATGATTGATGAAGTTTTAACTACGGAAGCTTTATCTATTTGTAATGTCTCTCAAGATGTTGAAAATTGGCTATTAGACTCTAGTGCTTCTCATCACATGAGTCCGCACACAAGTTGGTTTACTTAATATGAATTTGTAAATGGCAGTTCTGTGTTTATGGGAAATAATGCATCTTGTCAGACTGTTGGGATGGGAAATGTAAAAATTAAAATGTATGATGATACAGTTAAAACATTATCTGCTATTAGGCATGTACCTGAACTAAGGAAAAAAAATAATTTCTTTAGGAGTTTTGGATTAGAATGGTTATAAATTTACAGGTCAGAATAGAGTACTGAAAGTCTCAAAAGGAGACTTCATTGTTATGAAGGCAGAAAAGGTCAGAAATTCGTACAGAATCAAAGGAAGCACTTAAGTTAGTGAAGTAGCGATTGTATCAGAAAAATCAGAAGAAGGTTCTCGTCTATGGCATGAGCGGTTGGGTCACATGAGCGAGAAAGGTCTTTAGGTACTAATGAACTGCAAGTTCCTTCCTGATTTGAAATCCTTGAAGTTGGATTTTTGTAAACATTGTGTGTATGGAAAACAATGCAAACAAAGGTTCAAGACTCGTAATTATAATATTAAAAATTTTTTATACTACATTCATTCTGATTTGTGGGGCTCATCTCCTACTGTGTCTTGTGGAGGTGCATTATATTACTTAACATTTATTGATGATTTCTCCTAGAAATTTTGGGTCTATATGTTTAAAAATAAAACTGATGTATTTAATATTTTTAAACAATTTAAAGCTATGGTGGAAAAGAAAACAGGCAAATCAATTAAATCTTTAAGAACTGACAATAGCGGTGAATTTACTTCTTTAGAATTTGAACAATTTTGTAAGGATGAAGGGATTGTTAGACATAAAAGTGTTTTTTATACTCCTCAGCAAAATTGTGTTGCTGAATGTATGAATCAGACTCTTATGGAAAGATCCAGAAGCATTATCAACAATGCTAACTTGCCAAATGAGTTGTGGTCAGAAGCAATATCTACTGCTTGTTATTTAGTTAACTGATCACCTTCGATTGCCATAAACTATAGAATTCCTAAAGGAGTTTGGTTAGGTCAGTCTTGTAATTATTCGCATTTGAAGATTTTTTGGTTCTGATGCCTATGCTCTTATTCCTAGAAATCAACGTTCAAAGTTAGATCCAAAATCGAAATTTTGTGTCTTTGTTGGGTATGGTTATGCAGTGAAAGGATATAGGTTGTGGGATCCTTCTTCACAGAAGATATTCATTAGTAGAGATGTAACATTTGATGAATCTTCTCTTCTAAAATTAGATGTTCAAAAATTGAATAGGAATAGGTATCGCCAAATCAAAAAATTCAATTGGAGACTAAACCTTTTCCAGAAATTCAAAAGGAAGGATAGACTTCTAATGAAAAAGGTGAAGAAGCAAAGGAAACTAGAGAAATTCTAGAACCAATTCAATAACCAGACACTCTAAGAAGGTCTACAAGGGAAATAAAAACACCTAAAAGGTATGAATATTTTTCTTCATATTTTGCATTTATTACTGAGGATGAGGAACCTTCTTGTTATCAATAAGAAGTAGATGATGCAGATAGTGAGATATGGAAAAAGGCTATGGAAGAAGAAATGGATTCCTTAGCCAAGAAAAATACCTAGGATCTTGTAGAACTTCCTGAAGGGAGAAGTGATATTGGGTGCAAATGGTTCTTCAAGTTGAAGAGAAAAGTTAATGAAAGTATTGAGAGGTATAAGGCGAGGCTGGTTGCAAAAGGGTATTCTCAGGTTGAAGGTATTGATTTCCATGATATTTTTTCACCTGTAGTTAAAATTGTTTCTATTCGTACTGTGTTAGCACTAACTGCTTTACTTGACCTTGAGTTAGAACAGTTATATGTTAAAACAACCCTTTTTTATGGTGACTTGGATGAAGAGATATATATGGATCAGCCAGAAGTTTTTGTACAAGGTCGCAGCAGAAATATTAGTTTTCAAGCTTAGGAAATCATTGTATTGTCTGAGGCAGTCGCCCAGGCAATGGTACCAGTCCTAGAACTAATGAAGAAAAGAAGTATATGTCTTGTGTACCATATGAAAGTGCAGTAGGAAACCTAACGCATGCGATGGTATCTACAAGACCTGACATTTCACACAGAGTTGGAGTTGTCAGTGGATTCATGGAAAATCCAGGAAAAGAACATTGGTGAGCAATGAAATGGGTTCTTTGCTATTTGAGAGGCACAAGTGACCATTGCATCACTTTGATGGTCGTGAAGGTTCAGTCTGCAGAGATGTGGATGCTGATTATGCAGGTGATTTGGAAAAAAGGAGGTCTACTACAGGTTATGTTTTTACTCTTGCAGGTGGAGCAATCAACTGGATGTCAAAGCTTCAAGAGACAGTTGCTTTATCCACTACTGAAACAGGGTATATAGCTGCTTCAGATGCCTATAAAGAGGAAATCTAGTTAAAAGGTCTACTTGATGAGATTGGAAGGACGCAGGAGAAAGTGAATGTATTCTGTGACAGTTAGAGTGCTATTCATTTGGCTACAAATATAGCCTATCACAGCAAGACCAAGTACATCGATGTAAGGTATCACTTTGTGAGGCATGTAATCGAAGGCAACAAAGTAGTTCTCAAGAAGATCCATACACAGGAAAATCATGCAGATATATTCAAGAAGCTAGTTACAGTAGAGAAGATGAGATGGTATCTCACTTCTCTTGGCTTGCAGAAGAGACGATGAATGGGCATGGGCAATGGATTAGGAAAATTGTTGTCAAGGTGGAGTTTGTTAAAATATGACAACAAATGTAATCACTACTACACCAAGGGCATTTAAGACATTTGTTTAAGACAAAATAAATCTTTTGTCTTAAACAGTTACTTTTTATTTTAGTTATTTTATATTAAAATTTAATATCAATTGAATTGTCTTAAATATAAAATTTAAGACAAAAGTAGTATGAGACAAAAGTAGTTTGAGACAAAACTTTATATTTAAGACAAAAACAATTTGAGATGAAAATATTTTAAGACAAAAACAATTTAAGACAAAAATATTTTAAGACAAAACTTTATATTTTAGACAAAAACAGTTTGAGACAAAAATAGTTTAAGACAAAACTTTATATTTAAGACAAAAGGAGTTTGAGACAAAAATATTTTAATACAAAACTTTATATTTAAGACAAAAGCACTTTGAGACAAAAATATTGTAATATAAAACTTTATATTTAAGACAATGGAAATTAAGACAAAACCCATTTAAGACAGTTAGCAATTAAGACAAAACCATTAGTATTGTGGAAGTTTGCACTGAAATTCTATGAGTAGATAGTGGATAATTATATATTTTTATTTTTGAATATATATATATATATATATATATATATATATATTCAAACCACATGAAATGTAATCATGTCAATTTTATTTCTTTTATATTTGATTTTTCCTTTTCCATTAAACCACATTCTAAAAATATAATAAATAAATAGATTAAAAAATATTATTTTTTGGTTGGCCACTCAAAGGGATTTAAGTTTGAATCTCATGTTTTTACATAATACTTCATAACAAGGTGATTTTCAAATGAGTTACATTCCATGAACTAAAATTGTTTATTTTTTTAAACATATTAACATTTTTATATTACTTCAACTAAAACTTTGATATAAATTTGAAAGAAATTAAATACAATATAACGATAAAAAAAAAATTTAAATATTTTCTCAATTGTTTTCCATATATGCATTTTAAACCTTCATTTTTTTTCTTTCAAAATGAAAAATCAAAATTTTGATTCTTGCATATGTCTTATAGTCACATCTCGGTTTTCTTTTCACTATTGAAAAAATATATCAAAGAGATAAATAACAATAATTTGATTATTTTTTAGATAAAATTTTAATATTTAATTTTTTTAATTGTAAAAAAAACATTTTACTAATTCGGATTCGTTCGCATAGAACTACCTAGAAATGTCCCTAGTCACAGTCATTCCTTGTTGTGGGAGCGACTAGAGGTTCTAAGTCGCATGCATGCCAATGTCAAGGGAGAGATTAAGGCTTTGATGCATAAAAATTTCATTTTTTCTCAAGGGTTATTCACTTGGATGGGTTGGATGGCTCCTGGGGGTTTTGTTGCAAGTACAGAAGGTTAGGTTGTTTGTGTTACGTCGATTCCACTTCCTTAACTGATATATAGGGAGTTGAATCATATCATAGTAACTTTTCGTCACATGTTTGCCCCAGTTTGCCGGTAACTTGGGTAGATGTGGGAGAAGGGTGTTATAGAGTAGTATCATAGCATGGTTCCGTTATCCTTGGGTGATGTCTGGTTTCCGTTCCACTTGGATGAATGTGTTTTCGTATCTACTTGTTGGTTGCATGTAGGTCCTTGTACTTGTGATCTGTGTGCTTGTTGTTTATGCATGGTATTGGTCATGATTGTAGTGGTGTCATCATGTGAAAGTTGATGGTGTCGTTGTTGAATGTATTTGTTTTGTTTATGTCGACCGTGCATCGATTATGTGTATCAATGTTTATATGTTGTTATGCATACTTTGACTAGATGATGGTCATTGTGCATGAAGTCATGGTATGTGGTCAGCATAGTCATGCATTGATAAATGGATAATGGTTGAAAATATGTTTATATGTTGATATGATTATGTTTATATGTGTGTGTGTGTGTGTGTGTTTATGTGTGTGTATTGTGCTAATATGGCCGATCTTGCAGATGAGATATCCTCTTCGAGCTATACTAAGGTACACTAGTTTTCTTATGATTTGGTTTAACTGACATAATATACCTTGCAGGAAGAAGAGATCAAAGATGACTGACAATATGGCAGACTATAAAGATTCTTCCTATGAATCAGATGAGTAGCGTGGTGTTGGGAACACTTATGACTTAGCAGACACATTGAGGAGTTTGAAGGAGGAAATAAGGATTTGCAAAGCAGATGATGAAAAAATCATGCAGGCATAGGAGAAATAAGTAGAAGTTAATGCTATAATTCTTCAGAGTTTGTCAGAATTGCAGAGACAGGGACCACTTCGGATCAAATATGGATAGGAGGATATAACTAATGGGGCATGTGGAAGTAGACCCCATAGTGGGCACATGTCAGATAGAGATGACACGATCAGGGATGTCAGGTTCTTGGATACTCTGGAAAGGAGGGGTGATGGACACAGGTACTATTATCATTCTGGTTCTGAAAGGTATCATGGTCATCATCATTATAATCCTTAAAGGAGGAGTGATAGGGGATATTTTATGGATGAGTTAAAGAAATAAAAGCCACCTCCATTCGATGGGGAAATGAATAAATCACATGATGCAAAAGCATGGTTGATTGGAATGAATAAATTCTTCATATTGCATGATTACTTAGAGAACATGAAGGCCAGGATATCTACATTCAGTCTTAAAGGTAAAGAAGATATTTGGTGTGAATATGTAAATAACATTAGAGATATTTATGAGGAGTTGACTTGGAGTGATTTCGAGAGACTATTCAGGAAGCAGTATCTATGGAAGATGTACTATGATGACAAGGAAAAATAGTTTTATGAGCTAAATATGGACTCTATAATCGATGAGGAGTAAACTAGCAGATTTCTGGAATTGTTGAGATATGTGCCTTACCTCAAGGAGGAGAAGGCCAATATTCAATGATTCATCAATGGGTTGTCGATAATATTCAAAGACAGGATTGAGTTTGATGAGCCTAGATCATTGGAGGAGGCCATCCAAAAGCTAAAGCATTGTTATGAGCAATCAAAGCGTAGATCTGAGACTAACTAGACTGGATAGGTAATGCAACGAATAAAGGGAAATGGGATAAGAAGCAAGCAAGGCCTCGAGACATAGGTAAAAAAGAGAATGATGTAAGTTACATTTCCATTTCCACATCTTTTCCATTTCTCTAAGTTACAAATAAAATGAGTTGAATTCTATATGCAATAGACTAATAGCTTATTGATACATCCTTAGTGATTTATGCATAGCTCTCACCTAGCACTATAGACCGATGAAATTACATCTAATAGATATAGCCTAAAAGAGTTTGATTTTATGCCCAAGACACCAGTATAATGGAGTAGTTGTGAAGGCAACGATATCCATTGGGGATTTCCATTTTTTTAGCAACATACAAGAAAAATCTTGGTGTTGGAGGAAGAGATATAAAGATCTTTGCCAAAAACACAATATCATCACTCTCCTAGTGCAATTTCTGTTAACTCATTAGAATGCAGGTATTTCATAAGGATTCATCAATATCTATGAAATTTTCTCTCTTTCCAATAACAAAATAGGTTCATCTTACTATTAATATATAAAATACAGTTCATTAATATGCATGGTTCATTTTTTTTTATGATCCTATTTCTCTAAATGATATATATTTTTTGAATTTTGTTTGGTATAAGATATGGTGATACATTTAAATATGAGGTAATTTTGGGTAAAATTAGAAGTGGAACAAAAAGTTGTGGTTTGAATTTCCTTTGTAGTAGTAGGCTACATGCAATTTCTACCGAAAGGTTTTTTTGTGGCCCAACATGGAATAATCTTTGGATGAAAATGTTCATTATGGGTGGTATGTTTTTTAGCTCTTCAACTCATTGGATTCTTTTTCTGTTCATGGTATTTTTTGTTCTCAACTTAGAGTCCCTAAATCACCCTGAAAGGTCATGACAATGTAAATTTTGGAGGCATTGAATGACAGCTCTCGTCCCCCCAAAAAAATTCATTAGAATAAAAATTTTAGAAGATTTTGTTAAATGATCGCCTCCAAATGTTCAATTCTCATGAATTTTGGGGGAGGAGGATCTTTTGGTGTATCAAATGTGGCAAGGGGACATAAGGGTATCATGGATGGGTAGAAGTGAGATGTTAGTGCATGGTATATTGAGATCTATAATACTAACATTAGAGAATGAGAAGGAGCCTTAGGGCCTTATGCCACAAGGTCTAGGGGACCTATAAGTAAGGCAATGAGAGAAATTGATAGGGGAAACTACAATAGTTGTGATAAGGGGATTAGGGGACACATTATCACAACCCATAAGAACCTAACCCATAAACACTAAAGTCTGTATCCCTTTAACCCCAAAGCCACAATCCATTAACCCCTACACTCGTAACTCATAAAAAATTAACCCCTTGATCCCTTAAACCCCAAGCCAGTAACCCCTTAACGCCTAACCCCTAACATGGAATCCTTGAAACCCATAAACCCTAATCCCATATCCTCTTAAAACTTGACCCTTAACCTTACAAGATTCTATCCTCTACCTATTCTGTTTGAAACATTTCTTTTGGCTGTTAAAATCCCCATCAATCCTTACTTAAAGTCTCATGCTTTGAAGCATTGATCTTAAAAGAGTCTTTTACATCATGGTATTATACATCCTTGGGGTCTCTAATCTTTTGATTTCTTTCGACAACCCAACCCTCCTTGAAGAATTGATGCTGAATACTTTGATCCACAACAAGAATGATGTTGTAATAGATTTGTAGATATATATAGATGAAATTACCCCCTAGACACCATTATATTATACACATTGATTCAATGGATAGGGGTTTGTAGTTATCATTCAATGGAATCACTTCTAACTAGTATCGATCTCTATTTCTCTTCTGGCTTGTTCTTGACTTAATGGCCACCTTCTTCGATGTCATTAATTTGGAAGTTCGAAAAGTGATTATATTGTTGGAAAGTAAAGAGGTTGAGGGTCTCCCTTATCACTCATATTTTGAGGTGACGGGCGAGAATTTGAAATGGATACAAGACCCTGGAAAACATCAGAAGAAACAACTTTTCTGTCACAATTCGCTGGCCTTACACCAACAACTAGCTACTTTGTTTTGCTAGTACTTCAAGATAAAAAAGTTGAGACATATAATCTATTTTTTTCCCTTGAAGATTTCAAAATAATGCTTCGCAACCTATGGTACTTTTTCGATAGGGTGGACTCCTAATTGGCTCGTGTTGAAGGTTTTCTGGTTAGTGAATTTGCCTCCAGGGACCTTATTGATCCTCCAGTTGATCATGTGCAAACTCTTATAATTATTTCCTTAAGCATGGAAATTATGTTTTATTGTCACTTATACGAGATTGTATGAATATTTATGGTATTTTTGATGGTGGAGAGAGTATCTAGAGTGGATCTTTGTTTGGTCTCGTTGCACATGCTCTGGAAGTGGAGGATTCCCATTGTTGTTGTCAATATTATCCTTACTTGGTCTTTTGTTGGCGGTTTATTTTTATGTTTTCATGATCCTTGGGATTTGGTGCTAGCATCAAAATATACTATGTTTCCTCTCATTTTATGGGCACCTGCAACTTGAATTTTGGCAATTGAAGATTTTTTTAACATATGCTTTCAACTTGGCTTGTTTTGGGATGGATGAGTATGTTCGCATCTGAGAAATTGGTTACTCTTTTCATGCTATATGGAAGATGTGGTTTTGTGTAGAGGACCACTAGGAAGACCATAATATCATATACTTTCCAACCATATTTCTACACATTTCCAAAATACTCAAATACAAAATAATTATTAATTAAAATATACAATACATGATACCATTCACTAATTTCATTCGTCAATTTCCATAATACACTTGTAACGAATTTTCCGATCACGGGTTTGCTATCATATACTTTCCAAACATCTTTCTAAACATTTCCAAAATACTCAAATATAAAATAAATATTAATTAAAATATACAATACATGACACCATTCACTAATTTCATTCATCAATTTCCAAAATACACTTGTAACAAATTTTCTGAGTGTGGGTTTCTAATGGAATAACGAGCTAATCCATTTAAATTGGGTACCGTTTTTAGCTCCTTATCAGATTATGTTTGTTTTATACGATCTTGCAAGTCGCTTAAACTCTGTTGTGCACTTATTATGTTTGTGTTCTAAACTCTTCGGTCGTGAGTCGTGATAAGTGCTCGAGATCAAATGCCATACAACCGTCACGCTATGATCGACTCCCGTGTGACGTCTCGCTGTAATTCCCGTGCTCTGCATTTCAATGAAAGAAGAGGAAAATACCCAAAAAAATTGTGCGAAGACATATTTCAGAAATCGGGAAGATCATTAATTAAGAAGCCCTCAAACCGATGGTCCTCAAACTTGCAAGAGCAAGGGAATAGAAAACTTGCAAGAGCAGGGGAATATATTACAGGGATGTTATGTAGGTGAGCAAGATGAACCTAGCTGAGGAAACCCACCCATCACGGGTGAAGGTGTGGTAATATTCTAACTCAGAATCCCTATCCCTGGCCTTGATGCTTTCAAATTCATCACCTTTTGTATTCTTTGAAGTCTCCATCTTCTACAACAACCCAAATCCCAGATCCCACATTAGAGGCATTTTTTCTACACCTCATAAAGCCCCAACTGGCCAACAGGCCAAAAAAATCCGCAGGAGCCATCGTTTTTATATCTGTAATTCCCAATCACGTTGGATCTCGCACGGTTCTGAGGGCCTGACTGCTGCGATAGAGCTCCGCTTCAAATCAAAGTTTGAGTTTGGGTTTTAGTTGTGTGGGTATCGAGGTGAGGGCTTCCAAAGGCTCTAACGGTTTGAAAAAACTTGGGATTGTGGAATTGGTACACGGATTTTTGGTGAAGATCTCGACGTCTCAGCTTCTGAAGGGAAAATATGGGTCATGGCTTCCAAGCTCAAGGACGAGCAAGGGACTTCGAAATTGTAGGGTGAGGGTTTTGAACCTAGGAATCTAGTATGTATTAGTTTGATTGAGTGTTGTGTCATTGATTTCAATGTTTTCGTTTAGTTAATTCAGCTTTTGCTTCAACATATGTTGTTGGGGTAGGAAACCGGGGTCAGGGTTTAACCGCTTCAACATATGTTGTTGGGGTAGGATAATGGGGTCAAGGTTTTTCCAGCTTCTATTGCTTGTCTGGCATCTCCAAAAACCTACGTTGGGGAAGGATAATGGGGTCAGGGTTTTGCCATATTCTGTTACTTGTATGGCATCTCCAAAAAGCCTTAAAGATTTCTTAGTAGTATTTATATGGTTGGCCATCTTCTATTGCTTGTATGGCATCTCCAAAAGCCTTGGGATCCATGCCAATTACTAAATTGGTTGGGGTTTAACCACCATGAGCTATAGTAATGTAAGAGATTTGTGGCTAGGGTTTCACTACCGCCTCTGTGGATTCCTTAATTCGCCCATATCCTTGTCCAATCCCACCATTTTGTTGTCCATCTAACAACATCTCTAGGACGAGAGTTTTATAACTCTAGGAAAAGAGTTTTATAACTCTAGGATGAGAGTTTTATAACTCTAGGATGAGAGTTTTATAAACTCTAGGACGAGATTTTTATAACTCTAGGACGAGAGTTTTATAAACTCTAGGAAGAGATTTTACCCGAGATTTTATGTCAATAAAACTCTCGGACGAGAAAATACTTAACTCTCATCCGAGAGTATTTTAACTCCTGTCAATCCTAATCAAACTCTCAGGTGAAACATTAAAAATATCTTGGACGAGAGTCTTAAAAACTCTCGGTCGAGAAATTGAGTTGACTATTTTCTCAGACGAGAAATTAAAAATTTCACCCAAATTATAGCCATCCGCCAAATTTCACCCAAATTTTCTAGAACGAATTTAAGAAGGATGGTCCGGGGAGCCATATTGAGGCCTCTAAAACTCCAATTGTTGAGCTTGCTTTGAATTTTGTGGATAAGATGAGTCCAGCAAGCAATTTTCAGAGAGCTTTCGGCAAGGGGCATGCCCAAGTATTTAGTGGGAAGATATCTGATACCAAACCCCAACACACTCACCATAAAGGTTTTGATAATTCTAGCCTTATTAAAGAAGAAGATGCATAATTTTTCATTATTAATAAGGGTGCCATAGGCTTCCATAAACACATGGAGTATATCTTTAATGTTTTTTGCTTCCTTCAGCTAGGCATGACAAAAGAGCATAATTTTGTCAACAAATTGCTGGTGGGTAAGAGGGAGGTAATTTCCCCAGAGCCTAAGGCCACAGATCTTGAGATTACGAGCTTCCTTATTTAAGAGTCGATGGGGTTTAAATAAGGTTTTGATGTTAATTTTAGATAGAATTCTGGAAATGTGATGAGTAACACCTTGAATATAAGGAAGGGTTACCTTGGCTAAGGGAGGGGTTCAAGGACGGGTTTTGGGGCAGGGATGGAGGCAAATAGATCTTTAGTTGATCCTTCAATTGCATCATAACTTAATCCTAATTAACTGAGTATTGACACATTAAAAATGCCTAATTAATCATGAAATTAAACAAATATGGATATGAGAGGGAAACCTCTAAACCCCTAACCCATTTAACCCCCTAAAACCTAAACCTCTAACCCCTAACCCCTTAAACCCTAATTCCCAACCCCTAACCCATTTATCCCCCTAAACCCTTAAAACCTTAAACCATTTAACCCCCTAAACCCTAACCCTAATCCTTAAATGCTAAATCCCCTAACCCCCTAAACCTCTAAATCGACCCTAACACATTTAACCCCCTAACCCCTAACCCCTTAAACCCTAATTCCCAAACTCTAACCCATTTAACCCCATATACCCCTAAACCCTAACCCATTTAATCCCCTAAAACCTAAACCTCTAAACCCTTAACGCCTAACTCCTTAAACCCTAATTCCCAACCCCTAACCCATTTAACCCCCTAAACCCCTAAAACCTTAACCCATTTAACCCCCTAAACCCTAAACCTCTAAACCCTTAAACCCCTAAATCACTAACACCTAAACCCCTAACCCCTAAACCCCTAATTCGTTAACGCTTAATCAATAACCCATTAACCCCGAAAATCCTTAATTGTTAAATCCGCTAACCTCTAAGCCCCTAATCCCTAATCCCTTAACACCTAACAGCACCTAAATCCCCTAAACCCTAAGCCCCCAATCCCTAATCCTTTAACCATTATCTCATTATTCCTCTAACCCCTAATGCGCCAAAATCCCCTAACCCCTAACCACCCAATCCCTAACCCCTTAACCACTAACTCATTATTCCCCTAACCCCAATCCCTAATCCCTTAACCACTATCTCATTATTCCCCTAACCCCTAAATGCGCTTAAATCCCCTAACCCCTAAGCCCCCAATCCCTATCCCCTTAACCACTAACTCATTATTCCCCTACCTAAAACTTAATCCTCTAGCCCCTAAGTCCCTATTCCTCTAACCCCTAAGCCCTTAATCCCTAATCCATTAACCACTAACTCATTATTCCATAACCCTTATAGCAATCCTTAAAACTCGTTGGGATTAGCCATTCCAAACGAAAGCTGGTCTAGTTGGGACCTACGATCGAGTTAATTCCCACTTATTGCCAAAGTGCAATTTTTGCCTTGTCAACAACCCTATAGTCCTTAATCCCTCTAACATATAACCTATATTATTGTTAATTCATATGAACTTTAATCCTAAGCCCTAATTCCTCTAAAAATTATAAGACCCAATCCTTATAACCCTTGCCACGCTTAATACCTAAAGATTACAACCCTTATCCTCTAAAATAATTTACCTCTCTAACATGTAATACATATAATCATTAACACCTGACCACTATACTCCTTAACACATATAAACCATAACCATTATATATTTACATTTTACCAACATAAACCCTAAATTTTATAACCTTTACTCCCTATCTCTTTTTAAACCCTAAAACCCCTAATATAACCTTATAACCCATATTTCAAATAATCACTAATGTTTACAAACTTAGTCCTTATAATCCTTGCATTAAAACCCCTAACCTTATAATCCATATTTCCAACAATGCTTAGCCTTCACAACCCTTGGTCCTTATAATCCTTGCATTATAACACCAAAACCTTATCCTTGTAACTACAACCATCACTTAGTGACTATAAGCACCTTATCTTAAGCACAATGTACAAACTTGATCACCACTTTCGTAGGAATTATCTTAGTCCAAGTTGACCATTGACATTGACATGGACCTGTAATTCCCCTAGTCATACTTGATTGGTGATCATTGTAGTACCATGGGTTTATTAAACCACATATGAGATGACCATGTAGGGAACTCGACATTGGTGTAGGATCATCCGCTGTTGTTGTAGGTGTTGGAACTTCGTCGATAGTGCAAAAATGATTGCATGGTGACACAAAACCAATGCAATTTCATTGGAGTATGTATCAACATGCCATGCCATGCACAATGCCTGATTAAGTAAACACTTAAGTGCATAATAAAGATCTCAATCATAACTACATGTTTATTAAACACCCATGTTCACTTTGTGAATATGGAGGTTAGGGGTGATATCATAGAGCCATTTAATACACCATTAAACTTCCCTATAGTGATAAAAATTTGACGACATAGATAGTCATGATTCTCATTCATCCAAAACCACAATGAAATTTTGACAATACGAATTGACCTAGAACTTGGAAAAACTTGTAAAAGCAGTGTTCCACTCTGAATGAGCTTTGGATCATAGTAGAACTCTGCCCGTGCCTAAAATTTCTACCAAATCATTACCAAACGAATAGCTTATTTTGTGACACTAGATAAATTTTAAAGAACTACCTAATCTTATAGCAAACTTCTTTCTAATTGTTGATATATGATGATAAAAAGAGCTAAAATTCTTATTTATTTACAAATTTACTTGTTTTTTTTTACTATTTAATATGATCATGAACCAAACAAAACTTTTAAAAGATATTTTTTCACCACGAATAAGCCATAAATTGTAGTAGACTCTACTTATATCTACCTTTTCTACCAAATTCTTACCATATTTATTAGTGGAAAGAAAATCTATATACTTCAAAAACATGAGTTATTTTAATAATTGACCTTTGACTAACCATATGATCTTTATATTACCACTTCATTCTCATAATTCATCTTTGTATTAGTGTTTTAAAATATTAAATTAATATAAATTTAGAAATATAAACACAGTTATTTTGTAAAGAACAAGACTCTCATATTACAAAAGATCTACAAAATAATTCCAAACTGTACAAAATATTTACGAATTGACATTATAAGGGAACAAAAATAATTAGTTGTAATATAAATTACATCATGTCTACATGCCACACAACATTTCAATAGGATTTGACATATGGAGACTATAGCAATGTTATAAATACCTCTAAACATTTGATCATAATAAATTACAGTATATTGAAAAAAATTGCTACGGTTCAAAATATATTATAAACTAAGCATGGTAAGGCTAAGAGACCATAGTTTAATTACCAAAAAACAAATCGTATACTGTTTTTTTGCATCACATATTCTCTATTGAGAAAATCATAATAGATACACCTAATGGGTTTCCATTATGAGAGAAGACTAAAAACTGGTCAAGCGGTAAATTGTGAGATTCCTTCTATGTCAAAAAAACTTGAACAAGTAACCTAAGGTTCGAAGACCATAAATTTATTTCCAAAAATGAAGTATTTTTATATTATTGTTTTAAAATATTAACTTAATATAAATTAATTGATACATAGTGACTTAGTCCTTGACACATATTCACTTAGACCAAACTTTCTTCCGAGTTCTGAATCTCAAAAGGGTGATTGGTATGCAACTGCTGCGAAATCTATGGCGGGAATGAAGAAAATAATAGATGGGGTTTATATATTGGGGTCGCTTGGGCCAAAAATTCTTTTTGCTTCTATGATGGTGGAGGACTTTAGTTCTCGGTCCTTCTCTCAGCTTCTCGCAGGACCGCAGATGGAAACCCCGCAGGGCCAAGAACAAAACCTGAAGCCCTCATCACTCGCGGACTTTAATGATAGCAGCGACATGAGTGGTAAGGATAATGATCCTTTTAGTATTTCAGGAGGTTTTTGGCTGGATTGGTGTTTACGAGAGGTTTTTGGCAGGCCATAAACTGCCTACGAGGACTGGTGGAGGAAATTGAAATTTTTCAAAGAGATTGGCTATCTGAGGGGGATTCAATGCACCCAGATTGAATATAGCTCGGTTTAAGTCCTTGTCATTTGTTTCTTCACCTGGCGGGGTGATATCTTCTTATTTTACCATCCCCCTAGTCTTAGCCCTACTACCTTGCTGGATTCCCCTGTTCTGCTCCCTAAATCTCAGGTATGAACAAATCAGGTTTCGCAATATTTTTTTGAATACTCACAATGATTACCCTTTCTTCATTTGCTATGTCAAGCTTTATGAACTTGTTTAAATGCAAACCCTTGCTTTACATGGACGCTAACATAAGGGCTTGAGTAAAATTAGCTCGATATTGAAATATGCCTAAATGCAATTCCTGTCACCAGGAATTCAGATTCATACCCTACTCTTCAAACATGTTACTGAGAACCAAGGAGGAAACCCTACTAATTTCCACTGATGTATAACACTACCAATTTCTAATACTGGCCGTAGTGATACCATGTACACTATTAAATTTATATTCTCGCAATGCATTGCGCCTTAGTTTCCCCTTGTCTGGTTCTGATATCGAAACCCACTACTTGCATTGTTGGCTTTCTTTCATTTCTTTCCGTTGCATAATAGGTAGTTCCATAGCCTTGACAATTCAGTAACCCTCCGCAGTCACCGGTGTTGCCACTGCAAAACCTCACCTCACCACATAAACATGGAATTTGTATTGACTTTAGTATGTATGTGTAAGAAGCTTAAGAAATATTTAGGCATTGAATGACACAATCAACATTAGGAATTCTATAAATCTTAGGTTATTTGAAGTGCTCCTTATTCTGATTTTGGGCTGGAAAAGCTTGGGGCTTAAATGTAACTCCATGCTTGTTAGCATGCCATTTCTCACTGTTTAAAGGACACCATCGATCTTCGATATTTTTGCATCATAAAACTCTTCCATTATTCCTCTTCTCCCTTCAAAGCTAGCATATCCATAGCTACAATGCTTATCTTCACTGCATTTTAATAGAACACAAATAGCTTAATTGTGCACAACAGGAAAAGATATGGATCACAGGAGTTTCAGTGTTTTTTGTGACCAAGAAGCATGAAAAATTCAGTGTGAAACTCAAGACTCCTTTGTCACTGTGAGCATACAAGTCTTGTCTTGGAAATATTATTTAGTTTTTTTCTTTACTAGGTAGGATTTTGCATTGAAGGAATAAGTCACTATTTTCATCACTTAAAATAACAAAATTTGTGAAATATGAAGTTTCAAATATACCATAGTGAAATATAATAGACACTTAGAGGCAACCAACCACCAAGAATCATAAACAATTAACACATCCCACATACAAATTCTAGGTGTTTTGATAAAATATTAAAAAAGAGCTACATTTGTAGAAGAGAAAATGTAGAATAACCAAGTGAAGAGTGTATCGTAGAATTGAAACAGAATAACCTTGAACTAATTAGGAATACTTTCAATTAAGAAAAATGTAAATTAACTCTAATGTTGTTATACTCAAGGGAAAGGGATGCTTTAAGTGCCATCAGTTGGCCGAGTTTGATATAACTCTTTAAGTGCCATCAGTTTGGCTGAGTTTTATGCTTCAAGTGGAAGTTTGATAAGATTCATTTACAGTCCTCATCCAAAATTATCTCCAATTTGAAAAAACCCCAAAAATGTACCCTTAGCCCTATATATTGTACAATGTGGATCAAGAATTTCCCTTAAAAAATTCATCATTCATTACAGAGTACACAACCAAGCAATAGGTATGGCCTGTAGGATGACCTTAACCACCATATTTATGATCATAATTCATCATTTGTAATGGAAGATGTGTTTCTTTCTTCAAAGTCAGTTTTCTTTGGATTTTTAAGACTTTCTTACAACATGTCTCTGATGCATGCTGTTATTTTATAATATTGGAACTTTAATTACACCCACTCTCTACCTGGAATAATTGTTTTCTTTATCTTTCATTGGCCTTGCAGTACATTATGGTTCTCTTATTATTATTTCATATGTTTTATCATAAGAAAACCATGAAGAAATGTATGTCAATACATGAGATACAATAGGCTCCAAAGAAACTAGTCACTTAGAATCACCTGCAATTAATACTATAAACTGGAAGTATATAGTAAACTCATAAAAATGACAGGAGCTACATATTTAGATAATGACCAAATAATTTGTAATGCATTAAACACTTTAGGAACTTAAAGGCTATATGGTATTCAACAAGTATGGAAGTAAACCCACAATAGCACCTTTAAAATCCACACCCAAGTGAAAAAGAAGTTTGAATGGTGTAAGTTTGTTGCACTTTCAATGTTCCTGAAATATTTCAGTAATATATTTTATAGGAATATTCTCCAGAGTGAAACAACTGTTCCAAAAACATAGCGTTCCATGCATATGATATGCAGTCGAATCTCAAATCAAGCATCAGCCTTTTACTAGGATATGCACATCTACTTTGTAACAAAAAAACTCAAATAAGGTAGTGCATTTATCCAATTTATAATCGATTTACTAGTAGAAATGTCTATTTTAATTCCTTATCAATAATATTCTTTCCAGAAACAGGTAATTTCAAAATTTTAGCTATACAGATGACTGAAAAAGTACCAGCGATAGATTCTGATGACAAAAATGCACAGGTGCTGGACAAAAGTCCGCGAAGATAAAATTGTCACCAAACACAAAAGAGAGAGTGATGGAAACACCTCTGCAACAAACCTTTCACATATGACACATCAATATTCTCCATAAATAAATCCTTCATTAGAACCAAGGCATCTACACATATGTATAGTGAGCAAGGGGATTTTTCCTGACTTTTGTATTTACAATATTTTCATAAGAGTGTTGCCTATCTACCAAGGTGGATGCAGCTTTGGGGTTATTTTAGGATATGAGGAATAGGAAATGCAACCTGGATATTGTTATATACAATACTTTGTTTGATGTGATCTGTAGAAATGGTAGCAAGATGCATATAAGCTATGGAATAGGAAAAAGTAAGACGAGCCCTGGTGTTGTGCCCAATGGCGTATGCTACGATGATTCAGGATTTTTTCCAGAAGGATCACTTTGGAAAAGTGTTGAGGCCTCTAAATGAGATGGTTGGCTATGGTGTGAGCCCAAATGAGTCTGTGTAATACCATCACTCAGGATCTCTATAATGTGAATAAGTTTTAGTAAACACATAAGGTTTTTCATAAGATGATTTAGGGTAACTTTAAGGTGGATACCTTTACTTGTAATTAATTCATGAATGCTTAGTTGTTTGCACCAATTCTGTAACTTACACTGTTTTTATTAGGATCATTTATAGCAGAGGAGAGTTTGATAAGGCAGTTGAGATCTTAGATGGTCCGTTGTAGAAGGGATTTTTTCTCAAGGTAGCAAACTATGTACCATTTAGTTACCATTTATAGTTCTCTGTTTGCATATCTTTCTTAACATAGGAAAACGAAAAAAGAAGAGAAGATTTTTGGGCAGTTAATTAAGTAGAGAATTTAGGATCCTTCAATTTTCAAGGCATTGATTCTTGTTCAATGCAAGAAAGGTACCGCTGAGGCAGGTTTTTCACTCCTTATGATAATGTTGTGGAGGAATCCTAGAATTTTTGCCTCGATAGTGATAGTTACCCTTAGGCAAAGCTTCTTACTTAATGGAAACCAGCCAGTATGCAAGGAACACTTTGTATAGGATTTTGGAACATAGACGTGTGCACATGGACCCTATTTCCCAGATGTTGATCGATACTATTTAGGATGTGAGACAAGACATTGATGATTCCAGCAAGGTTCTAAATACACTTCTTTTCCAGGCCCCAGGTCCTGGCTAACTAAGCTTTTGAACACATTGAATTATTGTATGAAAAAGGCTATCCACCCAACATGTATAAATGCCAAATCACAATTATTCGGAGGCCCAAATACTGGTTTATTTATTTTTGAAAAAGGTATTTTATTTAAATACTACAAATCATAATATTGTCTATGAATGGTATTTTTGCAATTGGTAAAAAAATTGAGATATTTTTACTCTTTTATAGAGTGAAGGACAAGTGCAGGAAACTTGATCTGAGATGCTACTAAAATTTGGTTATCAGCCACCAGAAGGAATGAAAAATAGAAGAGGATAACTAAATTCAAGGATATTCAAGAGCATTGATTGTGAAGACGCAAAGGTGATGCAGTAACTTTGCTAGGAGTTATAACTTTGTGAGTGCCTACTATGATTTGCCTTTCATAGTGAGTTAATGGCTGACTCAAGGTAGAGGCTATTGAATTGTGTTGGTTTTGACCAAAAACCGATTCAAATTAGCTAGTTTGATTTGGTCAACCGGTTTTATAACACTCTTTGCACCACCAAGTGATTGAGTTTTCCATGGGTTTATCAACATAACTATGAATCAATTTAATGACATGTACAACTGAGTATTCTGAAAAATGGAACGTGTTTAGAAAATTGAGAAAAATCTTCACACTGAAACGCATTTTAAGAAAATTTGTGAGAGATTTTATGTAGTTGGGAAAAGATGATTCACGGCGAGTTATGCAAGCAATCAAGGAAGGGCTTGCATTATCAGTAGCATCTCTATTCTATATAATAGATAAATTATTTCATAGCATTGGTAAAAATGCCATCTGGACTATCATCATTGTTGCGGTAGTCCTTGAATTTACCGCAGGTAATTTGGATTTCTTCTTAATCTTCAATATTTGTGCAGATTACTACATTTTTTTTCAAGATGATGATGCATTCAATCTGTACAATTGGCATTTCCCTTCTGAATATATGTTTTGACAGAGGGCATGTGGCTTTTTGCCCCATATTAGAAAATGTTCAAAAATGGCTTTATTTGAACTTACAGAAAAAACTCTTGCATGTCTGGTTGAATCTTGGTTGAAATATTTTATTGCAGGTGATACTCTGAGTAAGGGCTTGAATAGAGCAATCGGAACATTCCTAGCAGTAACTCTTAGCGTATTTGTAGGGTTCATAGTAGATACATTCGCTTTCTTTTAGGTAGGTTGATATTTTAAAGATATTTTCATAGATAAAAGAACATAATAAATTTTATTAAAATAAGGAGAAATACAGAGCCATTCCAACTCTTGTTCATTCAATTTTTTTTCTTATTATTCCCTGCCTATGGGAATGATGGACTATAGCGATCGCTAAGGCATTGACAGGAGATTAATTCATCGTTTGACCAAACAATTTGGCTCAATTTTATTCTTTAACCAAAGTTTGGGATTGACAATTTCTTTCAATGAATTTTTAAACCAGTGTTTTGAGTTTTCACTCTTATTGCAAACTTCACGTGCCCCCAGGTTATTTTAGCACCCTATGTTATTTTATCCAAAGTTTTATTTTAAAGGAAAGTTGGCAAGTTCTTTTTAACCAAGGTTTGGTATTATTGCAAACTTAAACTTTTTATCAAAAATTTTATGGGAAGTGTTTGTGTTGAGGGGGTAAATCCCCTTTGTGGACAGAGGCAATCCCTACTAGCCCAGATCGGGTCTAGCAACAATCAAACACGCTACAGTGTAGGTTCCTAATCGTAAATAAACCGACTTTCGAGGAAGGCTTACCTGGAATCCAATGCTGTCATTTGTAGAAGAGGTGGTGCTCCCGTTCCTTTGCCCTGGCAGATCACAATCCTCACGATCTCCGTGATCGGACACCTGCACATGCAAGAAACAACACAAACACAAGCATAAAACCCAGTACATACAACTATATGTCAGTCGAAGAGGACATAACTCATGAACATGATCAAGAACAAGAGTGGAACCATAAACGATAGTCTCTTATCATTAAAGAGTCAAAATAAGAATACAACCATAGCTCCGACGCAGCACTCTCCTTCAGCGGGTCGTCAGCACAACATGTCTCGATAAAGCCTGTCAGGGATGGGACAAGCCTCTCTCTCCGGATACTTGGCAATAGTCTCCTTGCTTGGATTTGGCCTTAAGGGAATCAAGAAGGCTCTTGCAGCATAAGGATGTGAAAGCTCTTCGGAACTTGGAGATTAGCTTGCCATGGAGAAGAGAAAGCTTTTATAGAAGGAGGAAGGGGAGTTAGGATCCCTATAATTATGGGATTGGCCCTATCATCAAGGAAGCTTCCATGAGAGTTGGAAAACCACTTCCTCTCTATGGAAATCCGTAGCCAAACCTCCCAACTCAAGATAGAAATCAGTCCAGGAATTTGTTAGGATGAAACTTCTGCCTTTTGTTTTTTTTAAAACACCTCTTAATATGGTTGGCGCAGGTGCGGCTCAATAAAAAAGAGCCAATTGGCGCGCCCTCTTTGGAGGATTTTCCCCCTTGGCGCGAGGGCTGAACTGTGGAACCGCGCCAATGAAAAAAGAGCTATTTTTAGGCTTTTTTGTAGGGAGATGTTTTCAGGGCAATCAAAGCTCATCTTCAGAGGGATGCAATGAAAATATTTTCAAGTCTTGTCTCTGCTCACAGGTCACGGAATGAGCCCTCCAATGTGCGGGACGGGGATTGCAGGGACGGTGACAAATTACTGTGTAACAGATGCCCCCTAAAGCATGAGGCCCGAGAGAGAGAGAGGGGTGAAATGATTTACGAGAACATGCCGACTGAAAACACTACCATCGGAAAACCTGCGGAGCGAAGTACAACTGATGTCTCAGATACACGAAATATATGCGTGGTATGGGCGCAACCATCCATAATAGAGTATACAATAATCGAGATCCAAGGCATGGACGCAGCCATCCAGAGAGGATCAATAAATAGACTCAGGTATGGTTGCAGCCATCGAATCAGTGAGTCAAGTAAATAATCATAATAATCCAAAAAATCGTAGCCTGGATTACAACAAACAAAATCCAGGGTCTTGCGCTCCATCTCGACCCGAAAAAAGTACAAGTTCAAGCATGCGAATATGTAAGCTGAAGTCGAACATGGAAGAACATCGTCTGATTACCAACCAATGATGAAGGTTGTTAACAGACGCAAGAGGAACCACCAATAATGACAATGGCCCTCAAGGTACTATAGGTACAATCTACGGCATGTGAATCAATGAGCTGGTGTCGAACACCCGTAGAATCACTCGATCAGAGGCCAATGATGGAAACCTCACGTCGAATGCGACGAAACTGCCATTGAGGCATGCAGGCTCCAAGGTACCATAAGGGAGTCTCTAGATCATCTTCCCGGATAATGAGTTGAAGTCGACAGGAAGTGACCTTGATCAAAGGTGGGCCATAATGTTTCCCACATCATCGACACGAGACAGAGGAACATAATGTTTTTTGTGAATCACAATCATATGAGAATCAAAGGGAGGTTGATATCTGCAGAGGTCAACTTCTCTTGAACATATTGACGGCACGACAGTGGATTTGGCAGTATTTGACATCAAAAGATCAAAGGTCATGATGATGAGGAAGAGAGCAGATGAGAGGTCAAAAGGGATTACCCAAACCCACGGAGGCAAGTGAAAAACGAGATGAGATGTCCCCAACCCGACACGAATGCAGACAAGTGCCATGTTCAAGAGCGACACACTGCCAACACGACGTTGATGCTGGTTCCATTTTTTCCCCACCATTTCGGTGAGTACCTCTTTATTTTTACACAAGCTTGAAGAGGATACCATATGCTTGTCAAATAAATCTGTCCTTTGGATGAATCCATCCTAGTACATTTAACGAGCACTAGGAAGGAAAAACTCGAATATCGTCATTTCGACTGAAACCGATGTCATCAGGGTTTAACGAGCCTGAAAAAGGAAGAAATCGACGTCTTTTCATGTTTAGAGAGTTTGAAAAGACAACAGAAAAGTAAACTCTCATAGTCCCTTTTTGTAAATAGTTTCTCAGATCTGAAAAGGTAGAAAACTATCTCTGAGAAAACCTCCTAGTCGCGATAGGCTAGGGTATTCCTTTTTCGTAAATAATCTATCCCAGCCCGAAAAAGGGGTTAACGTATACTGGGTAGATGTCGTTTCGTGTCCACTTTAACGAGATCGAAACGACAAGGGCCTCGGCAACCTTTTCATGTTTAGAGAGTCAGAAAAGAGCTGAGATATGACTCCTCCTAGAGGAACGAGTGGTATAAAGGGTAGCAACTGGTTCCGGTAATGGTGGAACTACTCAAAAAAATTAAAGGTTAAGAGGCTGGCTAACAAGACCACTCACCGCAGCGGTTCCTTAGGAACAGGTAAAACAACCAAGTGAAGGCATATGATCGGCCAAGCAGATAGTGACGATGGGGTGAGAAAACCAAGGTTCATCTAACAAAAACAGGCTGATAAAATGGCAATCACAAAAGGTAAAATGGGAATGGTTTCATTTTTACACAAGCTTGAAATCAGGAAACTCTGCTTGAAGTTGGTTTCATTTTTACACAAGCTTGAAACAAAGATAAACTATGCTTGAAACTGGTTTCATTTTTACACAAGCTTGAAACGGAAACATACTATGCTTGAAAAAGTAAGCATGCCCCCAGCATGGTGACTCAATTCGAGGTGCATGCCCCCCAAGCTTCAGTCCATATGAAAGGCAGATGGAGTGAAGGTTCAATTTATGAGATCAATAGAAAGACTCGAATGGGATTTTACGAGATCTTATCAAAGACTCGAATTGAACAGGAACGTGTTTCATTATTTTAACGAGGTTGACACATTAAAAGAACTATCCTCAGGACACCTTGTTTCATGGTTTAAGGAGCTTGGCACAAGACAAGGAACTCTGCTCCGACAACTTTGTTTCATTTTTTTAAGGAGCTTGACACAAGACAAGGAACCATGCTCCGACTACCTTGTTTCATTTTTTAAGGAGCTTGACACAAGACAAGGAACCATGCTCCGACAACTTTGTTTCATTTTTTTAAGGAGCTTGACACAAGAAAACGAACTGTGCTCTGACAACCTTGTTTCATTTTTTAAGGAGCTTGACACAAGATAAGGAACTCTGCTCCAATGACCTTGTTTCATTTTTTAAGGAGCTTGACACAAGAAAATGAACTATGCTCCGACCAGCTTGTTTCATTTTTTAAGGAGCTTGACACAAGGAAAAGAACCATGCTTCGACAACCTTGTTTCATTTTTTAAGGAGCTTGACACAAGACGAGGAACTCTGCTCCGAAGACCTTGTTTCATTTTTTAAGGAGCTTGACACAAGACAAGGAACTCTGCTCCAATGACCTTGTTTCAATTTTTAAGGAGCTTGACACAAGAAAATTAACTATGCTCCGACCAGCTTGTTTCATTTTTTAAGGAGCTTGACACAAGGAAAATAACCATGCTCCGATGAACTTGTTTCATTTTTTAAGGAGCTTGACACAAGAAAGGAACCATGCTCCGATGACCTCATCATAATGAAGAAGAAGTCATGCCTTCCAACAGTTCCACTCCTGATGGAAGGAAAACATCCTGGAAGTCGGGACCCAATACCCTCAGCACACTATGCACGACGGCATTATCACTGAGTACAGGCACGAGGTAGGTAGCCACATAGTTGACCTGCGGTGGGGCAGATACAACGGGTGGATAAAAACCAGGAAGGGATGATGGCGGGCAAGTTGCCACATCAGGACCAAAGAACGCAAGCTGGTCAATGGTCACGATCCGTCCTTCGTGTGGAAAACACATCACGTGAAAGAGGGAGGAGACAAGTGCTCCCATGGCATAGGTGTAATCGCACCCTAAAAGAAGATTGAAATCCAAGGGGCCTGGAACAACCATCACGTCCATATGGATGGTTTTACCTCCCAAAGTAATAGGTAACTGTGGAAGGATCCCTAACGGTTGACTAGTTCATCTGTTAAATGCCAACAGATTCGGCGTAACAGGCGCAAGCGGCGATGAGCCAAAAGCTTGCCAGGTAGTTTAGGATAGAACACTAACAGACGCACCTTCTTCTATAATGGTGCTGGGTACGACCAGACCAAAAGCCTGTACTGTGATCTTGAAAGGCACATAAGACAGAAGGCGGTATCCTGAAAATTGACTCCAATCAAAGGAAGCGACCAAACTACTCTGAGAGGCTACCATCGAACTGAGATGGTCTTTCCTTAGTGTTACGGAAGAAGAAGGAGCATCCTCCACGACCTCCATCTCGAAGGTGGGAGGAGTAACCTCCGGGACCTCCATCACGGGAGGCGGAGGAGCAGCTTCTTGAGGCATGGGGACAGGATAATCTTTCTCCAAATCCGAAGAATCTGAAGAAACAAGAAGAACCTGAGGGGTGTGAGATCCACTCTAAATGAAAAAGACTTGGTGCACCATAGAAGGGACCAGCTCAACCGATCCCACGACCAATGATTGGTCGGGAATGGATTCTTGAATTTGAATTTCCGAGGGAGTGGGATCGACCAAGGATGACTCTTGACCAATCGTAGGATCAGCAGGTGGAGGACTCAAAGAAAGTTGTTTATAACCAGCCGGGAGGCATGGTGTAGAACCGGTTGAGCTGTCCAAGACTCTCTTGGCTTCATCCATATAAGGACAAAGGTGAATGGCATGGTACCCTTCACACAACTTGCAGGGATTGGTAATCTTACCCTGCTTCCTAGGAGCCTTACCAACACCAGTTGAAGACGTGCCCCCAACCTGACTCCCGGAAGCCAAAGGCAATGGCGGATGACTGTTGGACCATTCTTCAAGCACCTTGGGAATGCCAGGGCAGTCTCGAAGAAGATGGTCTCCTGTGCACAACATGCAAGGGAACTTGACTTTCCGTGGAGGGTTGGGAGGTTTATCAAGAGGAGCATTTTCGGAAGCAATAGCTACAGCCTTAGCCTCTCTCTTATCGGAATTCTTCTTCTTTGTCTTCTTCTTCTTCTTCTTAGCCACCTGGTTACTCAAATCTAGACTTTCACCAGGCGAAGTAGTAGAGGAGGACGCAGAAATAGGCGAAGAAGGTGAGAGTTCCACCTTGGAATCAACATGATGTTGTTCAGGCGGAGGAACTAATTGAACAGTAGACGAGACATTCGGGACCACAGAGGTTGAAAACAACCAAACAGGCAACCCAACAGTTAACCCAGGAAGGGAAAACGTTGCCATATAAGGAGCACCAACATTTCCAAAAAGAGGAAATGGACCAGGATTCCCATCAGAGGGGATTCCTTGGTTGGTGAACTCCGGAAAAGTTGCCATCAGAAACGATCTTCAGAACAACACCCTAAGGAAACTAACTTTAACCAGGAATATTTCGTGGGCAGTTAATTTTTTAAAACATTGTAACAAAACTCTACCGTTTCATCTTTTAAGAGTCGAGAAACAGGAAAAAAGGTGACTCTATCACTTTCAGATTGGAAACAAGCGTGAAAGGACAAGCGCTCGATGACCTTTTCAAATTTAAAGAGTCAGAAAAGATTGAAATGACTACTCAGGAATACTAGGCAAAGGGTGTACCAAATAACCGTGAACTGCAATATACACCTTGGTTTCAAAATGAAAGAGAAATCAACCAAGGACTTAACGTACGTGCAGGCAATCTCCCCGAATGTTGTGTTCGGTGTATCACAGGTATAGGGCGGCAGACTCGGCTTCCTATGGATAAAGGATTGAAACCTATTGGGGTCTCCCTTTATATACGCGACGGTACGGGGAGCACAAGGCCGTACTAGCACTGTCTAAAGCCAAGAGGCAAACGACAGCTACTAGGTTTTAAGACGTCGGAACACGTCTCTAGCCTAGACCACTAAATATCTCGTTAATGTTTCAATGCTTCCTTAGGTAAATTGAGTAAATTTTATGGTTGATCTTCAATTATGTTTCGGTTTCAAGGCCCTACCGTATGTCACATGACAATCTCATGTATGCAGCTATATGAGAAAAGAAAACTCTTCAATTCGATGAATGCTATCTAGTTAAGGGAAGAGCTTCAAACAATGATGCACCAAACAACAACACTGCAAAAGAAATCTTTCCAAACCAGATGAATTTCACTATCCAAAAGTATTCTAAAACATTCAACGAAGTGAATTATGCAATGTAATCTGTGCAAGATTCTCTTTTCCGAAAACTATGCAATTGTAATCTATGCACAATTTCCTTTTTCTTTTTCAAATAATAAGAATGCACTCAATGCATTTTTTGATGAAATGAGAATCTACTTAATGCATGCTTTCAATGAAAGAGAATTCACTCAAAGCGACTTTTAGCTTTCAAACATTAAACAATGTGATCTAAGTTCAATGATAAATCTCAAAATACTCTTCAATGCAATGTGATCTAATGCATTTTAACGAAAAGCAAACTATGAGACGAAAACTAAAAGAATGCAAATCTCCTTGATGAATGCAAAAGAGATGTAAACAAACACTAAGAATGTAATCGTTTTTTCAAACACTTTGTAACGAAATCCCTCAAAAGGTGACAAGACATATGAAGTCAAACACAAAGAGGACTTCCAAAGCAAGAGATCAAAACAAGGCATTCATTCCCTTTTACATCAAACAATCATGGAAAGAAGACACTTCAAACAATGAGCAATGTAATCTATGCTCATGCAGTGAAAAGACCGGAAGGGAAAGACACACTGGTGAAGGATTTAGGGAAAAAATCTCAATTTTCACACACCCTGAAATTGGCTCGACTTGTACATTGACAAGTAGCACCAACTGGCGTGACTTGCACACTGACAACTAGCGCCAATGGCTGATTGGCACGGGTTGCTAACTGACAACAAGTGCCAACGCCTGAAAATGAAAAAACAAAGAATTTCTCCCAACCAAGACCAGACTCACCACTTCAAGCAGAATCTCCAAGACTCAAATGAACCATGTGATCTAGGCTCAAAGCAAGACAGACACAGATCAAGCTTAGAAAGCTCAAAACAGAGTAAACCCTAGTACCTTACAGGATTGGCACGACTGTAAGGCTGAAACTAGCACCAGAATAGAATTGGCGCGGGTAATACACTAGCAACATGCGCCAATGGGCACGACTGTCAAGCTGAAAAGCGCACCAGTTGAGTTTACCAATCAAAAAAAAAAAAGAGCAATCCAACAAGTAGACCAGTGATAATCAAGCTATCCAAAAGCCAAATTCACAGAAAGAACCAACCCAAAAGCGCTGATCAAGCAAGCAGAATCAAGAATCAACCGAAGAGATAAGACAGTGCTCCAAGGGTTCAGTTTGAAAACTAAATCGGAGATTGACTGAAGCAGCTTTGATATACTTCGCAATTGCAGAGCAAAAGCGTTTCGAAGGCTATCTGGCCAACTTCAGGCTCCGTCTATAGCTCATAAAATGAACGACAACAAGCTAACGATCCCCAGTGGAGTCGCCAAATTGTTGAGGAGGTAAATCCCCTCTGCGGATAGAGGCGATCCCTACTAGCCCAGATCGGGTCTAGCAACAATCAAACACGCTACAGTGCAGGTTCCTAATCATAAATAAACCGACTTGCGAGGAAGGATTACCTGGAATCCAATGCTGTCGTTTGTAGAAGAGGTGGTGCTCCCGTTCCTTTGCCCTGGCAGATCACAGTCCTCACGATCTCCATGATCGGACACCTGCACATGCAAGAAACAACACAAACGCAAGCATAAAAGCCAGTACATACAACTATAGGTCAGTCGAAGAGGACATAACTCATGAACATGATCAAGAACAAGAGTGGAACCATAACCGATAGTCGCTTATGATTAAAGAGTCAAAAGAAGAATACAACCATAGCTCCGACGCAGGACTCTCCTTCAGCGGGTCGTCAGCACAACATGTCTCGATAAAGCCTGTCAGGGATGGGACAAACCTCTCTCTCCGGATACTTGGCAATAGTCTCCTTGCTTGGATTTGGCCTTAAGGGAATCAAGAAGGCTCTTGCAGCATAAGGATGTGAAAGCTCTTAGGAACTTGGAGATTAGCTTGCCATGGAGAAGAGCAAGCTTTTATAGAAGGAGGAAGGGGAGTTAGGATCCCTATAATTATGGGATTGGCCCTATCACCAAGGAAGCTTCCATGAGAGGTGGCAAACCACTTCCTCTCTATGTCCATAGCCAAACCTCCCAACTCAAGATAGAAATCAGTCCAGGAATTTGTTAGGAAGAAACTTCCGCCTTTTATTTTTTTAAAAACACCTCTTAATATGGTTGGCGCGGGTGCAGCTCTATGACAGAGCGCCAATTGGCGCGCCCTCTTTGGAGGATTTTCCCCCTTGGCGCGAGGGCTGAACTGTGGAACCGATCCAATGAAAAAAGAGCTATTTTTAGGGTTTTTTGCAGGGAGATGTTTTCAGGGCAATCAAAGCTCATCTTCAGAGGGATGCAATGAAAATATTTTCAAGTCTTGTCTCTGCTCACAGGTCACAGAATGAGCCCTCCAATGTGCGGGACGGGGATTGTAGGGATGGTGACAAATTACTGTGTAACAGTTTGTTTCGGATATCCAAAGTATTTTAGTTGGTAGCCCATAGATTCGTGGCATCCTGCATGCATTTGCGTTAGCAGAATCTCTTTGAAATAACCTATCTATATTATAAAATGTAGATCTCTCTTCTCCCTGCGCAAGTAGACTCATAGTGCAGAACTTGTGCTATAATTCTTAAACTTGGGGTATAATTCTTCATGCCATTACTGGAACATAATGGCCATGTCACTGGAAAACTTGCAGTATTATGCTTCATGCCATTACTGGAACATAAGGGCCATGTCACTGGAGCGTAAGGTAGGTTCAATTCAGTGACTTAGTTGTGGAGCGCATCACCCAACAAATTCCTAGTTCAGGTCAGTGACTTAGTTGTGGAATACATCCATTCATAGCCACAAATTGTAGTAATCAAATTCATTCATGTATACCAACTATCAATGTTTCTCACAGAGAATCCTACAAATTGTTCTATTTCTTTTATTGTTTCCCCTACCTGTTTTTGCCTCTGTGCAATGATCTACTTGGCCTTTTGATTTTAGCAATTAAATGCAGAAAAAAATCTTCATAATATTTTAGCAGATCCACAAATTGTTCTATTGATTTAATTGTTTCCCCTACCCGTTTTTCCTCTATGCAATGATCTACTTGGCCTTTTGATTTTAGAAATTAAATGCAGAAAAAAATCTTCATAATATTTGAGCAGAGCCACAAATTGTTCTATTGCTTTTATTGTTTCCGCTACCTGTTTTGGCTCTCTGCAATGATCTACTTGGTCTTTTGATTTCAGCAATTAAACGCAGAAACAAATCTTCATAATATTTGAGCAGAGCCACAACCTCTCTGTGAAACATTGATTCTACTTATGCACCGAAATTATTGTTTTTCATTTTGTAAGTCTCAATGAATATAAATCGAGCTATTGATCCTCCTGAAATACTGGTAGGTGGGGAAAGTTGGTCAGCGAGGGAACAAATGCATAATTATGGAAAATTTTAGCAAATGGCTTTGCACCTTGGTTCTTACAGTAGCTAGCTCTGTTACGCAAGGACGCATGTAGAAGGGCTTTGCTACTTCTTGGTCTGAAAGTGTGAAGTTTATGGCAAGGGAAGCTTTGGTATTGTGACGCCTTGAAAGTTTTAAGAGAAGGTATGTGACTGCTATGTCTTTTTGCCTTTGGTTCTATTGGATGTTTTTCTTAACATACTAAAGAATTATTTGCCTTTCTACATTGAAGTATGGACTCGAGATTCACCCATGTTCCCAAAGTTTTTTTTATCAAAAAACCATGCAAACAAAATATTGGCAAGGGTATTTTTTCCCATTCCACTGAAGCTATGCAAGATAATTGCTACCACATTTTTTCCACTTCCTCCACTCTAGCAGTTCAATAAATTCTTCCACTTGTTTTTCGATTAAAAAATGACACTGATTCTGAAATAACAATTCAGGGTCACCGAGAGAATGATGTCCGAGAATATTTCATTCAAACAGAATGTCCGAGAATGTTTCCTTCAAACAGTAAATGTAATGACAAAACCTATTTCATTGTTCCCCTGTGTAGATACTGGAAATAGCTGTGAACCTCAACTGAATATCGTAAGTGGTCAGGATTCTTGTAAAGAATCTATAGAGAAAATCGAATCTGTAGGCGAGGTGATGAATGTGTGCACTGAATATGAAATAGGTAAGGAGCATAAAGAAATCTCTATTCAGCCAAAGACAAATCAAATTCCATGATTGATTCAACAACAATTTGGTGAATATTACTGCTAATAATACTCCATACATAAATATTCAAAGTCAATTTGAAATTATTATTTTTGGGTGCATTAGAGAGATTGCAAAGGAAACAGATAGTTTACTGACATGTCTCTTGAAATAACAATCTAGGTTCATGGTGACAATGATGCCAAAGAATCCAATGAATGTCTGTCAGACAGATGTAAATGCTCTTGAAATGTCAAGAACTGAGAGTGAGTTTAATTATGCATTTTAATGATGAAGAAATTTTCAAAAGTTGCCTAGCCCTTTCTAATCTTTCTCCTTCTACAGGGAAGAAGAGGCTGAATGATTGCCAGACATTGTGCATGACTCTATATTGAAGCATGTATGTGACAACACTTACAGTATTGGAAGTGATAGAACTAACCCCATTCATGTGCTAGGACCGAATATAGAAGGCACACTACAATTTCCAAATATGGGGTTCCATTTCTCTGATAGAGAAACTTCAATTTCCAAGGGATTATTGAGTCATTTTCTTGAGATTAATTTGTTTTTTTGTAAGCCGCCAATGAATCAAGATAGAACTTTGCCAACGCCTGAAAATATGGAACTCAGTGTTAAGAAAAAAATGTAGTTCAAGTCTTCAAGAGGCAGAAACATCTGAATTGTGCAATTTGTGTGGAAGAGAAACTTCAAATGGACGTGTGCAGTATGACATTGGTATTGGTACGTCACTAAAACTTCATCAATATACTGAAGGTTTGAGGATGTGCTGAATTTTTATTAAAGAATTTTTTTTGTTGCCAATTTTCTTATTCTCGTTCTCTTATATCTAGTTCATATTCATTGTTACTTACATTGAATGTATAAATTTCCATTTGTAGACATTAGATTTTTAAGGGAACGAGGACTGAGGCATTTGATTCTAAGCGAGTGTCCAAGGAGGAGTTTAGTAGTTCAGGAGCTACAATAATTAATAGAAAAAATCTTGTCGTTCGAATGAAAGGTCCGTATTTCCCTTGGTCTACATCTGCACCTTTTTTTCTTAGAAGTGCTTCCTTTGGCCTCGAAACTCTTGATGAATTGAGGGTGAAATCCTTGTAGAAGACATAGAAACAAAAGCATAGGAAATTTTTACATATGATGAATGTAGTAATAGTTGAGTTCCCTAAATGAAACACAATTAATGCACAGAAATAAAGCTAGTAAAAACTTATATAATATTGTTGCACATGGGCATGATGCTACAAGAGCATGCCCTCTATTCCTAGTGGGAGTAGAAAAATAAGTATGCTTTTGAAGCCACCTGAGATTTAGATATTAATAAACATAAATTTGTCTTTTAAGTTTTAAGGTCATGGTATATCAGTAGATAAAAAAAGAATAACAGCCTTTACTTAATGGGTTGATTGCATTCTTTGGGGAGAAGAAGAGTAGCTAAGACACAAAGTATTTTATAAATAATATGTTATTGGAAACTTTCTAACTCGATGTCTGGGAAGATTTGTATCTGCAATCCTCGGTTATGTTTTTTGAGCTTTGAGTACTCGGAATTCTGCTGCTGTTATTTTTTCCATGAGATGAGTGGTATCAGAGTACGCTCGATCAAGTCTCAAATGTTTTTGTAACAGGAAGAGTGGGTTCAACCCTTGGAGTTAGAGCCTTAGAGGTCTTAAGATTTCTCTTTGAACTAAAAATCTTATGGAACCACATTGATCTAGGAGCATACCCCACATTCTTAGTGGTACTATTAAACGAGACATCCTTCCAAAAACTATTATTGGCCCCCTAATTTTTAAGTTGTAGGCATTGATAAACAGAAAGCTTCTTGAAGTTAGAAATGAGAATCTAGATATTTTGAGTCAATTAGTAAATTGAAAAAGGGCAAAGGTCTATCATAAGCTATATTGTATTATTCTTTTGGAGGTGAAGAAATTGTGAGAGGAAGCATTTAATGAAAAAGGTATATGGAAGTATTCTACTGTTAATTTTTCCCTGCATTGTCTGGCGTTAAAGAATACAACAAATATCTGTACCCCTAGCCTGCGGAGCATATCTTGTTTCATAGGAGAAAAAATAATCGATTGTTGTTCAGTGCCTCAGTTGTACGCAGTAAAAGTTGTTTTGGACTTTCTGTGGATATTTTAGAAGAAATGAGTTTTGGAATTTCTAAGATGTTTTCTAAAAGGCCCAGAAAATTCTATCAAGCATGACACTACTAGAAAAAAAACAATCAGACAAAAATTATTAGCAGGGATTACCTGTTGCATGCAGCACTTGTTTTACTACTTCACATTGTGCCTATCTTACCTTTTTCGGAATTAGAAGTTATAGTTCATTTTAGATTGAGAAAATTTATGGGGATAGATTTGATATATGATACATGCTCTAGTGGCAGTATTGATATATGATACATGCTCTAGTGGCAGTATTGATATATGATACATGCTCTAGTGGCAGTATTGATAAGTGAAGTTCTTTCTTACAGATCACATTCAAAGGTTTTTTTTGGTGGATGTTTTGAACTAGCTAGGGTATGATGAATTATACTAGCTGATTCCAAAACTTTGAATGTGATTTATTAGCAAAAATTTCATCACAGCAATATGAATCACAAAATCTAGCCTAAAATAAAATAATTTTTTATAAGTTGGGGTTATTTCTAATGTTGGGTGGAACTATTATTATGCTCTATACTAGGTTTAGATTCCTTTAAATTTCAGCTAGTGACCTAATGAGCTTTTATATCAAGATAATTATTTTTGTAGTGACTTCTAGACTAAAAATCACTCATATATATATGACTGCCACTATATTCTAGCAACCTTACTCTTCCCTTCAAATTGAGAGGAGGCCTTTCTTTACTCTGAAAAAACAGAATAAGAATTTCCTCTATTCGATGTTTGATGCATCAAGTTCATTGTAAATCTCTATTTTGAATGATTAGTGTCCATATTTGAGAGGAGGCCTGTTTCTTTCCTCTGAAAAAAACAGAATAATCTATTGTTGATTTTTTATATAAATTCCTACAACCATATTCTCTTAATTTGTCAAGGTGACTAACCAAACATTACCTCGGTCGTGATAATTTTCTCTATTTCATGCATCAAGTTCATTTTAAATCTCTAGTTTGAAGGATTAGTGTCCATATTGTGTCTGACAAGGATTAGTGTCCATATTGTGCCTGATAAGTAGAGTTGAAATAGGTATTTGATGGTCTAACTGCAATTTCTATTGGGTGGAACTATTATTATGTTCCGATAAGTAGAGTTGAAATAGGTATCTGATGGTCTAACTGCAATTTCTATTAGGTGGAACTATTATTATGTTCTCTACTAGGTTTAGATTCCTTTAAATTTCAGCCAGTGACCTAATGAGCTTTTATGCCATGATAATTATTGTTATAGTGAATTCTAGACTAAAAATCACTCATGCATATGACTGCCACTATATTCTAGCTACCTCACTCTTCCCTTCAAGCTGAGAGGAGGCCTTTCTTTCCTCTAAAAAAACAAAATAATCATTTCCTCTATTTGATGCATCAAGTTCATTGTAAATCTCTAGTTTGAAGGATTAGTGTCCATATTGTGCCTGATAAGTATACGACAGGGCGATAGGAGAGTTGGAATAGATATATGATGATCTAACTGCAATTTTTTTTTCTTTAAACAGGCACAGCTGCAACATACTTTCATGTTTCCCAAAAATAAAGCGCAAATATGATTACGGTGTCCTGATTTTCCTCCTCACCTTCAATATGGTAGCGGTCTCAGGATCCCGCTCTGACAAAAATTTTGGTATTGCTGTTGAATGGCTTATTACGATAGCCATTGGATTTGGCATTTGCCTCATCACAAGTTTCATAGTTTCTCCAGACTTGGCAGGCGAGGACCTTCACAACTTCACTATTCGTAAGATGGAAGGATTATCAAAGTCCATAAAAGGTACATAAACCACGGGAGGTGTCTTATTAAGTAATTCATAATCCAGTAATACTTTATGTAATATTCTATCATATGATGCATGGACACAGGATGCGTGGTCCAGTATTGGAAGGACCCCAACGTCTTAGAGCCAGGAGAAATCGCAAAAGACCAAATCTGCCAAGGATACGAAAATCTCTTAGATTCTAAAACTAGTGAGGAATCCTTGGTATATATAATCTGATTTTGTGTTGCATTGGCTATAGGTTGAATTTTTGGTCACTTGTTAACAGGAAATGGGAATGTGAATTTTTTTGAGCTAAACTATCAATGTATTCATTTGTTGATTTTTCAGGTAACTTTTGCCAGCTGGGAGCCAAGACATGGTAAATTCAGATTCTGTCATCCGTGGAGGAAATATGTTAAAGTGGGAGGAACCCTACATCACTTGCCATACTCTTTTGTTGGCCTCCATGGATTTCTCCGCTCAGAGATTCAGGTGAGCCCTCAAATATTGTTTATCCAATCAACAATATTCATGTTGACTCTGGGCTTTAATTAACTTCCCATTCCCATTTATGGTTTAGGCACCTCATTTTACCATAGCGGCACTTGAAAACCCATTCACCAAAGTGCGCTTCCACGTATCCCATGTACTGCAATAGCTAGCAGAGAGCCTAAGATGCATGGAGCAATGCCCTCCCTCACAAATCTTAATGGCCTACTATAACGATTCTAAAATACTTAATGTTTGGCACGCAACATGGTAGGAACTGAGGAATCCTCGATAATGACATATAAGAAGATATGTCATAGACTCAAACAGATTCAACAACCTTTGCAAAGTGCGTCACAAAGCTTGAAAAAACAGGCTAGACGACTACCAGTGTATTACTCCAAAGCATGTTAAATCTATTTGAGTATAGCGCATATCTTCTTATATGTCATTATTGAGGATTACTGAGTTCCTACCATGTTGTGCACCAAAAATTAAGTATTTTAGATTCATTATAGTAGGAAATTACTTGTTTGCATCAAAAAATCAAAGTTCAAAACTTAAATTACAAGTTATTGGGAATGAAGTAAATACCCCCCAACTCAAGGCATCTTAAAAATCATTGTATCCAAGCATGCCAAAAGGACTTAAAAGAACTTTTACAGAGATGGGTTGCATGTATCTCATGCTTTATCACTGATATGGTGATAAAATTCCGCGTTTTTGCGGGTATGAATATGGAGGGCAAGGTGTATGATCTTAAAAATCATTATATCCAAGCATTCCAAAAGAACTTAAAAGGACTTTTACAGAGATGGCTTGCATGTATCTCATTCTCTATCAGGCATGTATATCGTGCTATGTTGATTTTTCAGGCAATTTTTTCCAGTTGGGAGCCAAGACATGGTAAATTCAGATTCTTTCATCCATGGAAGCAATATGTTAATGTGGGAGAAACCCTACGTCACTTGGAATACTCTGTTGTTGGCCTACATGGATGTCTCCGCTCAGATATTCAGGTGAGGCCTCAAATATTCTTCATCCAATCAACAGTATTCATGTTGAATCTGAAAATATTCATGTTAATTAATATCCCATTCCCATTTATGATTCAGGCACCTCACTTTACCATAGCAGCACTTGAAAAACCATTCACCAAAGTGGGCTTCCACGTATCCCATGTACTGCAATAGCTAGCAGAGAGCATAAGATGCATGCAGCAATGCCCTCCCCATAAATCTTAATGGGGAGCATGCACAATACAGTAGAAGAACTCAATACGACATTTTGTCTTCAGTATAACCTCTTCCACTTCATCCAATCATTTTGTTATGCAGATCAATGCAGTCTTTCAACTGTGGAGACTATTCAAATAGAAGGATACCCAAATAATCAACTTATATAGATATTAGAAAATGTTGATGAAAACCTCATTTTTGATCAAGATGAAGACCAATCCAGCTCTGAAATGTCCTCGGAAGAACACCAATTCACCTTTGAGATATCCTCAGAAGAAAGACAATCTACCTCTGAGATATCCTCAGAAGGACACCAATATAGCTCTGAAATATCCTCAGAAGAACACCAAACCAGCTCTAAACTGTCAACAGAAGAACTGAATTTGCCTGCTAGAAGACAAGACATAGACAGAGAAAGAAAATATAGTCTATCAGCCACCAGTCCTCATTCTATGAAAGGAAGATATGGTGTTGAATTGGCTGGCGTAATTCAACTAGCCGCCTTTGCATCCCTTTTAATGGAGATTGTTGCAAGGCTAGAGCATGTCATAGAAGCTATACACGAGCTCGGAACGCTTGCAGAGTTTAAACCTTATGATTCTACAGAGTTTACAGTTGTGGAAATCCCTGTGAGCATGCCATGAAATCAACGAATGTCATTTTTCATGTACTGCAATGCTCAGATGCTTCAAAATGTGAAATAGTGAAACCTCCCTTATTGACAACTACTCCATAGATATCCACTGTAGACTGTCAGGATAATGACAATGGGATTTTGCAGATAGATCTAAGCCAATACCTGGGATACCATTTAATACAACAACTACAATCTTCATTGCTAAAAGGAGTGTCACTATACCTTAATCTACCAAGCAATTATTATAAAGAAGATGCCTATGAAACTTATACTTATTAAAAAAAAACATGCTTACAACCAGCAAAGCTTTATATTGCTATCAAACCAATTATACAGCCAACAAAACTTTATACTGTTACTACTAAAGCTTCTTTTTACCAATCAGGACGATATATTTTAGTGCTTCCAAGTTCTTCAAGTAGAAGTACCTTATTGGAGTTGACAATTCTCTTTTACGAATCAGGACGGTATGCTTCCAAGTTCTTCAAGTAGAAGTATCTTATTGAAGTTGACAATTCAAAATATTATCAGGTCCCTTTCTTTTTCTTCTTGTCTTAACACAAAATGGCGGATATATCCTGAAGAAATTAAGGCTAGTTGGAAATGGACTTACTTTTCAAGTCATTGAAATATATCAATGCTATCGATAGAGAATTATATAAATGTGAATGGCTTGTGTATGAATTTGTCAGAAATATTCCTTGTGGCTTTTGGTTTAGACTTTCTAGTAGCATGGGAATATATTCCTGTGTTTATGCCTACCAAACATGATAATATGAGTTTCTGATTTTCTTTCTCCCAAATCTAAGCATTTTTCTGACACAATTTCTTTTCTATGAGAAATATTGTGTTTTTTATACAACTCCAGGTATCGCAAGGCTTCCTGAAACAAGGATATGGCTCCTTTAATGCAGGGAATTGATACACTTTTGATGTACCTTTACAAAGTTCTTGGACTTATAGAAGAAATGAAGCAAGTTGCATCCTCTGAAAATAGTTGTGCTGTGGTATGTAACTTTCATTGTAATGTATTATGTTGCTTTAATACATAATATTTTTTCAAGTAAAACGATGTATTAATTTGCATGTTGTCAACAGAGGTCAATGTATGCTATTTTTCATTCTAGTTCCATAGTCCAACTTAGTGACTAGATGTCTTAAGATCATGTGTCCTTTGCATACATTGTAATAGAGTGGGGTTCTAGAATTTAGAAACCATGCATGCTTCAAAGGAATGGATACTATTATAAGAAGGTTGCAAGAAGGATGGCCCTGTGGCTTGAATGGACAATGCATGAGAAACTAGAAGCTTTGCTAGAAGAGTCTGGGAATTTATGAACACTTTCATTCTTGTATGCAAGTAAAGGATTACAACAATGAGCATTGGACATATGGAGAATCATAGCACAAATAAATTTTAAAATACCTTTGCAAGGGTCTCCTGTTATCCGGAAAAGAGGAAAGGAGTCAACTGGTATGACACATGATCAGCTGGCAATTGTTGTAGAGGAAACACGATTTCTAGAAGAATCATCTGATCACAAGCTTGTCTTGGAACATTTGACTTGGGTTTGTCATATAATCCCAATCACCTTTATTATAATTCATTGGAATTTGGTTGGCTTCGTTGCCTTGTTTTTATATACTTGTGGTTTTGTATTGAGATTATTTGGGCTTGCTGTCAGTGTTTTTCACTTCTGAGAATGATTTGTTTTTGTTTTGATCTAATTATGTGTTGAAATTTTTTTAAAAATCAATGCTTATTATAGAATTTCAAGCATTGTACCAATTAGACCTGCGAATATTTTCTTGGATTTATCTATTGCTTAATGTATGGATAAAGGACTCTGTCATCAGTAATTTCGAATTAAATTTTTGTCATTTCAAAGTCGCCTTGAGTTACTGTGTTATATGGTTATTAGTGTTGTCTACATCTCTCCAATGATGAAAACCTAGGTTGGACTTCCCTTATGTGTTATGCTTGATGTAATTCATTAGAATATGGTTGGCTTCATTGCCTTCTATGTCTATACTTGTGGTTTTGTAATGAGATTTTTTGGGCTTGCTGTTAGTGTTTTTCACATCTGAGAATGCTTTGGTTTTTTTTTTCTCTAATTATGTGTTGAACATTTTTTAAAAATCAATGCTTATTATACAATTTCAAGGACTATCATAACTCCTCACATAATTATTTAAAGGGTGCTAGCTCATTGGAAGAGCACCTACCATGCAGGAGGTTGGTGGTTCGATTCCAACGCACCCTAACATGAATTATTCAATGATATTGTTGATTTTTTTAATTAAATATTTTTATATTGATTTATTTTAATGGTGAGATATTTTTCTGGAGTCATTGTTTTATATTGTCTCTAGAAAGACAATAGATAGGATTAAATACATTGTCTCCAGAAAGACAATATGTCTTTAACTCCAACTATTGTCTTTGGAGAGACAAAAATGAAATTGTCTCAAGTTAAGACAATTTACCCAAAAATTGTCTTAAAACCCTCCTTTGTGTTGTAGTGAAACTATTGTCTCTGGAGAGACAAAAATGAAATTGTCTCTCGAGAGACAAAAATTCTTGTGTTATATATTGTCTTTATAGATACAATATTTTAAGACAATTTAATTTTAAGACGATTTAATTTGAGACACCCGCTTAAAGACAATATTTAAGACAATACACAAGTTTTCTTTTGTCTCAAATTAAGACAATTTACCCAAAAATTGTCTTAAATATTGTTTTAAAACCCCCCTTTATGTTGTAGTCAATTAATGTAATTTTTGGGCAAATTTATTTATTAGCTATTAGTTGGTTGTATAACGAAATGAAGTTAGAATAACGAAATAGCCCAGGTTAAATTGGATGGCCCTAGAGGCTTGTATATGAGGAGAATCATTATTGATTAATAGAGTTTCCAATCCCTTGCCCCGTGGAAGTTTCCTTGACACACTGTCAAGGTTTTACCATGTAATTTTGTGTGTGTTTACTTGTGTACGTGTTTTAAAGTTTCCATTTAGTTTCAAACATTTATTTCTTGTTTTTATAACTGCTGGGTTCAATAAATTTTATTAAGGATGAGGAGAAGAAAGTCCGATTCCACCCAATCATATGCCCTCATAAGATATATTTTCACCAAGGAGGCTTTTCATATAGTGTGAAAATACTCATTGATTAAGACCGCCATAGAAGTTGAAGTCACACATGCCATTAACCATGTAACATAATGGTGAGGAAAGCCAATTTTATGAAGGATCACGAAGGAAATCCCATTCCACCCTATCATATGCCCTAAGATGATCTATTTTCATAAGGGGGGCTTTTCATATAGTGTGACAATACCCATTGAATTGATTCAGACTGCCATAGAAGTCGAAGTCACACATAGCCATTAACCATCTAACATGGCGATGAGGAAAGCCAATTCTATAAATGATCCAGAGAAGAAAATCCCATTCCCCCCGATCATATGCCCTCAAAAGATCTATTTTTTTTTTATAGATCTAGGACAATTGGTAACTGGTGAGAGTTTCCTGAGCAAGGCCCGGGTTCAAATCCAACTCGCTACCACTATAAACCTAGGCTAGGTGCAACAGCCTGCAAGCCGCACACAATAGCAATTAAATTATGCCTCAACAAGAGCCGAGACGTTCGCTATGGGGTTGCCTACTCTTCTAGCCAAGACACAACAGGCGTATGTCTCCACGGAGGTTTGATCCTGGGTGGATCTGCTGAAAGTCAAGTGCTTTCACCATTTGCCTCCGCTTCACGAACCTCAAAAGATCTATTTTAATGAGCGAGGCTTTTCATATAGTGTGACAATACCCATTGATTAAAACCGCCATACAAACCGAAGTCACACATGCCATTAACCATCTAACATGGCGGTGAGGAAAGCCAATTTTATGAAGGATCAGGCGTAGAAAATCCCATTCCACTCGATCATATGCACTCAAAAGATCTATTTTCATATAGTGGGACAATATCGACACCCATTATCCTTTGGGAAATCACGACAATTACTGCGAAATCGTGACAATATGATGCGTCCTTAGGGAATATAAGTCCAGACATATTAAATCCTGTTCATTAGCAAAGAGCATGACCGTCAATGCTGTTCCTTTGTGTTTTCCAATTAGAAATAGTCTGATATGACTAAACACTTACATATCCTTTAAGTGTTCAATGCTTCTTATGCGTTGTGTACAATTCTCCCGACCATGGGCTGCTATGTGAGTGATTTGTTGGAAATTTGAAAATTCCAAAATTCTCCCTCTTTAACACAGAGAAATAAATTTCAGTCTACAGAAAACAGAATTTCAACTCTATAAAGAAAATTTTATTCCATAAAATTGTTTACAAGTTCTTCCTCAATCACAGAGGGATTTACAATTGCTGGACTGCCTCTAAGCACAGCTCCAAAACAAAAAAAAAAACTCTTCTCTGTCTCAAAAAAAAACTCTGCTGTGAATTTCCAATTCACTGTCTCTGTCTATTAAAAAAAACTCACTATCTTTTTCAAAATAAACATACACTGCTGTGTATTTTTTTTAAATTGCACTCTCTGTCTTTTTTTTAACAATCAACGCACTGCTGTGTGTGATTTTAATTTTGCTCTGTCTCTCTTAAAAAAAAACTAATGCACTGCTATGCATATCTATATCAACTACAACAGAAAAATATCTAAAAACAATTAATGTCATTCGTTGACAAAATTGCCAAAAATTCACCGCTTAAAAAAAAAATTATGGTGCCTTAAATTTCTGTCACCACCGATAAAAAAAATTAATGGCAAATTTGATTCGTGGCAGAATTGTGAATTTCCCGCGGCGGTGGTGATTTGGTGGCACGCGGGTGGCTGGTGGGCGGAGCCACCTCTCCTGGTGGTTACGCGGGGTATGGTTATGCCCGTACATATCAATTGGGTGACCCCCCGTAATAAACCACAGCCACACATTTTGGGTCAACGTGCAATCAACCGGTCAACTGCGGGGGGTCGCCTTCAATTAACCTCCGCGAAAGTTTTGCTCCCGCACTCCGTTGATTTGCGCCAACATGCTCCCAGTTTATCTCCTGCGTCGACGTGCTGATCATCCTGTCCGTCGTGCTTCCGCCTGCAACTTCATTTCTGCAGTTGGAAATTACGTTCCAACACTCCCCCTTATTTTCAACTGCTGGGTTTTCTTGCATACCCATGCATTTTCTGAAATGTTCAAAGCTTTTCTGCGCAAGTGGCTTTGTGAGGATATCTGCAAATTGATCCTCTGTTCTACAATGTTGTAAAACGATTTCTCCATTGTTAACCAATTCACGTATGAAGTGAAACTTGGTATCAATGTGTTTAGTCCTTTTATGAAAAACATAATTTTTAGACAATGCAATAGCTGAACTATTATCACAAAATATCACTGTCCCTTTTACCTGTTCTTGACATAAGCTTCTCAACATTTTCCGCATCCAAACTGCTTGACACGCTGCTGCTGTAGCTACCACATATTCCCCCTCTGCTGTAGACAATGCTACAATGGGCTGTTTCTTAGAAGCCCATGAAATGGCTCCTGAACCCATGTGAAAAACATAACCGGAAGTGCTCTTCCGATCATCTACACTTCCAGCCCAATCACCGCCGTTGTATCCAACTAAATCAACATTCCGAAGTAGCATAAAAAATACCAAACCTTTAGTACCTTTAACATACCTCAAAAAAATTCTTTTTGCCGTTTGCCAATGTGCATCCTTTGGCTTTTCCATGAATCCGGAAATCAAACTAATAGCATGCATTATGTCCGGCCTAGTTACAGTCAAATACATGAGGCTGGCAGCTATGCTCTTGTATAAACTAGGATCAAAATCCTTACTGCTGTCCTCTCTGCTGAGTTTTAGTCCCATCACTGTTGGAGTGATTGCTGCTTTGCATTCCTGCATGTTAAATCTTTCAAGCACCTCATTAACATACTTTTCCTCTGAGATAAAAATTCCATTTTTATCTTGCTCTACTTCTATTCCCAAGAATTATTTCAACAAACCCATATCAGTCATTTCAAATTCTTCCTTCATGACTGTTTTGAAATTTTCAATAAGGAAATCATCATTACCTGTAAAAATAACATCATCAACATATAAGACTACAATCAAGATTTTACCGTCTTTTTCTTTGATGTAGAGGGTGGGTTCTCCCTCACACTTCTCAAATCCATTTTCCAGTAGATAAGAGTCTATTCTACTGTACCACGCTCTTGGCGCTTGCTTCAGCCCATAAAGAGCTTTCTTCAACTTACACACTTTGTGCTCTTGGCCTTTCTTTTCATAGCCGAGAGGTTGATCAATGTAAACCTCTTCCATTAACACTCCATTCAGAAATGCTGACTTCACGTCCATTTGGTAAAATTTCCATTTGTTTTGTGCTGCTATGGACAACACTGCTCTCACGGTTTCCATTCTTGCAACCGGTGCAAAAGTTTCCTCATAATCTATCCCATGCTTCTCCTTATAGCCTTTGACGACAAGCCTTGCCTTGTGTCTCTCTATCTTGCCTTCAGCATTACTCTTGGTCTTGTAGACCCATTTAACACCAATGACATCTTTACCTTTTGGGAGTTCAACCAAATCCCAAGTTTTGTTCCTTTCTATGGCATTAAGTTCCTCATCCATAGCTTCTATCCATTTCTTATCCTTGATGGCTTCTTTGAAATGAACAGGATCATCAACATGACAATATAAAGCAAACAAAGAATTGATACCTTCATTAGCTATATCTTGTTCATAAATTTCTCTCAAACTTTTGAATTTCTTACCTCTTTCAGTAGATGTACAAATGCTTGAAGAAGCACTTGAATTTCCTCCTTGTGGTGTGCTTGGAGAAGCACTTTCATTTCTCCTCAAAGGTGTGCTTTGCTGCTCTCTTGTTGGTGTTGCTGTTTGGGGATGTATTTCAGCCAACTCATCTTCATTTTCATCATGAGATAAACAGTGTTTAACATTCACTGTTTTCTCTATGCTTCCATCCCAAGCTTCCTCTTCAATAAACTGAACGTCCCTGCTCACAATGAACTTCTTGGTGGATGGGTTATATAACCTGTATGCCTTGGATTCCTCAATGTATCCAATGAAAATACATTTCTCCCCCTTGCTGTCCAACTTCCTCCTTAGCTGATCCGGAATGTGTGCATAAGCTACACATCCAAAAACCTTCATGTGTGTGACACTCTGCTTTGTGCCACTCCATGCCTCTTCCGGCACTTTGTTCATAACTGCTTTTGTAGGGCACCTATTCAAAATATACGCTGCACAATGTACAGCTTCAGCCCAATAATCATTAGGCAAATGCTTTGCCTTTAACATACTCCTCGCCATGTCCATTATGGTTCGGTTCTTCCTTTCGGCTACTCCATTTTGCTGCGGAGTATATCTAGTTGTAAACTGCTTATGAATACCATTTTTTCTACAAAAACGTAGAAAATATTTAGAGATATACTCACCTCCTCTATCAGTCCTTAAGACTTTGATATGCAGCCCACTTTGTTTCTCAACAAGTGCTTTGAAATTGCAAAATTTTTCAAACACTTCACTTTTCTTTTTCAAAAAGTAAACCCAAGTTTTTCTTGTAAAATCATCTATAAATGTTAAGATATAGTGGCTACTTGCAAGCGATGGAGTTTGCATCGGTCCACATACATCCGAGTGGACAATCTCTAAGGGTGCTTTTGCCCTTATGCTTTTCCCGGAAGGAAAACTTTCTCTGTGTTGTTTCCCAAGAATACAACCTTCACAAAGGCTGTCCGGTTTCTCTATCAATGGTAAACCACTTACCATTCCTTTTCTGTTCAACAAATTAAGACCTCCAAAGTTGAGATGTCCAAATCTCAAGTGCCATAACCAGTTATCATTTTTTGGTTCGCTTTGGAAAGTCTCCTGTGCAACTGCTGCTTTCTTTTCACCATTCTTCAAATCTGCTCTCATTCTGAGAGGGAACATCCTGTTCCTTGTCATCTTCACTTCAACAATACACACTTTGTTGGGTGGTTTATCCATGATGGTACAAACATCATTATCAAAGAAAACATTATAGCCCTTATGGACAAGCTGTCCAATACTTAAGAGATTACACTTCATTCCTGGAACATAATAAACATCTGCTATGGATTTCTTTGTACCTAATCTTGTTAAAACATTCACATCTCCTTTTCCCATAATAGAAACTTTGCTATCAGTTCCTAGTGTGATTTGTGACTGCACACTCTCATCTAACATAGAAAACATTGATATATTTCCTGTCATATGGTTACTACAACCGGAGTCTAGAAACCATAAATCCTCATTCTTTTCTTCAGCCATATTACAAGCTAAAAACAAATTGTTTTGGCTGCTATTTTCTCTAGTGAAATTTGCACTAGTTCCACTTCTCATATCTTGTTTCTTCTTTCTACATTCATTAGCATAATGACCATATTTTTTACAATTGTAACATTGGACATTGGATTTATCATACCTTTGTCCTTGATCATTCTGCTGTCCACTTTGTTGGCTGTTGCCTTGGCCTTGATGCTGATTTGGATTGCTGCTCCTTCCTTGAACATTTGCTGGACTGTTCCTTCCACCTCTATTTTGGCTTCTGCCTCTTCCTCTTCCTTTGCCTTGCCCTCTTCCTTTTCCGAAAGACATCCGGGTCTTAAAAGCATGTTCAAGAGATGAGTTTTCACTCCTACTCAATCTCTGTTCATGGGTCATCAGTGATGCATGTAGCTCATCAACTGAAAACTTTGTGAGATCCTTAGTCTCCTCTATGGTGGTGACAATCACATCAAATCTTGAGGGTAGACTCCTCAAGAGTTTTTCAACAATCCTCTTGTCTTCAAGAGTTTCTCCATGTGATCTAATTTGTGTGACCATTCCAATCACATGAGTGAAGAATGAGTCAATAGTGTCTGACTCTTTCATACAGAGAGTCTCAAAGTCTCTCCTCAGCAACTGAAGTTTTGTTGTCTTCACCTTCTCCATGCCCTGATAAGCTGTCTTGAGAGTTTCCCATGCTTCTTTGGATCTGTTAGCTGCTGCTATCCTCGGAAACACACTCTCATGCACTACTTGATACAAAAAGAAAAGAGCCTTGGCATCTCTCTTCTTATTGTTCTTCAGTGACTCCCTTTCTGCCTGAGTTAAGACATAAAACTCTGCTTCATTTGCTGGCTCTTCAAAGCCATCCTCAACTAATTCCCATAACTCTTGTGAGTTAAATAAAGCTCTCATAGTTATTGACCAGTAGTCATAATTTTTCCCATTAAATTGTGGGAGATGGATATTTCCCAAACTCATACCAGTGCTGGCTCCAGCCATTCTGCATTCTTAACTATGATTTAAAAACACTTGACTGTGTGTTTAAATTTACTAACTGTACTGCAACAGTAACATAAGAACTATATAGAGAATTACCTTTGAATTCTTCTTGTCTGAACCTTCACACTGCTGGAGAGGCTTCTGCAATAACGAACTCCTTTTCTTTAGCTTATTTGACCTTCAAATAGCCTGAATTGGCTCTGATACCATGTTGGAAATTTGAAAATTCTAGAATTCTCCCTCTTTAACACAGAGAAATAAATTTCACTCTACAGAAAACAGAATTTCAACTCTATAAAGCAAATTTTATTCCATAAAATTGTTTACAAGTTCTTCCTCAATCACAGAGGGATTTACAATTGTTGGACTGCTTCTAAGCATAGCTCCAAAACAAAACAAAAAACTCTTCTCTGTCTCAAAAAAAAACTCTGCTGTGAATTTCCAATTCACTGTCTCTGTCTATTAAAAAAAACTCACTGTCTTTTTCAAAATAAACATACACTGCTGTGTATTTTTTTTAAATTGCACTCTCTGTCTTTTTTTAAACAATCAACGCACTGTTGTGTGTGATTTTAATTATGCTCTGTCTCTCTTAAGAAAAAACTAACGCACTGCTGTGCATATCTATATCAACTACAACACAAAAATATCTAAAAACAATTAATGTAATTCGTTGACAAAATTGCCAAAAAATCACCGCTTAAAAAAAATTTATGGTGCCTTAAATTTCTGTCACCACCGATAAAAAAAATTAATAGCAAATTTGATTCGTGGCAGAATTGTGAATTTCCCGCGGCGGTGGTGATTTGGTGGCGCGCGGGTTGCTGGTGGGCGGAGCCACCTCTCCTGGTGGTTACGGGGGGTATGGTTCTGCCCGTACATATCAATTGGGTGACCCCCGTAATAAACCACAGCCACACATTTTGGGTCAACGTGCAATCAACTGGTCAACTGCGGGGGGTCGCCTTCAATTAACCTCCGCGCAAGTTTTGCTCCCGCACTCCGTTGATCTGCACCAACATGCTCCCGGTTTATCTCCTGCGCCGACGTGCTGATCATCCTGTCCGCCGTGCTTCCGCCTGCAACTTCATTTCTGCAGTTGGAAATTACGTTCCAACATGATTTGGCACGTGGTTTAATTTTGACATAAGGCTGAGTTGTTGTAATTTTGAATGGATGAGTTGAATCGATTATTTATGAGTTGTAATTTTGAATGGATGAGTTGAATCGATTATTTATGGGATGGCTGTTATCTTAGAATGAGGTTGATTTATTCAATGAAAACTGTAGATTACATTGGTGGTTTTTAAGAAGTCAGATTTTATTTCCTGCATCTGTTAAATGGATATAATAAAATTAGAAAAGTGGTTATCCCGGAAAGCATAAAAAAAATTCGAGGAGACTTGCTAAGTTAAATCGAGAGAAAAATTAAAAATTATTCAATAATTTAACTTATTCATTTGAAGTTACAAGACGGAGAAAGAGAGTAACCAGACAATTATTGTACCGCACTACAACAGTTAATGATCAACGATGAAGCCCACAATATTATTCTAATATCTTCTTGCACATGATCAAGATCATCAAGACTAATGCACAATTATCGTAACCATAAATCAGCACAATATTAAATTGAGAAAGTAGAGAAGCAAGCCGGGCCAAGCACAATGAAATGAATACATTTATTTTCTGGAAGGCTTCGTTTGCTTGGTTCATCTGCTTCCCCGCCGGATAAGCCACCGGTAATAGCTGGCGACTTTGAGTTCTCGCCCATCGGCGGAATAGCCGGGCCCTTTCCGCCGTGGATGGATATTGGAAGCAAAATGGAGTTAAAGAAAGGATACATTTCATAATGCATGTTTTTCACAGATGACACAACCAAAAGAATGATCATGAAGATTTGAATTGACATGCACATCCATCTGACCATATCCAATGTTCATTGAATTTTATTCCATGACTTTTCAAGGAGTCATAAATCTTACCAAAACAGTGTTGTACAAAATGTGTATCATGTGTACGATCACCACTGGTATAAAAGTGATATTCTTTAATAACAAGCTGATTTTCACAGGTGCTTTCTATATGATCAACATTTTGTTTAGCATGTCTGTATAGAATATAGACAAGCATGGTGACTTGGTTAGAATGATATTATTCACTCTAAATTTATTTTTGTGTAACAAATGTGTAGTTTTCTGCAAAATAAATTACTGACAAAATGGTCCCCGGTGGAAAAAATTCACGGGATTTTTTGAATTGCAAGTTCTACCATCGAGCTCTATGGGAATGCTTGGTGTATTTATAAATTTATGCCTCAAACTTTCTCAAAAAATCTATCAAAAAAATTTCTTGTTCTTGTAAATCAATTCTTTTAGCACTTGAACCTTGAATCAATGTATGGATAAATTCATATCTCTTACATTTCTCTTTCATGTTAGAAAATGATTGATCATTTATATCAATACAATATTTGTTTTGAAATTTAGTCAAATTTCCACAATCATCGCATTTTTTACCACCAACATATTTCTTTTGGTAAAATAATTCATGGCTTTCTCTTCCACATAGAATTTGAGATATGAAATCATGGATAGTGGAAGGAGGAGGTGAATCTTTCCAAAATGTTCTACCAAAATTAAGGAATTTGTCATAATATAACTAAAATTACACATGATAACGACAATAACAAGTGTCGCATACGATGATAGGTTTTTCATACCATGGTTTTTTTTGCACAAAAGCACTGATTGAGACATCAATTTCACGATTCTCTTATTTGAACTTGTTGAACAACTCTATCTGAGTGGTGTCCAAGAAATGTTTTGGATGTACTTCGTACTGATTACGTTCTATTCCTCTTCGCATCACATCCCTTGCATTTGGTGAAACATGTGAATTTTTCATCCAATATTCATATATTATTTTTTTAACATTTTCTCCAAGTATATATTTGTATGGTTGCCTACAAATAGCTCTCCAACAAGAGAGTTCATCATTTACATCTATTTGGAACCAAAATTTCCAATGTTTTTCCAAAGTTTTTTGTGAGGTTCCTAATGCTCGTGCCATAGATTTTACCAAGCGATTCTTTTTAGTACTTGATGAAACCACTTCCATATGTATTGCTCTATGTGCGTCTGAAAGATATTTCTGTCTAGATCTTCTAATTGAATTTATAGCACTATTTATATTTTGTATCACATTTTCCTTCATTTTTTTTATCTTTTGTTGATTTTCGAATACCCAATAAAGTCATAGGTTCTTTTAATTTCCTTAATGTTAGGAGACCTTTCAACAATTGGGCTTGAACTGCCACATTTTCCTTTATGAATTACGAATAAAAAATGTGATTAAAATGATATCGTATAACATGGTTAGCTTTTTTACCTCCATATGTGTGAGTGTCAACATTTTCTAACATCTCATCATCAATATTGATTTCATCTATACATATTTGAATTAATAGTACATAACAAGTTTACATATTGAATAAATAACTAAATTAATAAATATGTATAATTTCAATAATACGTGCATGCGTTCAACACACACACATATATCTATATATACCTGGTGATTCAATTTCTTCTCTTGAATTTCTTTCGACATTTTCACCATCTTCAATCATTGGTTCAATATCTCTTTCACTTTCTCTTTCAAAATTGTGTATCTCATCATCAATGTTTTGAGGAATATCTCTCTCTGTTTACATTTCAAAATATTTTTCACATTAGTTCATCAAATAAAAATTAAGCTTCACAATTTACACTAGGAAACTTTTAAATATCAAATCTATAATATTTACATTTACATACTTGCTTCAACTTCTAGTTGAGGTTGATTTTCCCTTTCAATATTTTGAGTGTTCTTCTCTCTTTTTTTGCGATATTATCTCCCATGTTCTCTATGTTCTTCAAGGTCTCTTGGTTGATCATATTTTAGCTTGCAATTCCTTTGATTTCCCATGATAATTGTGTATGAATTTCAAAAAATTTCCTTCAAAAATTTAGACAAAAACTCAATTAAAAGAAACATCACAAAAGATTTAATTTAAAAAAAAAAACTCATTTTAAAATTTTTGCACAAAATACATTCTTCAATACAAAACACTTACTTTAAAAAATCCAAGAAAAAAATGTCTTCTAGAAATTAAATGAAGCTCAAAATATTTCCTTCCAAGTCCTGCAAAAAAAATTCATTTAAAAAGTTAGACAAAAACTCATTTAAAAAAATCACTATAAAATATTTACTTGAACCCAAAACACATACTCTAAAAAAATGTCCATTGAAAATTAAGCCCTCAAAAAATACCTCCAAAAAATTTCTATTGAAAATTAAGCCCAACTTCTTAAAAAATGTCACTTTAAAAAATACCTCCAAAAAATGTCCTTCGAAAATTAAGTCCAAAAATGTCTAAAACAAATGTCTGTAAAAACAAAATACCTCTAAACAATGTCCTTTGAAAATTAAGCCCAAAAAAAGTCCTTTGGAAATTAAGCCCAAAAAAAGTCCAAAAAATGTCTTTTGGAAATTATGTCCAAAAACCTCTAAAAACAAAATACCTCCAAAAAAAATTCCTTTGAAAATTAAGCCCAAAACCTATAAAAACAAAATACCTTCAAAATAATGTCCTTTGAAAATTAAGCCCAAAACCTCTAAAAACAAAATACCTTCAAAAAATTGTCCTTTCAAAATTAAGCCCAAAAAGCATCCAAAAAGCGTATCACATACCTCCAAAAAATGTCCTCTAAATGTTAAACCAAAAAGAGTCCTTTGAAAATTAAGCAAAAAAAAAAAATCATTTGAAAAATCAGACCAAATGAAGAAATGTGTGAAACTAATGAATCCGTTTACGCCTAATTATATTGTTGCAGAAAGTTTTTTTGGAGGGGCTTCATTGAATTTTCTAGCCGACGTAAAGTCAATTAAAATTTCGGTCGAACTTTTGTAAAAACTTCGACCAAACTTGTGTCGTTAGACTTGATGGGTCATCGGGACAAAAAACAATCCAGCCGAATTTTTTTTTAAAGTTCAGCTGAACAAACACCTCAACAATTATGCAAAGCAGAGCTCTGAATACATTTCTTCAACTTTGGACTGATTAAATTCCATGAAAATTTATGAATTAACTGTCGGAACCAAGACAAGCATTTGTAGAATTCAATCTACTTTCAGGAAATATGACTTTTATGGAATTTCATAAATATTTACTAATTTTAATTAATTTTGTAATAAAACGGGAGAATTTTTTTTTTGAAGGTGATTATGATTTAGTGAGATCCATATTCTATATCTTCCAAACTACACTGCAAAAAAAATTAAAAAAATTGTGGTGCATTACATTTGTTTGTCCTCTGTAATGGGTAGTTTTTAGATTTTTAGTTTATAACTTATATGTTGAGGAATTTTGTGCGAGCCGAAACAGATTCAAAATATGCAGTTTTTTTCATATTGAACCAGTTCAAAAAATTCTAGTAATTATGATATGCATCAGTTGGTTTTGTAAATATAACGAAAACGAAGTAGACTCTGTCTCGATTGTTGTAACACATTTTTTTTTTTAAAACACAAAGTTTTCAAAGAATAGACAAATGCGTTTGAACATGAATTTTTATGAATACTTTGATTGTTAAAGAACACACACTCAAAGAAATGCTAAGTTGACATATCAAATGTGTATACAAAAATTCCAAAAAATGAGTAATAGAAAAATAATAAAATTTCTGACAACTTTTATTTTTATCGCAAAATGAAATTCTAAACAGAAAAATTGTTTTAGCTTGCAGAAAGTTGAAGAACATAAAAAAAAAAAGATTTTGTTTTTCTCAAAAAAGGGAAAAAGTGTAACCCAACTTCACTTTTTCACCCATGTGACATTTATGAAATAATTCTACTAATGATGAAATAGTGGCAACGAGTGCCTCTTCATTTACATTATAATTTTTTTTAATATAATGATAATCTTTTTTTTTCATTTATTTTTTATATCTTTAAATTTTTCACAATAGTGTAACTTTAAATTCAATTTATATAAATTTATTTTTAACATAAAGTTAGTATTGTTAAAAAATATTTATGTGAATAAAATTACATATAATTAGATAATTATATGCTTGATTGATTTCATTGCATTGCCATTACATAATTAAACAATATAAATCAAGAATTTTTTATTTACATTATAATTTTTTTTATAAAAAAGATAATTTTTTTCTTTCATTTAATTTTTATATCTTTAAATTAATCACAATAATGTAACTTTGAATTCAATTTATATAAATGTGTTTTTAACCAAAGTTCTAATTAATAATAATTATTGCTTCACACATTAAATTTGAAAAAATAAATTGCAATGCACAGTGTTTAAAAAAACAAATTGAAATAATTAAATTTAATAATCAAAAAATAAATTAACGTAATAATTATTAAATATATTAAAAAATATATATCACTAATTTAATTAATTGTTTAATTATTAGATATAATATATTCCCTATCATATTCTCCTTATAGAAGTGGGTCTTTCCCCTATCAAGAGCCTAGCTATGACTAAGCTTCTGTTGTACAAGCACAAGCTTAATAGCATAGGAGATCATAGACTTCCTAAGCTAGCTTTAAATTCCAACCAAAACCACCTATAAAGACATCAGGGCTTAGTTAAACCATTGGGAGATCGATGAGAATGTTGCATTGCAAAACATTAATAACATTAAAAAAATGGTTACTTCTAAGTTCAAAGAAAAAATGTGGTGTGAGAAAGATCTAGCAGCTAAAAGAAAATTAAGATATTATAAGGAGGTCATCAACCCCACCGAAGATCAAAGGTATCTATCTATTTTAACTAGCTCAAAGAAGAAAATTAATATAGCCAAGATTAGAACGAACTCTCATGAGCTCCATAGTGAAACAGGTCGTTGGACAGTTCCTAAAACACCATGGATGGAAAGGATCTGCCATCTCTGTGATAATATGAATGTCGAGGATGAAAATCACTTCCTCTTAGAGTGCCCAGCCTACAACCACATTAGAGCTCAATTTCATAATCTTTGTTGCAATACTAACCTTTCTAGCCTTTTAAGATGTCAAAATTATAGTGAGCTTGGGAGGCTTCTCTCCAAGCTTTTTGAGCATAGGAATAAAATCCTAAAATAAATAACTCTTTTCTTTAGGTCCGATAGACCAAAGATTGGTCTGAGTGGACGTTAACCACCACCATCATCATCATCATCATCATTAACAAATATATATTACTAATTTAATTAATTGTTTAATTACTAAATATAATATATTAAAAAATATGTATTACTAATTTAATTATTTGTTTAATTATTAAATATATTTATTATACTTTAGTATAGTTAAAAATATATTATATTTGATATTAAATAACATATATTTTCTATTCTATATTTATCATATTAATTTTCAATCTAAATATATTGGATAAATATATAATTTAAAAAATAATAATAATTAAAGAATAAAAAGAGTGATGGTTTTTATAATTTTCTCTCAAGGAAAGTGAAGGAAGCAAGCCATGTTTACTTTATAATTGGGATTGAGAGTTTTACATGTGATCGAATTACAAATAAAATAGGGCATGCATGGATTACACATATCAATAATGTTACCATATGTCTTATTTTTTTTGTAGAGGTGATAAATTATATTGCTTCTACTGTACTTGGAGGTCGGCGAGGAAAAATTTCACTGTTTCTGGCCGTCATAACCCATAAAAAATTTCTTTCTCTAGTGAAATCCAAGAAGCATCGAGTGCAAGTAATATATTAGTGCCATAAAAAAGCGAAGGCCATGAAGCACCTAGTGTAGGGATCTGATTATGAATTTATGTTTATTTGAGTAATATTTTATCTCATTACATTCTTATATGTTTTCTAAGGTCTGTGATGGTAACCAATTTGAGATTTTTTGAGCTGAAAAATATCCATTATAATTATCTATCTAAGGCGTTGTCATAACTCATGGCTTCTACCATTCTCATGTGAAATTTGTCCTTATGGGTTTGATGTGAATTGTTATAGCTTGAACAAATTATGTCAAACAGAGGTTTTTAATGACTAATTGTGTGTTAATACTCAAGCTCACCAAGTCCACAACTTTCCATCCCCAAGCTCACCAAGTCCACAGCTTTCCATCTCCAAAGTGATGGCCAAACAGAGGTCGCCAATAGGATGATCGTACACATTATGCGCATGTACAATTCAAAGCATCCACACACATGGAATGAGAGCCTTCCCTATGTACAACACAATTATAACCGAGTTCTCCACAACTCAACCAACCACAACCCCTTTCAGGTGGGCTTGGGATTCCAACCACTAGGTCCCATTAACATAACCAAGCCATTTGTGGCTACTCAAGCCGATTCGGCTCATATCCAGTCTGAAGCTGACAAGGCAAACAACTTCATTGAGAACATTCAACAAATCCACCAACAGGTTCATGACATATTGGACAGAGCCAATGCTAAGTACAAGCAATGACATGAAATATCAAGATCACCCTACCGTAGTGCGTTAGCTATCGATGGTCCCAAAGAGAAATATTTTTCTGAATTTTAATGATCAACCATTCTCATTCCAAGTCGACAATTTCTTGGTTTGAGAAAGCATCCCAAGTATTTGAAGCCCGAAGACAAAGGGGCCAACTTAACCCCAAAGAGGGCTTCTATTTGCTAGCATGTCGAATCATCCATCTCATCAGTTATCAACTCAAAATTTTCCTTATTGAGATACCATGTCAACAATTGCAGAAGACATGAAGTTTGGCAAACACACAGGAGCTCATAGGTGTAGACCACCAGGAGCTCCCACAAGCAAATGCACCGAAAAAAATATCAGTAGAGGTGGATGTGGGAGAGACCGTGCAGTCTGTTTATTTTTCTTATCTTGATACTCCTGCTGAGTGAATCTATGACTAAAATAAAAAGGAGCACGGAGAGTTCACATCCTTTCCTCAACCACTGGAAATTTTCAAGAGACCAGAAGGATACCCATTGATTTAAACCGCCATAGAAGCAGAAGTCACACATGCCATTAACCATATAACACGGCGGTGAGGAAAGCCAATTTTATGAAGGATCAGGCGAAGAAAATCCCATTCCACTCGATTCCACTCGATCATATGCCGCGAGAATATCTATTTTCATGAGGGAGCCTTTTCATATAGTGTGACAATACCCATTGATTAAGACCGACATAGAAGCAGAAGTCACACATGGCATTAGCCATCTAACATGGCAGTGAGGAAAGCCAATTTTATGAAGAATCACGCGAAGAAAATCCCATTCCACCCAATCATATTCCCTCAGAAGATCTATTTTCATGAGGAAGGCTTTTCATATAGTGTGACAATACTCATTGATTAAGACCGCCATAGAAGGTGAAGTCACACATGCCATTAACCATCTAACATAACGGGTGAGGAAACCCAATTTTTTGAAGGATCCGGCGAAGAAAATCCCATTCCACCCTATCATATGCTCTCAGAAGATCTATTTTCATAAGGGGGGCTTATATGCCCTCAGAAGATCTATTTTCATAAGGGGGGCTTTTCATATAGTGTGACAATACCCATTGATTAAGACTGCCATAAAAGCCAAAGTCACACATAGCCATTAACCATCTAACATGGCGATGAGGAAAGCCAATTCTATAAATGATCCAGAGAAGAAAATCCCATTCCCCCCGATCATATGCCCTCAAAAAATCTATTTTAATGAGCCAGGCTTTTCATATAGTGTGACAATACCCATTGATTATAACCGCCATACAAACCGAAGTCACACATGCCATTCACCATCTAACATGGCGGTGAGGAAAGCCAATTTTATGAAGGATCAGGCGTAGAAAATCCCATTCCACCCGATCATATGTCCTCAAAAGATCTATTTTCATATAGTGGGACAATATCGACACCCATTATGCTTTGGGAAATCACGACAATTACTGCGAAATCGCGACAATATGATGCGTCCTTAGGGAATATAAGTCCAGACATATTAACTCCTGTTCATTAGCAAAGAGCATGACCGTCAATGCTGTTCCTTTGTGTTTTCCAATTAGAAATAGTCCGATATGACTAAACACTTACATATCCTTCAAGTGTTCAATGCTTCTTATGCGTTGTGTACAATTCTCCCGACCATGGGCTGCTATGTGAGTGATTTGGCACGTGGTTTAATTTTGACATAAGGCTGAGTTATAATTTTGAATGGATGAGTTGAATCGATTTTTTATGAGCTGTAATTTTGAATGGATGAGTTGAATCGATTATTTATGGGATGGCTGTTATCTCAGAATGAGGTTGATTTATTCAATGAAAACTGTAGATTACATTGGTGGTTTTTAAGAAGTCGGATTTTATTTCCTGCATCTGTTAAATGGATATAATAAAATTAGAAAAGTGGTTATCCTGGCAAAGCATAAAACAAAATTCGAGGAGACTTGCTAAGTTAAATTGGAGGAGAAAAATTAAAGAATTATTCAATAATTTAACTTATTCATTTGAAGTTACAAGACGGAGAAAGAGTGTAACCAGACAATTATTGCGACCACACCACAACAGTGAATGATCACCCTGATGAAGCCCACACAGCGATTATCTCAATAACCTCTTGCACATGATCAGCACCACACAATTATCGCAACCACAACAGCATTAAATTGGAGAAAAGTAGAGAAGCAAGCCGCCAAGCACAGCTAAAATTAAAATTATGATTATTTTCCTTGAAGTGTTTCTGTTTGCTTGGTTCATCTGCTTCCCTGGCTGATAAGCCACCGGTGTAATAGCTGGCGACTCTGAGTTCTCAGCCACTGGCGGAATAGCTGGCCCTTCTGCCGTGGATGGAGATGGAAGCAAAATGGAGTTAAAGAAAGGATACATTTCATAATGAGCAGTGCAGCTTTTGCTCAAAACCGTAGCTCCTGCGCTTCCAGGAATACTTGATAAAAGAAAATTAATTGCACTTAAGAGACAAGTTTTGCATAGGATACTCGATATATCCCCTGTGCACTGCACCTCACCATAAATCCTTCGAGACAACGAGTCTGTAGTTGTTCCGGAAGCATATAATGTAGATGTAGAAACTGCCTCCCCTGACAAATTGTTGAATAGGCTCTCAACAGCCGCGTTAAACACATCGGGGGTGGACACATTGGTTTTATTGTAATTATACCATCCGCCAGTAGACATTTGTCCGAAGAAATCATAGTTTTCATAACGTAAAAAGCAGTCTTCCAACAGAATTAAACCACCTCCAGTATTCCCGCACTGCTGTCGAATTGTAGTCACTGCTCGTTGTGAGCAGTTGCGGCATTGTTCGGCTGTTGTGTCCCCCGTACATTGTAGAAGGCCATATATTTGGCCATACGCACAAGTGTTAAAACCAGTTTGGGGGGTGTCTTGAACAAGACCCTTAAAGACTGTATTCAGATTGCTCTCTAACGTACTGCCCTGCGTATAGTTAAACTCTTGGAGGCACACAGTGTGTGGAAGCTCGAGTCCATTGGCAGGAAAAGCAATGACAATGAAGAGAAATACGATGATATAGAATACCTTAACCATGTTGCAGAATCCCTTCGTTCGAAGTAGATATTCGTTACGATTCTGGTGGTCTCACAACATATGGGACTCTGCAGTGTGCATGCCAACGATGTTCCACCATTCCATATATATATAAGACGAGGGAATTGTATGCTTCAATTAAAAACAAGATTTTCATATTCTATATAAAATGAGAACAAGATCCGCAGTTTTAGCCACATAATGATTTGAACATTGTAGACCCTAAAAACAGAAAACCACGAGTTAATTATGAAAGTCAATTCAAGTCCGATACGACCATCTTTAATATTTTTTTTAGCCGTGCGGAGCGGGGACGACGGGATTCCAGTTGACCACAACCATGTTTAAGCCAAAAAAGTCCGTTGGTATTTGGCGGGATATCTATTCAACATTCTCCTTTCGGTTTAACTTTGACTTGACTTTGCTTCAACAAATAAGTTTTTGAATTCTTCGACCACCTATGCGTATTAACATTATATTAAGTGTGTCTTTGAATACCACTTGTCTATGCAAACTAATGATTTGTTCTCTCAAGACTGCTGATTTGTTCTCCTGTTATCTTAAGGCGTAGTTCAACAGACAAACAAAGTAACCACATCACTTTTATTTATTTTTAATAATATAATAATATATTTTATTTTTCTTATTTATTTATATATATAGTAGGCTGAGCTCTAGGCTATATATATATATATATATATATATATATATATATATTCTATAACATTGAAACTTTCACATTTCAATTCATGGAGATCACAAAATCAGCCTCAAAGAGAAGCCTCTACTACCAACCTCATTAAAACCCAATTTTACCACCATTATAATTTAAGTTAACATAACTCATATTTTTGTCTCAAGAAATGAAAATATTTATATTACTACAATCCCTTCTAATGTGGACTGTGACTATATCCCCAAGTGATGACTTTGAGATTGCCCCAAGACAACACACTTTATGCAGAGGGGAAGGGAACACTAAAGAGGAAGAGGTTAAATATTGATGATGGTTAACTTCTGATTATATGTAAATGTATTGAATGCAAAATTAACAATTCATTTAAAATAGGTGTTGTAGGTCAACTTAGTGCTTGCCACTCAAATTAGAAATTATGCTCCAAAGAAATTGCATAAAACATTATAACTTGCATTGGTAAATGATAGATTAAAGGTTGTTAATAGGAAAATATAATCATATAGTCTTGGTTTGGAAGGAACACACAAATTTAGATGTCTACACCTTTACAATTTTACTCCTACATAAATAATGGTGGGAAGTAACTCCTAGTAAGTGTATTTATTTAAATCTTATGCCTATCATTTTTCTTTATGCAAATACTTATTTAATTATGGTCATAAGAAATTCATGGGTTAATTTATGCGACCATAAAATGGAAAGGAATCACCAATCTGCCAATATACTTGTTGTAACAAAAGATTGAAGGCCAAATTCTTTGGGTCAAATTGTGTCCTACATATTGCGCCCCATGATCTATTCAAAGGCACAATACATTTATGGAAACGGATCCATAGGTCTAGGTAATAAGTCATTGGGGCAATGTGAGAAATATCTTTTATAGTGATTTCTTTGCAATAATTCAATCTAGTCCTCCTATTATAGAATTTGGAAGGCAAAATTCAAATCTTGGCAATGTCGACTTAGGAATTTAACAACGTGGTTAGATTGTGGCACACAAACCTCATTTCCTTCACATAACTACATTCTTTGAGCTTCTTGTTTAATGTGGCTTCATGATGTTTTGGATTTATCATTATTTTTTGTAAATCAAATGAAAAATATTCATGGATATTAACCAGTTTCTCTACAAGTGCATAAATCTCGTAATCATAAAAATTGGTAACTATCCGGAGATAAATTGTGCGTAAAAAAACTAACTATACCATAACATTTTTTTATCAAACATGCCCACTATCAAGCTATAGCATATATAAGCATTATAAAGCTCTATGTTTTGAGTACAAAAATATCAAAACGCAGAACCATAGAGGTGAAACTAGGTGACCAAAGAGTTGGAAAGCATAGAAGTGTGCAACTACTCTGATGCTCTAGGTCATCCGCTACGAAATCCAACAGGGTGTGAGAGAGCCCACCATACTCGGAAAAAATACCAAAACCAAAAGTGACAATGAAACATGTATTGCTAGTCAGAAATGACCACCAGAGACATTGGTTCGCCATTCGCAAAAGGGACAAATTTGAGAGGGGGAGAAATATTGACCAGTGGAGTATCAATCAACACAGGAGAATCATAGACGTTTCCTGAGTCAAACTATGAATTTGACACAAAATATCTTTCCACCCTCTATAGGTGTACAATAATATCATCCATCGGTACTGAATACTTCTGAGAAGGAATTTCAAATCCTCCTTCCCTGCAAATAACCTATAATGATCCACCTTTTTGTTGTGGATGACCAAACAGAGCAAGCAGTAAACTTGTTGATAACCTACAACAGAATGTATGAAGTGCAACTTTTTCTTTCTGAATTTACTAGGGTTAGCAATCCACTTGAGTTCCTGATTTCTGACTTCTTAATCTAAAAAATAAGCTTTGTCCCCAAATTACTGATATTCGAGATGTAGAATCTCGTTACGAACTTCCTATGGTATTGTATCAAACATAGATGTTGCATAATTCCATCCAAAGAGGCGTCTAGAGTGAGAATTAAACCTCAAATTGGAACCTTCCTTATGAATTTCCATTCTCTAACGAGGTGGCATAATCACGTTGAGGATTGCACAAGAAGGAAAACAAATATAAGCTACAAAAATACGAGTAGGGATATTGAATAGACACAGGGGCATGTTCAAAAATTATGGATATGAAAAATTTCGAAAGAGGATGATACCATCACCAAGGCCCATGATGCACAGAGCTAGGGACAAGCCACACCTTCTTAAAAAACCTTTGGATAGAAGGGAAAAGGGAATTAGGGGTGATAGCTTGTAAAGAACCAAGCCACCTTGCAATAGGGGGAGCACACCATAATAGAATGCATTAGACATGAGACAGAATCAAGAAGTAACATTGAGAAAATATACAAGTACTTGTAGCAGGAAAGGAAGACGATAATCAATGATTATATGTTGACCAAGGGTTTTGCAACCTTCATGAGACTAACACAAGGGAAATTCATGGGTAAATCTACAAGTACTTGTAGTGGGAAAGGAAGACGATAATCAATAATTAGATGTAGACCAATGGTTTTGCAACCTTCATGAGACCAACATAAGGGAAATTCATGGGTAAACCTAAAATGGAAAAAAAAATGCATCCCAAATTACAACCAAGAAAGTACGATAAATCCTTGTGACTCCGAGGAACCACGAAAGACGAAATTGCAAAAATTAAATTGAAAATTTTCTAGGGTACCATACCCCACACCTTAGGACCGGACAATTGAAAGAAATAACTGGGAAATTGAGGCCATGTAGCGCTGAGGAGGGGAGCACGACCACAAGTTCAAAGACCAACCCAGAGGTTGTACTGTGTAATAAAAATATAAAAAAAATTGACTTGGAGACTATTGTGAATAAAGAGACCCCCAAGTCTCAAGTGTTTTTCTCAACCGATCTTGGATAGAAAACGGTTGACACATAGAGGAAGTCATGCCTATCATGTCAAAATAAGATGAAACCAAAGGCCTTACGATTTTATAGAGTACCACGAACCATCTCCATCACCACCCTTTTTATCCATGCCTTTTATAATCACACAAGGGAGAAAAACCACATGCTTCTAGAGGATTGCTACTCTTCCTAGGAAAGGATAACGGAGGACAAGTGGATTGTATGGAACACATCTTAAGACAAGAATTATCTTTGAACTCCGAGGAAAAATTAATTCTTTGTAAGAAAATTTATTTCACTCGCATTGTGGAACTTGTTAGGCCCACTAAAACCCACCTAACCATCACTATTTGAGTTGAGGTTAGTGCACTTAAAATTTGCATGAAGGAATGGATTAGGCATCCACCACCTTCGCCTATTGAGGAGGGAACACCACCAAACAGTTAGACTTTAATCCCATCATACTTACCTTACATGTGCCTGATTTGAAGAGATAGTTTTCTATTGCATGACACCTTCTCCTTCGCCTTGGAGAGTGTGCTCAAACTTGGATTTATCATTTTTATTACAATGATATTTTTATCAATCAATGACTTTTATTGCATTGTTAAATAGTAGAAAGGAAAAACTATTTGTCAATGGAATTGTTGATTTGTAAAAATTTCATACAACATATTCCATGTCAATCCGTTGTATTATCTATTTCACATAAGACATGCTCTTCATATATGCCATTACATATTAGAGAAATGTAATAATGCTTCTCTAAGGTGATTCAATCAAATATTTGCAACATATTAGATTAAAAAAATTACTAATATGGCCCAATCCATGTTAATTTGTAAATATTTGTAGATAGAAACTCCTTAGAAATGAGAGATTCATTCTTGAACCAATACAAACTAGTGCTTTTATTTGGATAACCATTATGTCCTTTATAATTTTTCAAACTTATGTCAATCATTTTCCATAATATCAATTGAGTTAATAATTGTCTTTGACCATATTTTATTATCATGTAAAATAATAATGATTTTTTTATTTTTAAAATTTCAAATACAAAGTATTCATTATTTTCCTATTCATTATAGATTCATTATCCATATACTTTTCGCTAGTATTCATGAAAGTTAATTTATATGAATAAAGTTGTGAAAGGAACTTAGCTTAAGTGGTACACTTCACAATTTGTGTCCCAAGTGGTGTGGGTTGAAGTCTTCGGGGACATGTTTCCCTATGCGGCGTTTATGAAATAGCTCTACTAATGGTGGAATAGTGACAACCGTCTCTACGGAGTTACAAATTTTGCCTAATGGAATAAAGTTACATAAAATTAGACAATGATATGCTTGTTTCATTTCATCGCATTTTCATTATGTGCATAATGGAATAAAGTTATATATGACAATGATATGCTTGTTTTATTTCATTGCATTGTCATTGCATACTTAATTACAGATTGTGCCTAATGGAATAAAATTACATATAATTAGACAATGATATGCTTGTTTGATTTCATTGCATTGTCATTACATAATTAAATACTATAAATGAGGAAGTCTTCATTTACATTATAATTTTTTTTAATAAAATGATAATGTATTTTTTTCATTTAATTTTTATATCTTTAAATGATTCACAATAGTGTAACTTTAACTTTAGTTTATATAAAAAAAAATTTAACCAATGTTTTAATTAAACATAATTATTACTTCACAAATTCAATTTGAAAAGATAAATTGCAATGCACAACCTTTTTTCAAAAAAAAGGTTAAATAATTATATTTAATAATCAAAAAAATATGTTAACATAATAGTTGTTAAATATATTAAATATATATTAATAATTTAATTATTAAATATATTTATTATACTTTACTATAGTTAAAAATATATTATATTTGATATTAAATAATACATATTTTCTATACTTATGATATTGATTATATATATATGTATATAAACAGATTGGTGGTTATCATAATTTTGGCTCAAGGAAAACGAAGGAAGCAAGCCATGTTTACTTTGTAATTGGGATTTAGAGTCTTCCATGTAGTTAAATTACAAATAAAACAGGGCATGCATGGATTACACATATCAATAATGTTATCGTCTCTCTTTTTTTTTTGTTTGTGACGTGCTCAACTCTGTTGCTTCTACTATACTTGGCGGCAGCCTAGGAAAACAGTTCACTGTTTTGGGCACTCATAATCCATCAATATATTCTTTCTACAGTGAAATCCATGAAGCATCGAGTACAAGGTTTAGATTAGGGCCATCAAAAAGCGAAGACCATGAAGCACCTAGTGTAGGGATCTGATTCTGAATTAATCTGTTTGAGTGATACTTTATCTTATTACATGCTTATATGTTTTTTGAGGCTTGTGATGATAACCACTTCGATATTTTTTTTAGCTGAAAATATCCACTACGAATATCTATCTAAGGCCTTGTCATGGCTCATAGCTTCTACCATTATCATGTGAAATTGGTCCTTCTGGGTTTGATCTGAATTATTATAGCTTGAACATTGTCAAAAAGAGGGTTTTAATGACTAATTGTGTGCTAATGCTAGGTTATTGTCCTGATAAAGGGGAATGTATTTACCTTTTGCTTCATATTATTTTTGGACTAATAAATGATTTCGCAGGAATATATTATGAGTTTTCTATTTTCAGATTGTCAAACATTTGCAATAAGGGCATGCATCGACACCTCCTGCCTCATTTTCTTTTTTAGGTGCCCCATTTTTTTTGCTTATCCTTACTCCAATTTTGAGCAAAGAAACCCACATTGCATGCTGCTCAGGATAAACTTATATTATACTCGGCGGTCGCTCGGGAAAAAATTTCACTGGTTCAAGAAATTTAGTGAAGGCCATGAAACATCCAGTGTAGGGATCAAATTTTGAATTTATGTATTTTTTATTAATCCTTAATTTGATTACATTCTTATATGTTTTTAAAGGACTGCGATGAAAAAAATTTCATGCGCCACTCTGAGGGTTTTTGCGCTAAAAATACCCACTACAAATATCTATATGAGGCCTTGTTACAAATCACTTCTTCTACCATTCTCATGCGAAATCAATCCTTCTGGGCTTGATGTTAATTATTATAGTTTGAACATTGTCAAAAAGAGGTTTTTAGTCACTAATCGTGCACTAAAACTAGGTCATTGTCCTAATAAAGGGGTGATGGATTTACCTATTGCTTCATATTATTTTTGGACTAATAAATGTTTTTATAGGAGTAGATTTTGTGCCTATTATTTTCAGGTTGTCAAATATTTGCAACAAGGAATCCAATTTTATGGGATTTATCGATTGCACCGAAACCTAAATTGGTTGAATTCAGGTATATTTCAATACATTTATTTATTAAATCTGAAATATTATTTATTTTCCTATTTAATGTTTCAATTTCTTGTGAGTTCATTCTCCCATTAGAACCGATATCATAATCCAGTTTTGAGACTAGGTTCATGTTCAACTACTCCTAATTTTATTTGAAATCCTATTAAAATTTATTAAGTGGATGTGTTCATATGTTTATGACGAATAAGAATGATTTTTTTTTAAAACATGAGTTGTATTCTATTATTCCTCTTTTTATTATGCCCATCAATACCTAGTAATTTAATGTTCCACAGTCCTGCATGATATCAATAGGTTCCACTTCATAGATGAGAATTACAAGTATTTCGAGTTATATTTTTAATCATGGTCATTGGAAATCCCACCCTTGTATTCACTTTGGAAATTCATAGAAAAAAAATTGATGAAAATAATTCATTAGTGCCTTTTATAGCCTAGAATGTGTGCCTTAATTTCTAGCCTAGAATATATTCAAGTGGCACAGTGAATAATATCAAACAAGAAGACATAATAACTCCAATAAAAATATCCCTGATTATTGAATTAAGAATGACAACAAAAGATAAAGGAAATAAGTTATGTGTACAAGGGTTCTGTGTTTCCTAGGTAACCATAGGGTCATCAATATTAGTTAAGATATAAAGAAGAGAACCAAATTTGATAAATATAAAAATAAAAACTCAACGACATAAAAGCCAAGGCACTAGGTTAGGGTCTTTGCAAATAAATGAGACATTGAAATGAAACAAGGTACACCAAGTTGGTAATTATTCCTTTTAGGTATTGGAAGGATTCCAATAGTTATTTTCCATACCTAATACCGTAAGTAGCTTAATACGCAACAAAACTAATAAGATAGCTACCTTCATTAGTGGCACACCCGTAGGTTCCACTCGCATGCTCAGGTAAGACCTTTCACTGACCCGAGCATGAAGGTAAGTCATGTCCACCCCTTAATTTTTTATAAGTATGATATATTGAGCACAATCCAGCGACATTTGAATGGATGGTACAAAGTCCTCAATATTTTCATACTCCTAAGACTATTTTATATGACCTAGCCAAGACTGACTCTCTTTAATCTCCCTATGGTCAATCGAGTGTCTAAAGATGGCAAAAGAAGAGTCTACTAAAATATTTTTTCTTACTGAATGAGTCTAGGTAAGGTTGGGGATTCCACCTTCTTAAGATTTCTTTGTTGAAAAGAAAACATATAGGAAGGGTGTATGAGTCCAAGGAAGGTTGGGGATTCTACCTTATTAAGCTTTCTCTATTGAAAATAAAACATATAGGAAGGGTCGTATGTGCTCTACTCAACACAGGTTCCTATTTAAATACTCTTGAGAAGCACAATGTCCCATGACATTTGTGGCAAGCTAAGAACTATCTAGCAACAAAGAATTTTGTTGAGTGATCCTTGAAGTGCGATGAACAAATGAGCTTAAATGTTTGGAGGCATGGAGCATAGTAGGTAGAGAAGTGAGAAGCTTGAGTTCCCAAGAGAGAAAGAAGCTTACCTAAAGATAAAAAATTTTCAGAAATCATGTCGTGGAAATCAGTATCAAAGTAACCTTTCAAAATTTGAAGCATGCATCTCCAACTGGAGGAATTGGATCATCAACATTGAACTCAAGTATAACACCACCCTTCTAGTTAAGAATATTTATATTCATCATTTTTTGCGAAGAAGAGAACTGACATACAAATAGCTAAATGTGACATGAAAATGGATTAGGGATAGACCTCTTATACAAGAAAAGACCTAAACTCAGATCTTCATTGAAATCAAACCTCATGTGAGAGCCATGTGTTGGTATTGAGGTTGACCATATATTCACTTCCATGTGGCTGATGACATGGCTAACATGTGCAAAGAAATTTCCCTCACTTTGGTCAATTAGTCAAGCTAATGAACTAATGGGACATGTGGTTGGCATGTGCGAAGAAATTTCCCTCACCTTAGTCAATTAGCCAAGGTAATGAATTGAACTAATGAGACGCATGTAATGAAATAATGGGGCATGTGTTGAGGATTGTGTTGAGGAAGATGAATCTATATAATGTCACCAAGAAAACTCTCATAATATAATGCATATCAACGTAATTATGCTTTTATCGATTTAAAAAAAAAAAAAATCACTCATCAAAGAAAACCAAGTTACTATTTATGAAATTTCCTCATTGGAACACTGATAGTGTTATGCAAAGGATGATAGAGATGGTTACACTTAATATGGTTTGGGAATGGATTAAAAAAATTAAATAATAGGAAATTACCTTTTTAGGTTAAAATATTGGTATTTCAATAAATGTTAAAATAAGGTTACAATTTTTTGGGGTTTGGTTTGGTTTGATTTATGGGGCATTTGAATCTAGAATTTCATGGTTTACATGATACTCAATTGAGTTACTCTACATGTTAAAGTTATGAATTCATTATTTTAGTTTTATTTATCATATATTATGATATTGTAAAGTATGTGTATTATTTAGATTTAAATTTTAAAAACAAAAAGTAATAAATTTAAAATCTATTTTAAAGTAAAAATAATAAAATTGAAGGTGTTTTACATAATAAAATAGTTATATATATATAAAATATTTTTTAGTTTTAATAAACTTATATAGGGTGCTCAACTAAATTAAAATTGAAATTTGATCGTTCCAACTTATTTGGAAAAGTATGTTGTGAGACTCCTCTCTAGATATGATGTTGTATCTAATTTATTTTTATTTTTTTACTTGTTTTTATTTTCTTTTGTTGCAAGGTGGGAATTAGTGGTAAATTACTTATCCCTCTACGAATTTGGTGGAAAATGACATTGGCTAAGTAAAAAAAGGAAGGAGAATTCGAGACACATTTCTAGTTCCACATATACCAAGATTGTTGATGGTGTTAGGTAATAAAACAAGGATCTCATAGACTTCTCATAATCCTTCTCCAAAGTTGAATAGTGGTAATTTACAATAGATGTGAATCTCATCCTTTTGTTGAACCAATTCTTATTATTTTCCAAGAGGCGTTTTCTTATATTTCCATTGAACTTATTCTTGGCCATCACGATGGAAGCTTCTTCACTACAAATGTTGGGACACTAACGTTTGCATAATAATCCAATTTTATTGATCATACTGTATACTTCTAGTATGCCCAATGTACACAATGGATTATTCTTGAATATCATGTACCTATGCCAGAGGACTTACCTTTACAGTTGGAATTTTTCATGAAATTAGTTCATTTATTGCTATAATGGTGTAGTAAACTTTGTTTTAAATTAATTTTCTTTCTCATCACCCAACTTGGTTTTGGCATCATAGGAATAGACATAGAATAATACCAACTCCCTCTCCATTTCCATCATTGACCTAAAATATTTTAGTTTAGTTGGAATCCCTACTTCTTGCATCTTACTCATGAATATCAATGAATACCATGTCAAAATGAGACAATCCAAGACCTTTTGACCAAGAAAAATATATGCTCTAATCACCCATTCAACCCTCCTTTCATGTAGACAAATTCTACCAAAATCAACAGGAGCCAACTCCTTCAAAGCTACTTCAGCAACAAATTTCGCTCCCCATAACTCATAATTTCGGGCTTGGAGTCATTGCAAAAATTTCGGCCCCTGCAAATAGCCCAGAAACCATAAAAATCTCGCATGTGTGAGAGAGAGGATGCCCAAAAAGTTTGATTTTGATTTTTCCTTCTTTCTCCTTGACTTCAATCTCCTTTTTCTCTTCCTTCACTATATATTGAACTTGTTGATGGATGGATGCAAAATAGGCCAATTTTTCCTTATATGTATATTGTTTTCATAAGGTCAAATAGCCCCAAACTGGGTTGACTTCATCAAGGTAGGGCCGAATTAGTGAGGAGGTGAAAAATAATTGTTTTGACTCAAAAATAATTTTATTTTCATGATACAAAAGCCCAAGAATGGTCTAATAGATATGACAAATAATATTATGATTCAATAAAATCAAGGAATCCTACAATGGATGATTTTACCTAATAAATAAGTAAAAGGAGCATGAAAACCATGTCTCAAAATAATTTATTTTTACTTCTTTTTCAATTTTTAGAATATAATGACAAAGTACAATAATAATTATGAGTACTGATAATAGTGAAATTTTCAATACTCTCTCTTAACTAGGAAAGTATTCATAATTGTACAAATAGGTACAAGGATGAACTCAAATTAGCATGTTCATAGAAGAGTAATAACATATGCAATGCTAGGGATACCCTAACTACCAAGGTATCCTCCCAACAAGGACTAAGGTGTCATCAAGGAAACTTCCCACTATAGGTACCATAAGTCAAAAACCCTGGTATCAATTCGAATGGATATAGATACCATCTAGGCTTCCACGAAAAGACACCAACCGTCACACAGATCTAGGTATCATCATCAAGGTCAACACTAAAATGCAGCTCCACTAGACCAATGACCCTCCCACACTGGGATGAAAACATCATTAATGCCAAACAATAACATGAAATCTAAATACCAATTTGGCCAAGATGTCCTCCAAAGTACCACAACACAAGATTTTTTATGGTACTCATATCTCCCTCTCAATTATATCATATATATCCACCAATCTAAGCATGCTTCTAAAATATACAAACTTTTTGTTGGGGATAGAATTTGTCAACACATCAACTACTTGTTCATTTGTCGGAACATATTGTAGTGTCACAACCCCATATTGTACCAAGATTATAATGTAGTGATACTTATTAATAATATTCTTAGTTCTTACATGGAACACGATGTCCTTGGACATTCTGATGCTACTTTGGTTATCACAATTTATAATTGTTCGATCCAAGAGCCCTCCAAAAAAATTTGTTAGAAATTTCCTTAACCAAACTACTTCTTTTCCAACTTCATAAGAAACAACATATTCATCCTCAAAATTACTCAAATAAATCTAATATTTCTTACAACTCATCCATAAAATCATTGCGGATGGTGGACTTAAAAAAAAACTGGTAGTGCTTCTTCCATTCTTCTCACTACTGCCCCAATAAAAATTGGTAAAACCTATTAATTTGATCTCCTTTCCATCATAATTTAGGCAGTGATGAATAGTACCATTTAATACCTTAAGATATGTGTGGCATCCATCCAATTATCATGATGTGGCTCCAACTGAAATTCACTTAGAGTATTCACAACATAACATATATCGAGTCTAGTATTCACCAAACAAATTAATGATCCAACCAAATGACAATAACATGTGGGATCAATGAAGCTATAATATAAAAACTTCTCAATTTATTTAATTTGGTGGTCATTAGAGTTGTCATATGCTTGGACTCCATCATAGCAAAATTTAGTATAATATTGATAATATGCTTTCCGTGACCAATATATATTTCTCCAGGTTTATGCCAAACTTCCAAGCCCAAATAATACTGCATAATTCCTAGATATTTCATTTCAAATTATGTTGCAAAAATCTTCATACATTCTTGAATTCCATCCTCCACACCCGAAAGGAGTAAATCATCCACATATAATAAAACAATGATTGGTTCATTATTTACTACTTTGATGTACAAATTTGGATCTGCAAAGCTTTTGAAAAGGGATAATTGTTAAAAGATAGGCATCCATTCTAGCATACCAAGCTCTAGGTGCTTGTTTCAAGCCATATGTAGCTTTCTTCAATCTATAGACATGATATTCCATGCTATGTATCTCCAAAAAATTTGGTTGTTCAATGTACACTTCTTCATCTATGGTTCCAGTCAAGAAAGTTCGTTTGACATCCATCTAGTGGATGCTCCATCCCATAGTAGTTTCTAAAGAAATTAGGGATCTAATGGTACTGTACCTGGCTATAGGAACAAATGTTTCTTCATATTCCAATCCTTCCTTTTGAGAGGAACCCCTAGTTAAAAATCTTGCTTTGTATTTATTTATGCTCCCATCAACAACATCTTTAATTTTGTAGATCCATCTGGAGGTGACAACAAATTTGTCACTAGGTCTAAGAAAAAATTCCCAAACCATATTCTTCATGATTAATTTCTATTATTCTTGCATGGATATCTTCCATTCATCATGATTAGCGGCTTATTCGAATGTGGTTGGTTCTGCTTAAATTAATTTTGCCATATATGATGCATATCAGAAGTATCTCTTTGGTTTCTTGCTTTTTTTGAAAGTTCCTTTTGCTTATGCATGTCCTTTAGCATATTCAAGTGTAGCTTTCAACCAATGTAGCCTCTTATTTACTTCAGGTATGATTTTAGGTTGAATGGGTTTGATTGTTCCTTCTTTTTTATTTGTAGGTTTTTTTTCATGTTGCTCGTCTTCTTCAAAGAGTGTGATATCTTCCCCATCAGATTCAATAGGAATATCTTTGGAATTCATGTATGCAAAGTTTTCATCAAATATTACATCTATGCTTACTTAAATTCTATGATATCTTTTATGTAGATTTTATAATCCTTTGATGAAAGGATATAACCAAAAAATTTACACTTTAAACTATTAGAGTCCAACTTATTTCTTTTATCCTTAGGAATGTGAATGTAGGAAAGGCATCCAAAGATACAAAGATGCTCTACATATGGCTTATTTCTTGAGAATGCTTCTTCGGGTTTCATATTATTGAGAATTATATGAGGAATTCTATTTTTTATGTATGTTGTCATCATTGTTGCTTCTTCCCATAAGAAGTTTGGAAGGTGTTGACCAAATATCATGGTTATAACACATTCTTCAATGGTAATATCCTTCCTTTCTACTACTCCATTTTGTTTTTTATTATAGGTAACTATGAGATCACTCTTAATACCTACTTCCTTGCAAAACAATATGAGTTACTTAGATGTATATTTACCACCATTATCATATCTAAGGGTTTTTATCTTCCTTTTTGTCAAGTTATCTATTTCTAATTTGAAATCCTTGAACTTTTCAAAGACTTCATCCTTATATTTGAGAAGATAAATGCAAGTCTTTCTAGAGTGATCACGAATGAAGGTTACATAATATATATGGTCTCCAAGATATATATATTCCATTGGTCCACAAAGATCATAATGAATGAGGTCTTATAATTCTTTAGACCTTGTTTCACTACTTGAAAATGGTTTCCTTGTATTCTTCCCTAAAGCACGTCACTTACATACTCCTTCATGATTATCCTTCAAGCTAGGGATTCCTTTTACCATTTGTCTTAGAAAGGGAAATATTTTATAATGAAGGTGACCATATCTTCTATGCAAAATCTCAGAGGGACTAATATCCATGTGAACAAGAGCTTTAGGAGAATGTGTTATAAGTATATACAACCTTCCTTCACGAATCCTAATAACCCTTTATTTTTCAATACTACTGATCCAGGTGGATATTTTTGGCCAGCCACCTATTCCACTTGGGGCCCCACCAATTTTTATATCAGTTTTTCAGTTTCCTTAATTGTAGCACAATTTACTATTTTTAGCATTTTTTCAGGTCCCGAACTTCCGGAGCCGTTTTGAGGCCCTAAATGATTATTTTTGGAAAACCAAAAGCAACATAAAATTTCCTTTGATGTTTCTCACATCAAAATCTGTATTCCTCAAATAGATATTTCTAACGAGGTATTGTTCTCGTCAAACGGAGATCGTATTCCAAAGTTACGTCGTTGGGAAGATTTATGTAACATTTTACCCGAACGGGGCCCATAGTTTTGGCGCTTCATCTCCTAGGGATAGGTTTTTGGATGTTTAAGGCTTACCCATTGTTTATCAATAACAAATAGGCCATCAAGCCTCATTGTAACACATTTCATAGGCTTGTAGCCACCACATCTCTTCTTAGAGATAAGATACTAGCGCCCTAGCTAGTTTATCTCCATTATGTCTGTAAGCATATTTCAGTTATTTTTTATTAATGGAATGAAGTTTTATTTCTGTTTCATCTCTGACTTTATGTGTATTTCTATATTTCATTTTGTTCCTGCATAAATCCGGATCAGTGGTATTAGAGCATTCTGCACTTTCTCGATCCTTCTTTGAATGTCCCCAACGAGGTCGGGGTATAATGAGTTACAGCTCGATCTGGTTGACCCTATGCAAGATCAGCCTCACAAACTCCGACGACCATTCATGGGGGAAGAAAAGAAAGACGAGGGAGCAGGAGATCCTATCAAAATATTGCTCAAGGAGGTCCTTGAAAAACAAAGGAATGCGATGATGTATAACTTTGTCGAGATCCTTTAACGAATGCCCACCGGCGACGCATCTACATCCAACAGTCACTATAGAGGTGCCACTCATTTTAAGGTACAAGTAAAATTTGACATTCCCAAATTTGATTTTGAAATAGATGTAGACATTGTAGATAAATGGTTGAACCTATTAGAAGGATATTTCTAGGTTCATGACTTTTCCGATCGGGAGAATATTATTTTTTCACTCCTCAAAGCCATCCCCCATGTCAAAGACTAGAGGGAAACCTACTGTGAGAAAAAGGACTAGGAAGAACCCTCTCTATTCTCGGTCATACCCACTTGGAATTATTTCCGAGACACCATCAAGGAACAATATTACCCCGTGGGGAGATATGAGGACAAGTACATACAATGGACTACGCCGTGGTAGAAAAGGGATGAAGATGTGCATGAGCTGACGAATATGTTCCATACCTTGCACACAAAGTTGGGTATCAAAGATTCAGAGAAACATTTGGTGCTGAATTATCGCAGTTGTTTGCACAGATACATTCAAGATAAAACAGAGTTCCTCAACATCTCCTCTCTTGGTACGACATACCAGTATGCTGCCAAGATTAAGTATAAATTCAAATAAAAGAAGAAAATTTTTGGATATGCGAATCAAAAGTAAGGGAAATGTTCCCCCAAACCCCAAAAAAAAGGACAAATCCAAGGCATGGCATCCCAATACAACCTGCTAAAGCCGCAAGCAAAGAAAAACACCGCAAATCCGATGGAGGACACCGAAAAGCAGTGTGAGTTCCATAAGAGATCCACTCACAACAAAAGTTAGTGTCAGGCCAAGAAGTCACTGGTGGACGAGATGAAGGCTTTTGAATCAAATTCATACTCTAACTCTAAATTAGAAGCCGACAAGGGGAATGATAGAGGGAAGCAGATTATTGATGTGGAGCCCAATGAGACCATTTCCACCATGAAGATCTAGAAGGAGGAACCAGAAGATCCAGAGGAGGAGGATCGTCTCTTCCACTCCGAGATGTGGGTAAAGGTTTCGCCTCTACAGTTCATTTTCAACAGTGGGAGCCAAAAGGACCTCATTTCAGCAAAGGTCGTGAAGCGGTTGGGCTTGTCGACCACAACACACCCACAACCGTACATGGGTGGCTTCGCCAAGGATGGGATATATGCATCAGTGAGCAGTGCTGCCTTCTCTACAACATCAAGCCCTTCACAGATGAGGTGTTATGTGAAATTGATCCTATTGATGTTTGTGATGTATTATTAGGCCGACCATACTTGTGGAAGTGACATGTTGTGTATGAGTCCCGGACTCACGCTGTTACTTTTACTTTGGGCAATAAGTTGTGTAGGATACCAGAGGTACCATCATCTGCCACTATCTCTTTTGTTACTACAAAAGAATGCAGTAAGCTTGTTTCCAAAATTGGGAAATTTGTTTTCCTGATGATACGCCCTCATGGCAAGAAGAAGACTGTGGCCACAACCTCCAAACAGGGCTCCTCTGCACCACAAAAAAAATGAACAAGGTCGTGGAGGAGTATGGGGACATATTCACATCACCCATGGGGGTGCCTCTACACTGTCAGGTCAAGCACCCCATCGATATGACCCTCGGTGCCTCATTGCCAAATGGACTGATCTATTGGTGCTTCGTTATGGAGAACGATGAAATCAAGAGGTAGATTCAGGAGCTGTTGCAGAAAGGTCACATCCGGCCAAGTTCATCGCCTTGTGGAAGCCCGATCATGTTGGTGCAGAAGAGGGATGGTACTGTGAGACTCTGTATTGACTATCAAGCGCTAAAAAATATCACTGTCTGGAATAAGTACCCGATCCCACGGATTGATGACCTTTTGGACCAACTCAAAGGGGCAAAATATTTCAGCAAGATCAACTTGAATTCTGGGTATCACGAGGTACCAATTTATTGGGTTTGTGTTATATTCTTCCCACGAATAGTCACGCGTGGGGGGCGGTAACAGGCAGGACGATAGCCCCCCCTGTACATTGCGGTCGGCGCAACATACCGGGGGCCGCGGTGGGGGTGGTATCCCCCCCTATCGGGGTTCGGGGTAACGCCTTGGAAAAAAAATTTGGTCCTTATTTTCTGGTGGGCGGATCCACCCATGGTTTTGTGCATGGGTTTGCACATGGTTTTGAGGCATGATGGTTTTCGACTCCTGGTATTTTGTAGATCTGGTCAAGGGAACTACGGTTATGTTCTAATCCAGGGTTAATGGATTGGGGTTTATGTATGCTTCGGCATGTATATATATGTGTTATAACACTAAAAGGAATATAATGAAAAATCAAGCTGGTCATCGCGATTTGGGATCCAGGGGAAAATCTCTGTGTTTATTTGTTTTATGTTTTATGCTCTCGATATTGTTTATTTTAAGTTTTAAAGATTCTTTCGTATATAATTTCTATATAGGGTTAAAACCTACATTCAGTATCAGAGCAGTTTCAGCTTCAAGGGGACACCTTTGCTGCTAAGGGGACTTTTGCTTGAGCCTAAGGTAGACCTTGTTCAGTGGGAGTTCTGCGGGATCGATTCTTGCGGTGAAAGAATATGGCGAGCGGCAAGAAGATAGAGATCGAGAAATTTAATGGTCAAAGTTTTGAGTTGTGGAAGCTCAAGAAGGAGGATCTGTTTGTGGATAAGGACCAGTGGATCACGGTAGATCTGGGTACTAAACCAATGGCAGTGTCAGATGAAGACTGGAAGAAACTAGATCGAAAGGCAAAGAGAAAAATACGGTTGTGTGTCTTAGATTCAATTTTGTTGAATGTATCTGGGGAAGCTACAAAAAAGACCTTGTGGGACAAGATAGGGACTTTTTACCAATCTAAGTCTCTGGTGAATAATTTTTTCCTGTGGAAAAAGCTGTATAACCTGAGGATGAAGGATGGAGACTCGGTGATAGAGCATCTGAACGCCTTCAATACTATGGTAAGTCAGCTATCATCTGTTGATATTAAAATATCAGATGAATATAAGTGCATCGGTTTGTTGTGTTCTCTACCAGATTCGTGGGACAATTTTGTTATTGCAATAGGTATCAATACAACTACCTTGAATTTTGATGACATTGTCTCAGCCTTGCTGTCAGAGGAAATGAAACGGAGAAATATGGAGGGTCATAATGGAGATGCCTTATCTGTACGAGGAAGGTCACATAACAGAAATAAGAATAAGGTTTCGAGTGGGATATCGAAATCCAGAGGGAGATCTAAATCACCTGGAAATTTTGTAAAGGTGTGCTGGAAATGTGGAAAGGAAGGGCACTACAAAAAGGACTGCAGATCTAAATCTCCTGAGAAAGGAAAGGGATATGATGATGCTCCTTCTGCAGAGGCAAAAACCACCTCGGATGAAGGTGGGGATGTGTATTTGGCTTCTTCTTCAAATACACATGTAGATCATGAGTTATGGTTGATTGACTCGGGTGCATCCTTTCACTTCACTCCTCATAGGGAGTGGTTCTGCGAGTATGAGAAATATGATGGCGGTGATGTCTTCTTATGTGATGATAGGAAGTCCAGAATCGTTGAATGTGGAAAATTCAAGCTAAAGATACAGGGTGGAAGGATTAGAACACTTCCTGGTGTTTTGCACATTCTTGCATTGGCCAGAAATCTGATTTTTGTAAGCAAGATGGATGATGTAGGTGTAAAAACAGTGTTCGAGAAAGATGCCTGTAAGATGGTTCGAGTAGCACTGGTATTAATGCGGGGAGTTCGAATTGGAACTCTATACAAGCTTTAGGGCAGCACTATTATTGATGGGTGAAACAGTTCTATGGTTCCCAAAAGTGGAGCGAAAAGCCTAGCGGTCTCTGGAGAAAAGACCATACTATGGCATCAAAGGCTTCGACATATTGGAGAGAAGGGCCTTCGAATACTACGTGGAAATGGTATGGTATAAGGTATGTCTAATAGCTCTTTGGATTTCAATTTCTGTGAACATTGTGTATATGGGAAGCAGAATCAGGTGAGTTTTCCTTCTGGTGCTAAGAGGGCAAACAAGACATTAGAGCATGTGCATAGTGATGTTTTTGGACCTGTGTCGGTTCCATCACTGGGTAAGTTTGTGTACTATGTTTCATTCATAGATGACTTCTCAAGGAATACATGGATATATTTCTTGAGGAATAAATCTGAAGTCTTTGACAGATTTAAAGAATTTAAGGCTTTGGTGGAAAACCAGATTTTCTGAGTTTTTTATGTTGTCTTAAGGTTTGTAAGAGTGTCCTACAGCTGAGTCATCATTTTGCTAGGATGGTGAGACAACCAGATTCTACTCTTCTAAGTTTGACTGGTATTTTGAGAGTTCCTAAGGGATACTTAGGATGTTTTGACTCAAAGTCCCACCGTGATCGCCATTATGTTAGTGAGCGGTGGGATAAGTCAATCAGATAGTATTCTTAAGGCCTCTAAAGATTTAGGGAAACCAAGTTTTTTATTACTCAGAGTCCCACCATGATCGCCATTATGTTAGTGAGCGGGGGGATAAGTCAATTAGATAGTATTCCTAAAGGTCTCTTAAGGTCTAGGGAATCTAAGTTTGTTTAATACTCAGAGTCCCACCGTGATCGCCATTATGTTAGGGTCCCATGATTTCGCTGATTGGCAAGCCAAATGACAGTGTAACATCAAACCAAGCTTTGGAGCCCAAGGACCTAGCCTTCCTGGACTCAGAGAGGGCTCTCTCTATATGTGTAAGGGATATCTATGTGTTTGCTTATTTTGTTCTGATTTTAGGCTAGTTATGAAGTAAGTTTTTTGGTTTTTGGTTTTTTAAGTTGTGAGGGATGAAACTGATCAAAGATATAAGACAGGTAAAAAGATGTCAGATCAACGGGGCTATGGGGTCGAAAAGGTCAAGAAAGCTATAAGACGGTGATACAAGGCTGTTGAAGGGCCAATTTGATTCAAGGTAGAAAGGATCTTTGGGAAAAATGGAGTAAATGGACATCAAGTTTGTGAACAACAAAGAGTTTCAAGAATAAATATTTCAATAGATAACATAAACATGGTAGGGAAAACCATTAATCATGCAAAATATAACTATAAGCTAATCAATACATAGAAATAAACATTCAAGCCATGCATAGAAGTATAAGACCCTCTAACTTTGGGAAATGGATATCAGACTTTGGGGAAAACACTTAAGAAAGACAAACAACTTAAATTACTATGCCAGAACGCCTAAACACAGCACTTCAAGTTATTGGGCACTTTGAACAACAAGATTTGCATAGTTTTAGGCAAAGGGCTAGATCAAAACTAGGCCTCCTTGGTTCAAACAAAATGATAATCTAATCAGTCAAAGAGAAATTTCATGGATGGAACTATAGCTATCCATAGGTAAGTAGGGCATACCGTAAGTCATACTTAGCATGCATAGAACTATGAATGAAACAAGTAACAATATCCTAAGTATTAAAGAGCAGTCAAGAATTATTTAATGTTACTTAGGAAGAAGAAAACAAAGAAGCTATGAAGAAACAAGAAATTTGAGGTGCCTCCATGGGCATATCTCAAATTTGTTCTCTACTAATCTATATCAAGTAAGAAAGATGTATTCATGAATGAAAACTAGAAGACAACAACAAAGCAAGAGACACTATACCATTCTACCAAGTCATGGAATCCAACAACAATCCTTCTTCTTTCATCCAAGAGCATCTAAGAGGCAATCCAAAAGCATAAGACAAGTATTTCTTCCAAAGCTTATATGACCATATATTGCTTCTCTTCTCAAGTTCAGCCCTGTTTTACAATGAAATCCTTTGGAATATATAGGCTTAAGTGAGGAAAACCTCATGGTTCAACTTGCCATCCTATTGGCCTAATCAAAATATCTAAACTTGTCCTTGAGGCTTTGCAAAGCCCAAGGCAAAAAATATCTCATAAAATATCTAGAAAATGCTAAAAAAGGAAAAATAATTGAATTTGCATTATTTTTCATGTGCAAAAATAGCTAAACGCACATTTGGAAAAAGCAATTTTTGAAGTTTCAAAAATTACAAAAATACTCAAAATTTATATCAGCAAAAGGTACCCTGACTTTCCAGTAACATTTGGAAGCCTTCCCGATGTCGAAATGAGGCTCATGATAGCTCTTTGGAAATCTATGAGTGTCTACTTTCCAGAAAAACTAAAATTTTTCCAATCTGATACCTAGAAGTCCTCCAAAACTGCACCTGTGTGTAAAAAACCAGAAAATTACAGTCTGCTGATAAACCGGGCAGAGTGTGCAAAAAGCGAGCATTTTTCGCCATTTCGGGGAAGAAAATGATCTCCAAATGTTCTGAAAATCGCTGAGGGTGTGCTCATGAAATTATGGCATCCAATGATACCATTCTCTTCGTTTGATGAATCCCCAAAATGAAATGGTGAATTTCATGAGTTTTGGCAAAAAACTCAAAAATGCCAAAAAACCAAAACATGTCAAAATGCGCCCAAAATCGGTGAGTATGACCCTCAAGGGTCCCTATCAACATGCTCTGAAACAGAAGCCAAAATGTAAAGTCCTGATATTTCTTTCTTCCCTTTCCGTTCCGGGCGCTTCCCTTTAGCCTCCTTTAGTTTCTCTTGGGCAGCCTTTAACTTGCGACGGGAAAACTGATTTAACTTTTTGTAATGCCTTGTCATTCTCCTTTGCAGCTCTAAATCCCTGTTTTCCTTCTCAATTTTCCTCTCCAAATGTTCATTGGCTCTTTCTAGCCATGCCTCCTTATTATTTTCAATCTCTTGCTCAAGCAGTGCAGTGAGGGGAGTGGATTGGAGAAGGGCTTGCTCTTCTTCCTTTTGCTTTTCAAGTGCTCTTTTAAGCCCTATGGTTCTAGGCCTTCTCCGCCTAGGCTGATCTTCCTCTTCATCTTCATCAAAATCGCCTATGAGCTCATCTATCCTTTCTTGGGCTTTGGCGGCCTTTTTCTTGTACTTGATTTTTCGTGTCTCATAGACAGACATATGGGCACTCATTTGGCTGTTTTGGATCTGCAAGAATTGATTGAAGTTCCTTGCCTGATGAAGGTCATTCTCCAATGCATAAATTTGGCCCTCTCTATGGATTAGGAGGTTTTCTAGAATCCGAGCCTCGTTGTCACTGTCATCTCTTTGGATTGGGATAACATCCAGTGCACCTCCATGCTCATGACCTTCCCCTATCTTGCCTTTTCCTTTGCCCTTGAAAGTTAGTCTTGCGCTCTTCCTCCTAGGAAAGTCAGTGATAGGTTTCTTTGGCAACTTTATTTTGCTATGGAGAGTTCTTGTCACATTCGGAGTGACAACCTTGGGCACCTTCTTTCTTGCTGTCTTAGGCTTGACCTTTTCAGGAGAGGAAGGCATGATTCCTTTGCCTTTGTCATCTTGCTTATCATCCTTTTGAATTTTCTCTTCTTCTTGAGGCTGCTATGTGTCTTGAGGAGGTTATTGTACATTATGAGGAGAATTCTGTGTATCTTCTGCAGGCTGCTCCTGCTCCTCAATATCATGCTGCTCAAACTGCTGCCCTTGATCATCAATACCAAGCTGTTGTTCTGCCTCAATTTCCTGTTCATTTTGTGGTTCAACCTGCTGCCCTTGATCATCAAGATCATGCTGCTACCCTTCCTCTTGTTCCTGTTGTTCATCACCACTTAGTTGCTACTATTCAGTACTCTCCTCCTCTTGCTCCTGCTGCTGACCTTCACTATTGTCATGCTGCTGCCCCTCATCTTCAGTTTGTTGCTGTTCATCCCTTTCTTCATGCTCATGCCCTTCCTCTTCTTGCTGTCCACTTCCCTCTCCCTCTCCATGCTCCTTTGACTGTTCTGTAGTGAATTTAAGCTTTCTAGGAGTAGGTCTGCTAGAGGAAGGCGAGGGGCGATGAGTAGGAGACGCGGGGGATGTATGGACCGGAAGGATAGTGGAGAAATCCGGGTGACTGATGAAAACATCCCAAGAAAACTCTTTCTTCTCAAGTTGGTGAAGGATGATGATTTTAATGAGGGAGTGATGGAATAGAGAGGCTACTTGCTGTGATGGAGGCTTCTTCTAGACAGAGGAGGCCATTTTATCAACAACTTTGCACAAGAATTAAGGAAGACTGAGCTGCTTGGTTCTTGTGAAGTGCATCAACAGTCGGATGTGGTATGCAGAAACTCGGGAGAATCTTCCCTCACAAGTGAAATACTTCATTATAATCTTCATAAGAGGAGCATAGCTGGCTAGAAGATGAGAGAAAGGGAAAATAGCAGTGCATGCTTCTCTGTGCTCAGGCTTGAGGAAGGGTTTGTAGTCATCCAAGTCTAAATAGGCTTGCTTGAACCATTTCTCGCCAATGTATGGGATTTTAGTCGCCTTGGATATGGATCTCGGGGAGAACTTGAAATCAAGGCCTGCCACTTGAAAATGTTTGTCTTTGAACCTCAAAGCACACAAATGTGTTAAAGGCAAGAAGCTTTTCACTTCTTGTACCCTCTGGCAGAAATCCAAACACCCCACCTCATGAAAATTGAAAAGGCTAGGTGGGTGTGCATTGACCTCCTCGGTAGAAATTGGCTCATACCTCTTGTGTAACCCACTTCTGGTATCTTGCCTAGGAGGCATCTTGACCTAGATGTGCTTTTGAAACACCAAATTACTTCAAAGTTTTTTGAAATGCCTTCTTTCAACCAAACTCTGTCTCAGCCTGTCACTTCACTGTTTGATACGGCAACAATGGTTTTAAGTGTAGTGTGAAATGCCCTCCTTTGATATAAGACCATGTTTCTTCAAAATGATGCCTTTCCCAACCTTTGTATATCAATCAGCCAATATTCACAATGAAAACACAGTAAACAAGGATAAATACAATCAAAAGGACCTTCTTGTGTTTGTAGTAAGAGTACCCTGTCTGCTGGTGTTTTTGAGGTAATAAGACAACCTTGTCTTTTTAGAGGAAGGCAAAACCAAAAGCCTTTATAATTCAAAAACACTGCTCTCTTCTTGGTATGCAACTCAAATAATCAATTCAACACCATAAATATAGTCAACCAAAGGATATACACACAGTCAGAATTTACTGTTAATATGAGAAGGTGGCAGAGCTTGAAAAGTTTCTGAGGTGTTAACAAAGGTCTGTAGGAGTTTTAAACAATCAAGGCTTTTCTTTAACCAAAATACTTGCCCTCTTTAAACTCTACTGTCCCTCACACCAGCTTGACAAGAACACCTCCAACTGATTATACTGCTTTCTCACCAAGGTCTGACTGTTTGGAGGGTAGTTCAGAGGTTTTGAAGCACTAATGAGGGAAACACTACTTGAATATGCTCACAGCTGGTGAATATTGGCTATTTCAAACTCAAATTTTAAATCAAAACACTTTATCTCTTTTTAACACATTCACTTAACATATCTTGTTTCAACCAGACTTCTTCTGCCCCAAAACCCCATCTAGCAAATGTGAATTCAAAGGGGAGCAAGACAAAATACCTCAAAATTCGCTTGCAACCTTAGCTTGAGAATTGAAGATGCTTTGGAATCAATTTGGAGACGTGTCAAGGGCTAATCATATGCGCGACGCGTTTATCAGAAAGAATGTTGCGCAAAGTAGGTAGTCGGGTCGACTGTCGGGCCGACAGGACCCAAGTCTACAGGCGCGCTGCGTGCTTGTACAGGCACGCCGTGCGGCTTCGTTGCCTTGTGGAAAATGCGCGTCTGAGCGCGCCGCGCAAACTTACAGGCGTGCCGTGCGATGAAAACCTTGATAACTTGTGAAATTTCTCAAATTTTCTTCTTTGACTCAGTTGATCAGTGAAAGAGGAAAACGCTCTTTGTTTTGAAATGCCGAATAAGTGGGAGAAACGGTCCTTTAACCTTTAAATGCAACCAAAACAAAAAACCCTTTGGTATTTGAAATAACACCTTGTTTTCTTTTTGACAACCTGAATGTTTTTTACTATTGGCAAAGAATGTGCATGTGTTTAAAAGAGCTTAAATATGTATTAACCTCTTTACTTCATAACATATTTAAAAGGCTGCACTTTGCTCACCATGCTTTCACTTTTGAAAGGTATTTAATCTGCCTGCTTTAGAGGCTCAAAACCATCTTGTGCCTGTAGCTGCCTAAAAGCTATTCTCTTATCCAAAATGTGACAGCAGAGTGTTTTGACTTGTTTTCAAAAGGAAAATGCCTACCTTTGTGACAGTAGCATGCATACTTTTCTCTTAATGCTTTGGAGTTAATGATGCCCACTGTAAACTGACTTGATTATAGGTGCAAAAATGCAGTTGCATCCACCTATGCTTTATCATCCTTTGTTTAAGAAGGGCACTTTTTCTACAATCTTTCCTCTGCTCGAAATGTACCAGCATGGTATCTTGGGTCCTTTGTTATAGGAGCAGACCTTCTTTGGAAAATAGAAAATACTTTGCCTTCTTGTCCACTGTGATCTATTTAAAGGAGACAATTCTGCCACTGTTGACTTTTTAATGTCCTTTTCACAATGTAACATTTTCCCAATAATACACCAATGAGTTATGAAGCACTTTTCCATTTTGCAGGGAAAAAGATTTTCCCTCTGAACTTTTTTAAACTAATATTTTCTATTATAGATGCTTCAAAGGTGATAAAGCCCTATGACTTGACTGCCAGATGTCTATTTAGCTCATTTTCTGACTGTGGTAAAAAATGTAGTTGCATTTGCTCATGCCCTTTCCCCTCTGTCCATTTTTAAAAGGAGATCTCTTTAATCACTTTTCAAATTTTGTTTTGTTGGAGCTGCGGACTGTCTTTTGACAGAAACCTTGTTGAGAGATAAGCTTGACCCCTTGGATTTCAGTGGTACCCCTGCTTTCCTTTTGGTCTCTTTTTAGTACTTCTCTGTTTCAACTTTCCCTTATTATGTTTATACTTTGTCAATCAGTCAGTGAGAAAACCTAGAAATAATCACTGCCCTGGCCCACTACTAATGAATGAGGGAGGGCCCTTTTACTTGGAGAAATGTTTGATGATATTTGATGAGCATGTTTGACAAGGGTTCCTCTTATGTATGATGGCAAGCAAACCAATTTGAAAACATTACTGCTTTCACCTCTACCTGCAATCATCATTTTTCTTCAAAAAACCCTATTTACTGTTTTACTGTTTATTAAAGAAAAGTTTACCTTACAGTCAGATGCAACTCTTAAAACAAACTTTTGGCCATCGCCCTCTTCTTATAGATGAAGGAGGCGCTTTAAACCTCTGCTTATAAATGAAGGAGGCGCTTTAACCCTCTGCTTATAGATGAAGGAGGTTCTTAGCCATGTGATGTTAATGGCCCTTGACAGTGTTGTTTTTTCTTCGGCTGTCCTTTCAGGCCTCGAATGAGGTTGCAAGAGTTTGATGAGAAACTCTTTGCCCTGTAGATGCATCTCAGGCTCAAGATCACATTTAGAAGTAGTTGTCTTCTCATGTGGAGCCAAGAATTGTCTTCTGAGATGCTGACATGTTTCCTGTCCTTGAAAGATATATTAAACACTGTAAAACACCTAAAATCAGCTTGAGAATATGATCAATGTATCGCTGAGACTTAAGGGTGTATAAGTGGTGCGACTTAGGGCTCTAACTGACTTCATTATTAGAGTGGGAGGTCTGTTATGACTGGTCTATAACAGATGCTGGTTTTTGGCTCTTGGATAGTTTGCCAAGGGTGAAATGCCTTAGAGTGCCACTTCCTAACTTAGGGGAGGTTCTTTGAACAGATTTGGATCGTCTCTTTAGAGCTGATAGGAAAACTAGTATGGCTGAGGAAAGGTAGGATTTGATAATGAGGTTTCATCTCGTCATGGGCGGACTGAAAAGTAGGAGGGCGAAAAAATTTTATAGGTGTTTTCCCAGCTGGCAAATATGACAAATTTTTGGGTCAGCTGCTAGAAAACTTGGTTGTGAGAACTAGTCATCACTAACAAGTGAAAAATATTGATGACTAACAACTTATAAAAAAGAAATGTATTCCATTGTGTAGGATTGCCGAAAATGGAAGAATTACATTTTGGAGAAGGAAATGGCCATCCACACACACCACCAACCCCTGTAGTTCATACATACGCAAGGGAAGTTGCAGAACGATCACCATCAGAAGTGGTCCACATATTTGGAATAGTTTCAGTTGAACACCAAGTATAAGAATGGTATCACCAATAATTTTTCAGACTGCCTTAGTCGACCACCGACCGTGGTGCTAACCACTGTTCTCAACTCTTGCAGGCACGAGACTTATGATTGGCCGCTTCTCTACAAGAGAGATCTGAAATTCGGACACACATACAAGACACTCTAGGAGGGTATGCAAGTTCCAAATTTTCACCTCTAGGATGCACTTCTATGTCACCTAGGATACCTTTGTGTTCCATCAGGCGAGTATGCTAAGATGATTTGGGAAGCGCACTATAGTCAGGTCGTTGGGAATTTCGGGGTCGAGAAAATAGTGGTAGTATTGCAGAAGTACTTCTAATGACCAAACCTTCGACATGATATCGGGAAGCACATCAGATCCTGCCCTTCCTGTGTTATTTCCAAGATGAACATCAAGAAGCAAGGCCTCTATACTTTGCTACCTACTCCTAGTCGACATTGGGAATCCATCTCCATGGATTCCATGTCGATCCTTCCTTCTACTAAGCATGGAAACAAATTTGTTTTCGTGGTAGTCAACAGATTCTCAAAGATGGCCATTATGGCGACCTATAAGAAGAATATCACAACAAAAGCCACTGATAAGCTCTTTTTTGAACGAGTGTGGGTGCACTTTGGGATCCCACAGTTTATCATCTCAGATTGGGACACTAGGTTCCTCAACACATTTTGGTCCAGCCTCTAGTCAATGATGGACACCAAGCTCACCAAGTCCACAGCTTTCCTTCCCCAAACTGATGGCCAGATAGAGGTCATCAACATGATGATCATACACATTCTGCACATGTACAATTCAAAGCATCCACGCACATGGGATGGTCTTGGGATTCCAGCCACTGTGTCTCATTGACGTATCCATGCCATTTGCAGCTAATCAGGTCGATTCAGCTCATTTCCAGTCTGAAGATGACAAGGCTAAAAATTTCATTGAGAACATTTAGCACATCTTCCAACAGGTTCATGACATATTGGATATAGCCAATGCTAAGTACAAATAGCGACATGATCAACATCAGGTGCCACAAAACTTCTAGGTGGGCGACAAAGTGTGTCTACATTTTCAAAAGGAGCGTTTCGTTGGACCCAACCGCAAGCTTCGCCCACTCCGATATGGGTCGTACACCATCACTAAGGCTGTAGGGTCCAATGCCTTCGATCTCAGTATTCTACCATTCCTTAGTCTGCACCCAGTGTTCAATGTGGACTTTCTTCGGCCATACTTACCACCTCTATTGGACACCTCCGACATTGTATAACAACGCACATCAACATAGTTAAACCCAGACTACATGGAACAAGCCACCATGGATCGTATTATGGACATGCAAATCAAGAACACTCGCCAACAAAATATCCAACTGTCTCGGGTTGTCAAAGCTAGCCAACTCCTACACCAAGGCAAATGGTTCACCAGGGACAAATCACATTAGAAGTCTCCTCATCTCATGGAGGAACTCAACACAATGGGGGCCATTACTTCCTAAGGGGGGAGGAATGATCCAAGTGGATATTGGTCGCCACCCACCTATTCCACATGGGGCCCCACCATTTTTTCTTTCAGTTTTTCAGTTTCCTTAATTGTAGCACATCCTACTATTCGTAGCAGTTTTTTGGGTCCTAAACTTCCGGAGCCATTTTGAGGCCCTAAACGATGTTTTTTTGGCAAAATTAGGAGTAGCATAGAAGTTCCTTTGATGTTTTTCACATCAAAAGTTTTTTTTCTTGGATAGATCTTTATAACAAGGTATTATGCACATCAAACGAAGATTGTATGCCAAAGTTACATCCCTGGGAAGATTGATGTACCAATTTACCCAAACGGGGCCCATAGTTTTGGCACTTCATCTCACTAGGGTTAGGTTTTTGGATGTTTAGGGCTTTCCCATTATTTCTCAATAATAAATAGGCCCTCGAGCTTCACTATAACACAATTTATAGGCCTTTAGCCGCCACATCTCTTCTCAGAGATAAGCTATCAACGCCCTAGCTATTTTATTTTGATTTTGTCTATAAGCATATTTCAGTCATTTTTTATTAATGAAATGAAGTTTTATCTCTAACCCATCTCTAATTTTATGTATATTTCTATATTTCATTTTTTTCCTACATAAATCTAGATCAACTAGATTCCCTTCCCCAAACAAGAACTTTTCCATATACAAGGGAAATCCTATCTCCTTTATCTTCTAGACAAGAAATAGGAAAAAAAAAATTTTCAAACTTGGAACATAGAGGATTTTGTTGAGATGAAGCTTCCCACAATATTATAGGTTCAACGTGGTAAATACAAGACCTTTGACTGCTTATTTATTTTTGTCTCTGTTATCACTCAGATTGAACCTCGGGCTGAAGAAGGAAATTCTGAGGTAACCTCAAACCACGCTTAGACAAGTAGCTAGCCCTACTAGGCGAGGAGAGGCCTCTCTCCGTAAATATCACCACCAAGAGGACTGAGGAAATAAGATATTAGGCTAGGTATAGTAGCTTAGGGTTTTTCATTTTTTATTGTGCAGGGTTTTTTTGGATCAGGAGGAGTCAAATAGTCAAGGTAAAGAAATTATGTCAAAGTTTGCAGGGTGTTCTATGGGGCAAGGTAGGTACAATGTTTAACACTTTAGGGTTTTGGTGATGAGATGATTTAAGAGAGGTGAGGAGCTAGAAATAGCATGGTGAATTCATGGTTTCTTTCTAAACTGAAGAAATTACAAATTATTAATGTTTACCCAAAACAGAGCATAGAAATTATGGATTCTGTTCATCTAACTTGAAAAAATTCTTTAATATCAATGAAATGATGGATTAAGTAACAAAAAATTCCAACATATGAGAACAAAAGAAGAAAAAATAACTAAATGCAATAACACATGGATCCCATAAAAATAGCTACAAATTTTATTAATGTCCAGGCCAAAACTGATAGAAAAGTGTGTCTCTTGAGAAGCCAAACCTCCAAGTGAGTCCAACCATTACAATGACTAAGATATTACATCATATAGACCTCAAACCCACTCTCACTAGCCTCAAGGTGTCGAATCCATGAGATAGGAATCAGTTTCACCTACTCCCAAACAAGAAACTGAAGACCAGGAAGGCCCAATAATTTGCCTCTAAAAGAGAGGAAACTGATTCATTTGACCTCTAGAGGACTCACCTAATGTATCTACCTTAGATGAAAGTCAAAACATGACATTTACATTCACCATGAAAATTTACAGTAGAAATTTCTTCATTTTCCCAAGTGAAAAGTCAAACTGGAGTGAAACTTCAAAATTTGCTAAAGATGGTGAAAATGCAATTTTCCTGGAAAACGCGAAGCGCCCTAACAGGAAAAATAACCTCTTTTGAAAGAAAATTTTGAGTGCCTTCCCATTGTGAAAATCAGCTCCAAGATAGCTCATTCAAAATCTCTTTGAGTCTAATTTATAAATATGCCTCCAGTTTTCTAAATGGTGCCCATCTACCCTGTGAAATATTCAATTTCCCAAGACTGGTAAATGCACAGCGCTTACGTCAACAAGGAGGCAGAAACATGAAAATTTGGTATTTTTTGCACTTTTGAGGGACCAATTCTCCTCAAAAATTTCTGAAACTTGCTAGGGTTTATGTGTTCATCATTATGAACACGATGGTGGTGGCCATTTTTCATTTGGATGCCTCAAAAAAGTGGCGCTGCGTGTTTGGCATAATTTATGTGTGCCAAAATTACTCAAAAAACCATAAATGCACTAAAGGGCCAAATGTGCCAGAATTTTCCAAAATTGTGAGGTTAATTGCTTCTCAAGTGCTTGAGGCATGAAGAGACACCTCAGCAAGTATGTATAACCTCTCCTTCTCCTTTTTCTTGGTCAAATCTTGAATTTTTGCATGGGCTCTTTTAAGCTTAGCCCTTGCAATTTTGTTCCTCATAGCGTAGTGCTTTGCCATTTTCCTCTTAATATCATTGTCCTTTTTTGCCTTCTCTAGCAAAATATCTAGATGAAAATTGGCTCTATCAAGCCATGACTCTCTATCCCTATTAATCTCTAGGGCAAGCAGCTCACTTGGAGTGAGTTTCTCTGCCAACTCAGCTTCTCTCTGTCTCTCAAGGGCTAGAGCTCTTTTTAGACCTCTAGTCTTTGGTCTCTGTCTTGGAGGCTGATTCTCCTCATCATAAATCTTACCAAATCTATCCAAGGTCTCCTCCAACAAGGCGTTGGCCTTTTCTGCCTCTCTTTGTGATTTTATGGTCCTGACCTCACTGATAATGTGCTTTGTTTTCAGCACTGATTTTCTTGATCAAGAAAATCAATCACATACTTTTCTCTGTCAAGATTTGCTTGAAGTTCACTAATATTTTCTTCTTTTCCTTTTATTGTTGCACTAGTGATTCTGTCCTCGTCTTCCTCATCAAGGTCAATCAGCTGAAAGTCCTTCTCTATTTCATGTTTATCCTCCTTCTCCTCAATGATTGGCTCTTTAACCTTTTCCTTGCCCTTGTCCACCTATTTTGTTGATGAATCAGGCATGGACCCTTTCATTCAAAGTGAAGAAAACACATGTTAGTGGCCTCTCTGATAGGTCTTGGGAAATAGCTCAACATCAGTCACATTAGCCCAAATTTCCTCAATGTCCTTCTCACTCCATGATGACTCAGTATCATGATGTGATGATTAAGGGTTATGGAAAGCTGAAGAAGTAGGATCAACATGAGGTGAATGAAATTTACTAGGTGATGATGTATGACTAGCAGGTTGAGATGGAGGAGTGGATATGTGAGAATGAGATGATGAAGGGATACTCTGCTCATGTTGACTAGGTGGGGTAGTGAAGACTTCATTTGCTATGAATGTGTCCCATGAAATGTTATTTTATTCAAGCTGATGCATGACTATCATCTTAATGAGGGAATGGTGAAAAATACTCTACATTTGATGATTATAATCCCTCTTTTGTACAATTTATGCCATCTTGTCAATGCTATGGGAGAGATAGTACAGTATGTGAAGCATTCTGACTCTAGTGAAGTGCATGAGGAGTCAGATATGATATGAATAGAGTCAAGAAAACTTCCCCTCATAGGTTAAGTACTTCATGATTATTTTCATCATAGTGACATATTGATCAAGGAGATGAGAGAAAGGGAAAATGGTCTTTTTGTCATCCTTGTAACTAGGTTTGAGATATGGTTCATAGTAGCTCTGATCAAGGTTTCCTTCTTTAAACCATTTCTCTCCCACATTAGGGATCCCTGAGATGAAGGGAGTGAGAGATGAGATGACTAGCTTAAGAAAATGGAGGGAATGAATGTAAATGGAAACCTAGGTTTATGAAAACCCTAGGATTTAACAATATTTATGACTAATATGCGTTTAGGAACATGAATATGGGTATGGTGCATGATAAATGCGAAGGAAATGAAAGTTAGGGTTTCATAGCAGCAAGCACTTCAACTTTTTTTATGGAACACCAAATATATTAGAGGAGAGACGATTAGGATGCACTTACTGATTTAAAGCCTTTTGAAGAATTTGGTGAGGAAATGAAGCTTGCTGGAGGTGATGAAATGTTTTGAAACCTTCCCTGAGAAAATGCGTAGTGTTCTGGAGGAACGTGCAGCGCTTAGGAAAACGTGCAGCGCCTCTGGGTAAAAGTGCAATGCCTGTGTAAATTGGTGAGGAGTTTTCATGAAAATGCATAGCACCTCTAGGTAAACCCACAACGCCAAGACAAACGCGCAATGCCTGGGTGAAAATGCGCAACGCCTTTGAATTTTGATCCAAAATGCTCATAAAACTTGAAGTTTCTCCTTTGTTGGAAACTCGTAATGGCTGAATGGAAACAATGACTTTCTTTGAGGTTCTTTGAAAGACTTTATAGCATAGTGGATTTGAAATTTAATTTGAATCGCCCACTTTTTTAATGTTCACTTTTCCCTTTGGACTTTGGCACTGATACTCTTTAAATTTTTAACGTTTTTACATTGTAGGTTGATCAAACATGGAGTTTGGATTTCTTTGCTCCACTTAGGCCAGACATGATTTCATTTGACAGCTTGGGATCGAATTTATTACATATGAGAACATAAAATTACATTTGGAAAAACATAAATAAATTACATATTTTACTTTTATATCAAAATGACATTTTGATTTAAAATTCATTAAAATGAAAATATACAGATTTTAAAGTATGATAATTACATCATGATGATCTTATTTAGTCCCTCTCATATATGTGCTAACTTCATCTGATATGAAGGAGTGACCTTGAGAAATATAAAAACCTAATGACCTAATGGGACTGCTTTAGACTTGACTTTCATTAATGAGATTTTGACTTAAAAGACTTCCAAGTGAAAAGAGAATTTCCATAGGTGTTGTTATGCTCAAGGAGACATGAGAAGGAGTCATCCAATATGATCGTCTGAGGGAGAATGAATCTTATTGACAAGGACAACCACTAGTGGAACAATTTTATATCATGACCTAATGGAATGATGGAGAATTTCTTCAAAGTGGGACACCTAAGATGCACATGAAAATGTGTTTTGATCCTTGGTGGAAGTATGCAAATACTGACACTAAAATTGGCCTTATTGGGGATGGAATCTCCTTGGAGGTGTCAAGAAAACCGTAGACCAAGTGCCTAACCATTGGGCAATATGGTCAAACAATTTAAAAGATTGCAGAGTATAAAACTGACTCAAAAGCCATTCAAAGTGACTGAGAACTGACTTAAAAAATAACTCTGATATTATAATTGTGAAAAAACTCAATCATCTTCTTTTACTTGAATTCTGCAGCATTATCTGTAATAATCTTGTCAGGAAAACCAAAACAAGACAAAATATTGGATTCTAAAAACTGAATAGTTACTGTGTCCATATCTTTCCTTGTAGGAATAGCCTCGATCCACTTTGTGAAGTAGTCGGTGGTTGTTAGAATCCATCTATGATGTGCTGATGATGTGGGATGAATTTCCCCAATAAAATCAAGTTCCCACTGTTGAAAAGGATCATTTACTACAATAGGCTTCAATATAAGCAGAAGGAGTTTCCTTTTTCCCTAAAAAACATGACATTCATGATAGTTTGTGATAGTTTTGTACAAATATGAAAATAGAGTCGGCCAATAATATCTTGCTCTCAACACTTTATTAGTTGTTGTTTTCCAAACCATGTGGCCTCCAAAATCTCCCCTATGGAAGTAATCCATTACCTATTTCGCTTCATCTTCAACCATACAATTTAAAAGAACACCTCCTAGATCTTTCCAATAAAGGACACTACCTAGAATGTAGTATTTAGTAGATTTTAATTTCAAATACCTACCCTTAATTTTTGACATTCTAGGAGGAGGACATAAGTGCTGAAGAACATAAACTATATTTGAATACCATGGTGAAGTGAGAAACATTTCTGATACATGTATTAGAGCACCATCCTCTTCATCATCTGATATTGCTGCAATAAGGTTTATGTCTAGAGCATGAAAATTTGATTCAGCCATGAGTTTGGCTAACCCCTATCCCTTGATCAACTTTGTGGGCCTGATCTCGAGATCCTACTCTAGCATTGCTGCTATCTACTTACCTCTCCTTCCTTCTGGATCAGTCTGTGTGAGAAATTTTTTTACTGTTGCATTTGGAACATAATCTATAGTATGTGAATGTAGAATATAGATCCGAAAATCTTTCAAGGCTTTGATTAAGGCTAAAAATTGTTTCTCAATAATATTATAGCGAAGAGTATCATCTCTAATGGCTCGAATAAAGAAAGCAATGGTTTTTTCAACCTAATCCTACTTTTGCATCAAACCGTAGCCAAGGTGTGCTCAGATGCAAATGAAAATATTATAAAATCAATAGTATAATCCGGACTAACCAAAATAGGGGTTGTGGTTAAAGCAAGCTATACCAAGTTGAACGACTTCATAGCATCAGTGGTCCATTTTACACTGTTGTTATTTTTCAACATATTAGTCATTTCACGCAAATGCTCAGCCAAATTAGGAACAAATCTGCGTAAGAAGTTCATCTTACCATTGAAAGCTTGTATCTCCTTTTTATTACGTGAAGAATCTACTTGCTGAATTTATTTTACTCTGGAAGGATCAATGCGAATGCCATATTTGGAAATTATATGACTGAGAAGTTTTCCTTCCTCCATGGCAAAAGACTCTTTTTCAGATTCAAAGAAATTCCAAACTCCCTGCATTTTTGAAAAACAATTCTCAGATGTGTTAGTCATCACTAATTTTTGCTATCTTGAAGATGACTAAGTATTTGTCCTACATTTCTAAAAACAATATTTATGAATATTGTGAGTTTTAGAAATCTCACTGCCTTCATTATCCTAAATCAACCTATTTTACTATATATTTCATCTCTGCTCTCCTATTCTACCTTGTTGCTCTTAAAAGGAAATCATCTCGGGTTGGTATACCTCATTCTCACTCCCTTCCTCGACCACATTATCATTCATTCATTCCCCCTCTAAAAGCCCATTTTTCCCATTTTCAAAACCCTTATTAATACCCCCCATTTCTCATCTTCCTTTACATATTAAAACAATGTAAAATATTCTCTTTTACATTGTTTTAAGCTGAGAATTAAGCCTATCGGGTCAATTTCTTTTATAATTAAAACCTTGTTTTAATTTATAATCCCTACCTTATATTATAAAAGGTCCAAGCCCCTTTATCCTAGACCCCTAGCGCCATATAACCCTCACCCCACACCCCATATAAGCCCTCGATATAAATTTTTTACCCTCCGCCTTGGTTATAAAATTCCCCTCAAAAACATTCTAAAAGGCCACATTCCACTTTATTTTCTTTCTTAACCCCGGGCCCCGCTCTCCACTATACCTCGCACCCAATCAAAACTTGCCACGTCGCCTATCACCAAACCCCACTGCTCTACCTCCAAACCTGCCCTTTTCTCCTCACTGTGTGATCAACGCCGATCTCTGCCCCCCCCCGATATCCGACGATCTAAATTGCATACCGCAAATAAAGCGGCGCTGGGGTTAAAGTCTTGTGACTCGTGCGAAATGAGCGGTTTCGCCCCGCCATGCGGCAATCACCCAATGGTACCACATTTTCGCCCTCGAAAACTATTTAACACCCCTCTGCCATGCGATAACCTACCTCCAGTTTTCCGAAACCGCTCATCCCTTCATGCCAAATTTCAAATCCTCCCACCTCCGTTTGAATTCCTGTAGGTTCCGCCTTCGAAACCTTGCATCCCACGCACTTTCCTCCTCTAGAAATGACTTCTAACAGCCCAAAACCTCAGAAAACGGTGTAAAATCCTCTCCCGCATGGTTTTAAGGTTAATTTTTTGTGTCTTGTGCAGGTTTAATGGCGGAGAGGCTCACCAAAAATTCTCGTGGTCCATAAAACGGTTAAGTAAAGGTTTGGGTGACGATCTAGAGCTTCATTTCATTCATAAAGGGAACCAAAGGTGAGGAATGAAACATTAAACCCCTTGAAATCATGATCAGGGGCATGATCTAAAAACCTCCAGCACGGAGGAGCACCTCCCTGCATCCAAAACACAGAGAGACATTGAGCACAAAAAGTAGAAGGACAGTCAGAGGACTGCAACGCAGCAAAAACGAGATTATGAAGGCTAATCATAGATTAATGACAGGTCAGAAAGGTTAGCCAACGAAACAGGGTTTAAATAAAATAATGGCAGACAGATAAAATATTAAGGGATGAAGACAGAAGATCAAAAAGGTTAATCAAAGGATTAATAGACAAAAAGAGATAAAGCAGAATAAATAGAAAAAAACAACAGAAATGGATACTAGAAGGTTAAACAAATTTTAAAGTCCTAAATATAGAGTTTAAAGACAAAAAAAGAGGCAAATTATCCCAAAAGCGCATTCGAATTAACCACACCTATGGGTAGTTACTCTTTCAAAAGATATTTTTCCACCTACATCAATGTTTCCTTCAATAAATCATCGAACAATTATTATACTTAGTCAGAGATATTTTCCATCTACAAGTAGTTATTTCAAAGTTACTACTAAGCCCCAAAGTCAAATATTTCACGTCTATTAAATTAGAAGTTAAGTTAGGAGTTATTGTTCCAGAGAAACACAGTCATGTACTTCTACCTTAGGACTTGCATGGTCTGAAAGGTCAGAAACATACTAAACTCTGTAATAAATGAAATCTAAACCCTAGTTTAGCAGCACCTCCTCATTTTGCAGATAAATACTGCATTTGAGCTCATTATTTGTGTTGGCATTTGATGACTCTTTGGAGCAATACATAGCCTTTGGAGGTTGAAGAGAAATTTGGTGTTGCGGAGCTTGTGAATGGCTTGTTTTACTTGCTGATGGGGGAAGCTTGCTTGCAGGATCCCTGATCTTGTTTAATGGTGAAGTGCTTCTATTTCAGTTATTGTTTTCTCATGTTTCATTATGTTTCCATATTTCTATGTTGCATTAGAACAAAGGATATAGACTAAGAAATGTTCTTTAAAGGAACCTTAGCTCTGTTTGTTCTTCATTATCTCTATGTTTTCTTCTGTTAGGACATTTTAGAGAATTCTTAATTGCTCTCTAGGCCCCCTAAGCTTCTTTATTTCATGAATGGTTTAATATAGTAGGTATCAAAGATGATTTATGGCTTGCCCTATTTTTTTGATGTCACTAAACATTGTTCTTGAGGTCTCTCTCCAAAATACCATTACTTAGGTCTGCCAAAGAGGCTATGTTTCAATAATACCCTTTTTCCATGCTTGAATAATTGTTTTCAAAATCTTCATAGCTATGATAAATGATGTTTAGGAATTCCCTCTTCCTTGATTAAAGCTATATGTGTATCTTGAATGTTTTCTAGCCTTGAAGGTTAAATCACTAGAAGTTAAATGAGTTTCTCGCCTTCTATATTTCATTGGAATGTTTGTCTTGAATACTTATTTGCTTGAGTTGAATCAAAGAGTTACTGGTTTTCCCTGTCTATTGATTGTTTCTTTATTCTTATGGTATTTAAGTCTCTTCTTGTTAAAAAGGTAAATGACAAAGGATTCTTGATTTCCATTTGTCCTACTTTTGTTCCCAAACTTGATTTCCATGTCATTTCCCATAAACCTTGAAAATCCATTAACCATTATAGATTTTCCCTGTGATGCTCCCCGATCCATTGTTGAACTTTCCATGACTTTTATAGACTCCATAAACCAATGACTTGAAGATTTCCTCATTCCATCTATTCTACTTGATCATCCTACCCAACCAAACAATTAAACAAACCCTACACTTAACAACTAGCCTAAAACCAAACCCTAAAAGAAAACAAGTTCACATCCTTTACATACAATAGAGAGAGCCCTCTCTGAGTTCAGGAAGGTTATGTCATAGAACTCCAAAGACTGGTCTGATGTTACCCTGTGCGTTTGGTCTACCAATATGTTAAATCATGGGACACCAACATAATGGCGATCATAATAGGACCTCTGAGTCAGTGACAATCTAAGTACCGCTTAGGACTTTAGAAACCCTTATCAAATCATAGAGAACTCAAACTATTAGCCAAAAAGTAGAATCTGGTTGTTTCACCATCCTAGAAAAATGATGACTCGGCTGTAGGACACTCATATAAACCTTAGGGCTACATAAAGGAACTCAGAAAGCCCCAAAAACATCCCTAGATTGGTTTTTCTTCAGTTATTGGGGTTGGAACATACATACATATTGTTGGAGAGGTAAATCCCCTCTACGGACAGAGGCGATCCCTAATAGCCCAGATCGGGTCTAGCAACAATCAGACATGCAATGACGCAGGTCTCTAGTTACAAAACGACAAAATGTGACAAGTTTCCTACCTCAGGTCCCACGCAATGGTTGTCGAAGAAAGGATGACGCTTCCCATTCTCCACTTTGGTAGATCACGATCCTTCCACTTAGCGCGTCTGAACACCTACACAGATGTAAAGAAACACAACGATACACATCATAGAATCTAAATCTTGTAACTATACATCAGTCAGAGAAGATGTAATTCATTGCATCAAAGATAGAGACACACAAATGAAACCATAATCAAAGTTTCTTATCATTAATAATAAAAAAGGAACGATAAAACCTTAAGCTCTGACATTGGATCTTCCTTTAGAGGGGTCGACAGCAGAGCACGTTTCAATGAAGCTTGTCAGAAATGGGACAAAGCTCTCTCTCTTCGGCTTGTCTCTCAAAGGTTGTCTGGAAATAGTCCCCTTGCTACAAGTTCAACTCTTGCTTCCATCTTGCTAAGGGAAAATGGCAAGCTTATATAGATGGTGGAAGGGGAGTTGGGATCCCTACAATTGTGGGTTTGGCCCTATCCTCAAGGAAGCTTCCATGATAGGTGGAAAACCACCTCCCCTACATTGAGATCCGGAGCCAAACCTCCCAACTCATTTTAGTGACTCATTCTGGAGTTTGTTGGAATCAAACTTCCGCCACTTATTTTTAGAAAACAATCTTTATTAAGCTTGGCACGAGCAATACACTGGGACAGAGCACCAGTGGGCGTGCCCTCTTTGGTGGATTTTCCCCATTGGCGTGAGGGTTGAACTGGCTAGTCACGCCAAGGCCAAAAGATCAGTTTTTAGGGTTTTTCAAAGGAAACTTTCTTCAGAGGAATGATTTTCCTTGTCAAGGGGGATGCCATGAAAGTGGTTTCAGGTTATGTCACTACTCACAAGTCATGTAAAATTCCCTCCAATGTGCAGGACAGAGGATTGCAGGGACGGTGAAAAATTACTATTTAACAGATGCCCCCTAAAGCATGAGGCCCGAGAGAGAGAGATGGGTGAAATGCTTTATGAGAACGTGCCCAACTAAAAACATTGTCATCAGAAAACATGCGTAGACAAATAAAACTGATATCTCAAATACATGATATGTGGTATGGGCACAACCATCCATAAAAGAGTATACAATAATGAATATCCAAGGTATGGACGCAGCCATCCAGAAAGGATCAATAAGCAGACTCAGGTATGGTCGCAGCCATCTAATCAATGGGTCACGTAACCAATAATGATAATCCAAAAAAGCCGCAGCCTAGATTCCATCAGACAAAACCCAGGGCCTTGTGCTCCATCTCGACCTGTACAGAGTACAAGTCCTAGCATGTGAATATGTGAGCTAAAGTCAAACATGCAAGAACATCTTCTGATTACTAGCAAATGATGAGAGTTGTTAACAGACGCGAGAGGAACCACCAATAATGAGGATGACCCTCAAGGTACTATAGGTAAAATCCACGGAATGTGAATAGTGAGATGGCGTTGAACACCCGCATAATCATTCGATCAAAGGCCAATGATGAAAACCTTGTGTCGAATGCGAAGAACCTGCAATTGAGGCATGCAGGCTCTAAGGTACCTGAAGGGAGTCTCTAGATCAGATTCCTAGATAATGATCTGAATTCGACAGGAAGTGACCTTGATTAAAGGTGGGCCATAGTGTTTCCCACATCATCGACGCGAGACAGAGGAACATAATGTTTGTGAATCAGGATCAGTAGAGAATCAGAGGAGGGTTGAGAACTGCAGAGGTCAACTTCTCTTGAACATATCGGCGGCACGACACTAGATTTGGAAATATTTGACACCAAAATATCTTGCATCATGATGAAGAGGAAAAGAGCAGATGAGTGGTCAAAAAATATAACCCAAACCCGCGGAGGCAAGCAAATAACGAGATGAGATGTCCCCAACCCGACACGAATGCAGACAAGTGCCATGTTCAAGAGCGACATACTGCCGACACGACGATGATACTGGTTTCGTTTTCCCCCACCATTTCTCTCAAGTACCCCAATTATTTTTGAGAACAAGCTTGAAGGGGATAACATATGCTTGCAATATAAGTTTTTCCTTCAGACAAATCCAACCTAGTACATTTAATGAGCCCTAAGAAGGAGGAACTCGAGTATCGTCATTACGACATAATTCCATGTCATCAGGTTTTAACGAGTCTGACAAAGGAAGAGCTCGATGTCTTTTCATGTTTAGAGAGTTTGAAAAGACAGTGGAAAAGTAAACTCCAATATTCCCTTTTTGTAGATAGTTCCTCAGATCCGAAAAGGTAGAAAACTATGTCTGAGAAAACCTCCTAGTCGCGATAGGCTAGGGTACTCCTTTTTCGTAAATAATCTATCCCAGCCTGAAAAAGGGGTAAATGTATATTAGGTAGATGTCGTTTTGCAACCAATTTAACGAGATCAAAACGACAAGCAACTCGGCGATCTTTTCATGTTTAGAGAGTCAGAAAAGAGCTGAAAGATGACTCTAGTAGTGACTTTTTCGTGTTTTTACCGAGTCCAAAAAAGTATAAAATACAACTCGTATCGTCGTAATAGTCGTATGAAAACCTGTTGTTGCACAAGAAAGCAAGAGTAAAACCCATTTTTCGACAAAATATGTTAAAATAATAGAAAAATAAGCTACCTAATTTGATCTTGAAAAGTTATAAATATGCCAAAAGTAGTAAAAACATATTTACTTTTACTTTTTACCTCGTGTGGAGAGCAACAATGAGATTTTCTTATGCGAACTTGCGGCGACGATTACGGACGATCCAGTACATCATTTGAGTTCATATTTTTTCCAGGTAAGAGGCGCTTCCCTTAGCCATGTTTTAATCCATTTTTTTATAGAATTCCACTGTAATTTTTGATCCCTGAGGGGATAATTGAAAATTTAGGGCTCACCCAATTGGCGTGTATATCAGACACGGACCCACGCCAATTGGCTCCTTTTTGCAAAGGGGTCGTGCCAATGGCGCAACCTAAATTTATGCTCAATTTTTACAAAAAATGAACCAATCAGTTGGATTTTTTAGAGTTCAAGGGATCTAATAAAGTGTTTGTGACCATTTTGGTGCAAATACACAGTCACAATGGCGATAGAATGGAAAGAAAGGGAACATAGTGAAGAAGATGAAATGGCCATGGAGAACGAAGCATGTATGAACGCTCCTCGGGATTGCAGCATAAAGAAGTTCTTCCTAACACTATGTCTTAGGGCACAACCTGAATTACTGCAGTACTTAATCAGTATTTGGGATGAGAATGAAGAGAAGTTCAGGCTTCGGGACCAAGTGTTGGACCTCGAAGTATCCGACGTTTACTTCATAATTGGACTGTCCCGCAGAGGTCCAGTCCCGATTTTGACAGGTACTAGACCATCTGGTGAGAAAATGTCAATGGTAATGGAAAGAGTGTGCCCAGGGGCACGAACCGGATCAGGTAGCGAGAAGGTTGATATCCACACAGTTCCCCATCTAGCACTCAGGGTGGTGTTCCATACCATTACGCGGGCTGCGGGGTCGTAGGCGCCGCATGAGGCTACTAAAACAAAACTCCTATTAGCATCTGAATGCATGAACCCGACACTATTCAATTGGGCCACTGCTGTAACAATGAACATAAATGACAGTTGACGAAGTGTAAGAAGTCCAGACTGAAGCAGTTTCGGTATGGATATATCCTGGTATCGTTCATCCTCGAACGGTTACCAATCTTCTAGGGCCAGGGGGCGATAGTTGCCAAGCCACCATTGAGGGAGCCACATATGGCTCGATGGGCAGCACTCATGCCCAGATCAAGAGGGGGCCAGCAAATGTCATTGAGTCCCGAGTTCTTTGTAAGGCTTCGGCGACAACTGATCATCGTAGAGGACTGGCCTTATGCTAGTACCGACTTCATGGGTGACCCAGATCTTCCACTCTCGGAGGGAGAAGACTAGAACGAGGAGATGGGTAAGACTCTTTTTTATTTTCTGTATTTTATGATTTTTTTTGGTATACATGCATGTTTTAACAAACAATCCTATGTGTATGCAGATGTTGGCCCAGAGAGGCTTGCCAGGATGTCACCCATCGCACGGAGGACCCTGCGTGCCTATGACCCTTAAGGCGAGGGTGGTGAGGGGAGTGAGCTAGTCCAGAACTTGGAGGGAATTGCCTGTGGGATCCTAGATTATGCTCGCCTAGCAGATGTCCCATTGGCTTATTAGAGGCACTCCATGGGGGTGCCTAGTCGTCTTCATTGTTTACTGAGGTGATTGGTGCGGGCAGTGACATGCTACCATGAGCACCATGCTGATTAGTCATCTAGGCTTTTCATTTGCACATTTTTTAGAGACATGTTGTCTCCGGCTATTATTAAAATAGACATGTATATTTTTTGAATTTTATATGATGCACACAAAATGCAAACATTTCGATATATATATATATAGATATATATATATATATTTCTGGATGGATCTTTTTACATATAGTAATGTTTTTAATATGTTATGCAAATGTCTAATACAGTGTTATCTAATGCATTAGTTACACAATCTGCATAACAAACGACCCAATGGAAAGGTTCACAAAATGCATTACCACACAAATCACATTTTATTTTTACGCAAGCTTAAAAGAAAACATGCAAACTATGCTTGGAAATGAGTTTTATTTTTATGCAAGCTTGAAAAAAAAATGTAAACTATGCTTGAAAATGAGGAGAAATGGGCATGCCCCCAGCATGATGTCTCAATTCGAGGTACATGCCCCCCAAGCTTCAGCCCATAGGAAATGGAGTGAAGGTTCAACACACAAGAGATTTCATCTAAATCTAACAAAACTCGAATTGAACTGGCTTGTGTTTCATTATTTTAACGAGGTTGAAACGCTTAAGAGAATTGTCCTCATAGGAGCTTGTTTCATTATTTTAGGAGCTTGACACAAGAAGAGGAAATATGCTCCAACGAGCTCAAAGGAGGAGGATCAGGAGGGGGATAACCTGATACATCATGCTCAAGACAATTAGACATTTCCCCCAGGCTGGGCATGAACGAGGAACGATGATGTCCATCGCTCCATGATAGATCTTCAAGAGACATCGTTTCAATGATAGCTTCGTCAGAGGGGAAGACTTCTCTTAAAGGATCAGGTTAATCTGCATCGCCGAGCCAAGGGGATTAAGAATATACATCTAGGGCCATGATCAAAGGAGCATGTTCAGAAGGAGGAGGATTTGATGGAGCGACGATCTCACAATAATTGATTTCAATTGGAGTTAAAGACATCAATTCTCCAAAAGAGGTCACCTGTTCATGCGAAGGGATGATCCAAGGGTAATTTTTCCCTCATGAGGAAACTTCAGAAGCTAGAAGAGGGTGGACAGAACGCATAGCATAGCGTGAGTCTAACTACGACCACGAAGAAGATTGTAGTTGAGCTTGGCATCAACCACTTCTACTTATACGTTGATTGTCTTACCCTGTAACATAATCGGTAAACTCTTGAGAACACCTAGGGGTTTTGATTCCTGACCATCAAATGCCTCTAGGGCATTGGGGGATGAAGTAAGAGCTGGAGAGCCAATGGCCTTCCAGCATGCATATGACATAACATAGGTGGAAGCACCTTCATCCACAATGGCTCGGTGGATGTTGAGGCCGTTTTTACCGACTTGTATAACGAGGGCAATTTGATGCGGAAGTCGGGGGACAAAATTTTCCAGGTCGAAGGTGAGAAGACTAGAATCGACAGGATCAATTCCACCGATTGTGGACAACAGAGCTTTCCGTTACGACAGTCAACTTTGAAGCACTTCAATGTAGACATTGCAGAAGGCTCCTGTGCCAAATCCTCAACAATGTTGTAGTGCTGAGCGGCATGGGCATTTGGATTATAGGAATATTTTCACAGAACACCTTTAGAAGGTGGCCTCACAATGGGTTTAGCGCTAGGCTTCTTGATTTCTAAAGGACCAGAGACAGGTGGGGGAGGTGGGCCATAAACGACTTCTTTCTGAGTTTCCTGGCATGATCCACCATAATCCTTGGAACGCGTGGCAATCGAAACAGGTGCAGCACCATTCATCATAAAAACTTGGGACCCAAATGTTGCAGATGGTGAAGGCTGTTCAACCATCTGGGTTTGATGAGATGGGAATCGTTCTTTGAGAACTGCCAGAGTCCCTTTGGATCCTTTCAGAAGCTGACTAACTTCAGATCGTCGGGGACAATCTTTGGTATAATTATCTCCTTCACAGATAAGGTAGGGGTACTTCAGTTTGCGTTGGGAACCATCGTCCGCACGAGGTTTAGAAGACTCTTTTTCGAGGCATCGGGTTTGGATTTTCCTTTGCCCTTATTCTTCCCTTTGGAGGCCTTTTCCGCAGGATTGGCCTAAATGGCAATGACCTCCACAATCTTACCAGAATCTAGAGGGGTGGGAAGAGCAAAATTATTGGAAGAATTGGACTTCTTCTTCCCATTAGAGGACTTCCGAGAAGTTTGAGAAATAGAACCAATAACACCATCCACCGATGGGGTGGTTGGTGCTTTAGAGGTCCCTGGCTGCGGGGCATCAATCAAGATATCATATAGCGTGCCAGACTGATAGTATACCAAATCAAGGTACTGGGCATGAGCGATGGCTTGTTCTTCGGTCACACATGCCCCCATAGCAATATCTTGAGCGATCTTGTTAACGAAAGAGGTAGTGAACCAATGAGTTAGAAGTTGATCAGGTATATCAGACTTGATCAGTCTATGATGATGTCGCCACTCATGAATATGATCAGATATGTGGGTGGCTTTATCCTACTTGAGAGAAGTCAGGAGATGCGTCCTAGCTTCGTAATGAATTGGTAACTATAAATGTGTCAGAAAATCCATAGCTAATGTATTGAAGTCTTGAAAGATACCATGGGGTAGTTCTATATACCAATTAGCGACAACACCGGTAAGAGTGTGCTGGAAAAGACACAGACGAATTGAATCATCCACCCAAGAGTTCGAAGAACACCATATATGGTAGGTCATGACATGAGCTTGGGGGTCCTCTCGAGATTTTCCTTCAAATTTAGGACAGTCACTAGGCACCTTGGTGGGAACTGGAGGCCAATAAGGATTATGAAGAATCAGATCATTGGTCAATTTATATACGTCCGAAAATTCCAAGGTGGCGAGGAAAGGTAAGTGAGGATTGAAAGGCATACCAGGCCCTCAATAAGGACCTATACCTGTACTCCACCCTGGTTGAGCATAACTTTGCCCCCATTGGTTCTGTCCTAGAGGATTCTGACCATAGGGGGTATAAGCCATATAATTGAGCTGATACGGTTGCTGATAACCAGTGTAAGGAGGTTGATAACCAGGGTATTGACCCTGATTATATGTAGGCCCCATTTGAACAGTGTATGGATTTGACTGCTGAGTATAGGTATAGCCTGGTTGTTAAAGGTAATAACCAAAACCTTGGGTTGGGTTATAAACTGGTTGAGACTGACCTTGAAGGTAATAACCGCCTTGGGGTCGAATGGGCTATTGGTAAGTGGGACGCTGCTGAGCCTGATAAGTTGGACACGTAGGCAGATTTGGCTGCGGCACATAATAAATCGGTTGTTTAGCAGGGTTGACTGGATGTGCAGGTTGGCCTGGTTGAACAAGTTGACCTGGCTGCCCTGGTTGAGCAGGTTGACCTGGGTGAATAGGTTGTCCAGGTTGAATAGGTTGACCTGGTTGGTAGAGGACACCAGGTTGGCCTGGCTGAGCTCGTTGGCCTGATGGCAGGATGGGGCCAAGTTTTGCTTGATAACCAGTTTGACCTGTGGCAGGACCATAAAATGGCCCTGGCTATGCAACATTCAGACCGATAGGCAACTGAGGTTGCTGAGGTTGCACCATAGGTTGGGAAGGGTGGATTTTCCCCCCAGGACCGTACAACGGCCCAGGTTGATACCCTGGTTGACCTTTGGGTCCTTGAGGTTGCCCTAGTTGAACCACAGAGTGAGGCTATAAAGGTTGACCTTGAGGGTTGTAGGATTTCCCTTGCGGATCATACAACAACCCCTGCTAGCTCGAAGGTTGGCCCTGTAAGTGTTGTCCATGTGGGTCATATAGATAACGAGGCTGGCCCGAAGGTTGGCCTTAGAAGGGTTGTCCTTGCGGGTTAGAAGGTTGCCCAGCCTAGGCCGATGGAAAACCTTGGATGTACTGATAAGCCTCTGGAGCAGTAAAACATAGAGGGTTTCCCTGCTCATTGTACTGATATGGAAAAACATAAATAGGGGTACCATCTGGTCCAGAATGGGAAAAATAAGGACGGTTTGGATCTTGGGAGGACTGACCAAACTCGGAGTTCGATGGCTGTAAAGACAACCGATACTCCTCAGGAGAGATATTCTCTGGAATCACAGATGCGATATAGACATCTTCAGGAAGTGACGTGGTCCTGATGGACTGAGTAGTAATAGCTGGTGTAGATGCAGTTATGCATACGATAGGCCTAACAGGTACTGATGTGACCTGAGGAGATGACGTGAGAGGTGTCAATGGTGACATCCCTAACGAAGGTATAACTAGCCTCGTGGACGGAGTCGATACTCCCATGGAAGCCACAATGGCCACTATCTGACTTAAGGATCTATATCCCGCTGGAAGTGAAGGACTAGGTGAAGACATGACAGAAGACTCGGGGTTGTTATCTGGAAAAATATGGTAGTATTCAGCATATGTAGGAATTTTCTCACTAGGAGAAGGACTGGGTGAGTCCATATCTGACCCTGCCGCAAGATCTTCCAAAAGAAGGCTAGGACTAGGAGGTATAACAACAGCTAAAAAAGGCGAACCCGATGTAAGAGGGGGGAAATATTCCCCTACTCCAAATCCAAACCAAGCATTGGATAAGGGCCAATTAAACTCAACTGGTCCTCCAAAGGGAAGCTTAGATAGAACCGGTCCCCTTTCGGGAAAATCGGAGACAATAGGCTGTTGAGGTTCAGTAGAGGACTGAGATACCTCTGATGAATCGTCTGTGTAAGGAATACTAGTAGACGAAACTGAGGGTTCCACCACTGTGACAGTAACGAAAAGAGGAAGAGATCAAAACAAAAACACACATGCTAAAACCAAGGCAAACAATCAAATGGCCAACAAACAATCTCTAAAAGGGTGTGTGATCGTAGGTGATTAATTTTACCACATTGAAACTTGAAAATTTCACCGTTTGATATTTCAAGAATCAAGAGACGAGTATAAGGTGACTCTATCTCTTTCAAATTGGAAACGAGCGTGAAAGGACAAGCGCTTGATGATCCTTTCAAATTTAATGAGTCATAAAAGATCGAAATCACTACTTTGGAACTCTAGGCAAGAGGGTGTACCAGATATCCGTGAACTGCAATATACACCTTGGTTAAAAAATGGAAGAGAAATCAACCAATGACTTGACGTACGTGCAGGAAATCTCCCCGAATACTATGTCTGGTGTGTCAAGGGTATAAGGCAGCAGACTCGGCTTCCTACGGATAAAGGATAGCAACCTAATGGGGTCTCCCTTTATATATGCGACGGTACGGGGAGCACAAGTCCGTACTAGTGTTGTCTAAAGCCAAGAGGAAAACGACAGCTACTAGGTTTAACGACGCCGGAACACGTCACTAGCCTAGAACTCTAAATATTTCGTTAATGTTTTAATGCTTCCTTAAGGTAAATTGAATAAATTTTAGAGTTGATCTTCAATTATGTTTCAATTTCAGGCCCTACCGAATGTTATGTCTCAAAATCCTCTAAATGCACACTACATGCCACTACAAATCACTTTGTTCAATGAATAGCTAACTACGGGAAGGTTGATAGCTTTTCAAACAATAACAAAATTATCACAAAACAACCACTAGTGTCTTTAATGCATGCTAATGAAAATAAAAAGCTTTTCCTTTAGAGTTATATCACACTAATAATGAAGAAAAGTTTTCAATTTTCACTAACTAAACAAAAGCAAAACAAATTGTTTTTTTATATTTTTCAATGTTTTAGAGCATAATGCACCAAACGAAATGAAAAACTAATGAGAAAACCAATTTGAGAAATGATAGCAAAAGAGTAGAAACAAGTAAGTTCACTTAATGAAAAACACACAATCAAAACTCAAACGGATGAAAGAAATCCTTCAAATCAAAGAGGAATCCCAACAGAAACTCATACGAATCGTGTGATCTAGGCTCGAAATGAGACAAAGTGAAACTCGAATGAAAAAGAGAGCAATCACTCAAATAACGCAATGATACAATGGAAACCAACCAAATGAATGCAAGGAAGCAAAAACAGAGTTGATTGAACAAGAAAAAACCAAAAACTCCTACGGGAGGCTCAGCATACAATAACACCTAGATGCCCTAGGGCTAGAATGTAAAACTGAAGGTAGAGGGGAAAAAACCGGAGGATACAGGTCTAACACAGTCAAGAAGGGCTTCAATACACTCAAGTAGTCAGAAAATACACCAAAAACAAAAAATCAGACTCAGAGGGCTCAAAAACACGTAAACCCTAGCACCGAACAGGGTTGGCACAACTTCTTGGCTGTATTTGGCGCCAAAAAAAGGTTGGCGCAGTTACCTAACTAGCAACACGCACCAACTAGCACGACTATCAGGCTAAAAAGCATGCCAATCGAGTTTACTAATGACAGAAATGAAAAAGAGCAAGAAAAGAGTAGATCAGGTATGGTAGGAGTTGAACAGAGGTTCTACACCCGAAAAAGGATAGAGCAGAAGAGTAAATGAAGTAGACAGAAGCCAAAAGCAATCAAAAGAGACAAGACAAACTCCAATCAATCTCCCCAGTGGAGTCGCCAGTTTTTTAGAGAGTTAAATCCCCTCTGCGGACAGAGGCGATCCCTACTATCCCAAATTGGGTCTAGCAACAATCAGACATGCAGTGACGCAGGTCTCTAGTTACAAAATGACAAAATGTGACAACTTTCCTACCTCAGGTCGCATGCAATGGTCGTCGAAGAATGGATGACGCTTCCCATCCTCCACTTTGGCAGATCATGATCCTTCTGCTTAGAGCGTCTGAACACCTGCACACATGTGAAGAAACACAACAATACATAGCATAGAATCTAAATCTTGTAACTATACATCAGTGAAAGAAGATGTAATTCATCACATCAAAGATAAACACACACGAATGAAACCATAATCAAAGTCACTTATCATTAATAATAACAAAGGAACGACAAAACCTTAAGCTCTGACGCTGGATCTTCCTTCGGTGGGGTCAACAACGGAGCACGTCTTAATGAAGCTCGTCGAAAATGGGACAAAGCTCTCTCTCTTCGGCTTGGCTCTCAAAGGCTATCTAGCGATAGTCTCCTTGCTACAAGTTTAGCTCTTACTTCCAGCTTGCTAAGGGAAAATGGCAAGCTTATATAGATGGTGGAAGGGGAGTTGGGATCCCTACAATTTTGGGATTGGCCATATCCTCAAGGAAGCTTCCATGATAGGTGGAAAACCACCTCCCCTACATGGAGATCCAGAGCTAAACCTCCCAACTCATTTTAGAGACTCATTCAGGAGTTTGTTGGAATCAAACCTCCGCCACTTATTTTTTTTTAAAAATCCTTATTAAGCTTGGTGCGAGCAATACATTAGGACAGAGCGCCAGTTGGCGTCTTTGGTGGATTTTCCCCATTGGCACAAGGGCTAAACTGGCTAGTCGCGCCAAGGCCAAAAGATCAGTTTTTAGGGTTTTTGAAAGGAAAATTTCTTCAGAGGAATGATTTTCCTTGTCAAGGGTGATGCCATAAAAGTGGTTTCAGGTTATGTCATTGCTCACAGGTCATGGAAAAGGCCATCTAATGTGTGGGACAGTGGATTGTAGGGATGGTGACAAATTACTGTGTAACACATATCTCCTCAAAACAACTAAAAAAATCCACTTGGTGACTCCACTAGCCTCTAGTAGGCCTATTACTTCACTAGTTCTCATTAAACTTCCCTAGGATTGTGTCAAATCAGCATTAAGAAGTTTAGAATCCTAGTCCCATACTTTGTGAGTTTACCAAGCACTAAGAGACGTCAGCTTTCCAAAAATAGTCCTAAACTTTCAGCCAGTCTAAATTTTGAGTTTGAAATATGGCTTCACAAAGGATCAATACCAGATCTCATCCGGACCGAAACCCTCCCACCATAGTTGATGACCCAAAAAAAAAATTGTGTAAAACTTATAAAAATGGAAACTCAACTACTGTTAGTACCATTCATAGAGCAAGCTCTATCCCTAAACATCTTATAGCCTTGCAAGACCCCCAGTTTGACTTGCACAATACAAGAAACCTTTTCGGAACTTAGTCACAAAGTAGGATTGACCATACTGACCTTGAGCCCTTAGATTTGCAACAGAGTTCAAGCAGAGAAGCCTCTCCTTCCACTCCTCGTGAATTTTAGCTTCTCCATCACTTTATCTCTTTTCATACCAAGTCTGCTCAAAACCATTTTTCTGGTCCAAGTACCTCAACCACCCCCATCCACACATCCACTGTTCAAACCACTTCACTTCATCCCCTACCCCCTCTAACAAACCCTCCCCTTGTAAATCATCCTCGAATCCCATTCACTCCCATCATGGTAGCATTTTATGCCCCCCTGTCACTACCACAACCTTTGTTAGCTTTGCCACATGATTACCAATAAAAAAATCCCTTAATTTATAGGAGATGAATCCATCACTACCCAACAACATGTATATAGGATAAATGATGCCTTTGACTACATGGAAATAGAAGAGGAAACCATTAAAATGAGGATATTTACACAAAGCTTAGGAGGAGAAGCCAAAAAATGGTTCAAAAGCTTGAATCCTAACATCATACATGATCTCCCTTCCCTCTATCATACATTTATAAACAAGTGGGAAATTAATAAGAACCCTCCCCAAATCCTCTCAGAATACAACAACCTCAAGAGAAATGTAGGGGAAAGTGTCCAAGATTATTGCACTAGATTCAATAGTGTGTAAAATTCTCTCCCACCTCACATGAAACCCCCACAAGGCCTAGAACTAGTGAAATTTCCAAAAGGTTTTGATCCAGACATGACATACCGATTAAGAGAGAGAGACCCCTTAAATTTAGAAGAAATGAAAAGGTGAGCTATTAGTGCAAAATCCAACCTCATTGAAAAGAGGGCTAGGATGAGATCAGAAAATAGAGTTACCTACAAATATAAAGCTATGGCCTCAACCTCCTCATCTGATTCCAACGTTGACAATCTAGTGAGAGTAATGGAAAGAATGATGGAAAGAATAAACTTGAGTGAAAGAACACCTCCTAGGGAAAATCAAGTAAATCCTCAAAACAGGAATAAGAATCCGAACTTCAGAAGAGACCCTCCCCAAAATAGACCAAGAGAGAATGACCAACAAATCAGGCCCCCTCTCTAAGGAAATTATGTAGATGAAGATGGAAGAGAGTCTGAAGAACCTGAAGAAAACCATGTAAATACGATAGGTTCTGATAATGAGGGTGATGTTCTTCTCACTAAGGAAGAACAAGGTTTCTTTTCCTCAGATCAAAATGAAACAAACTATGAGGATTCTGAAAATTACCAATTGGAATTTGAAAATGCCATAATGGAATTCCATAGGCGATATGACCTTAGGAGAAAAAGAACCAAGAAATATCCAAAAATAACAAATTAGACACTGTTGTTACTAAAACACCTGAAAACATCATTGAAAAAAAAACAGAAAATACCACCATAATGAATAAGAAAACTGAGAAAAACAAAGGAAAAAATAGTCAACGCAATGGTGAACCAAGCTGCCCTAGTACCTCTACTAGTGGCCCTGGAAAATATGTTCTAAATAACAGTCCTAATAAAACTCAGCAAATCAAAATTGTTGAAAAGACTGTGTGTGAGAAAACAAATGTAAATATGTCAAAAAACACTAGCACTGTTCGGTCTTGAGGGAGAGATTTCCAAGATCAAAATTAGCATGCCCCTTGCTAAACTAATAACCCAAGATGTATATAGGAATCAAGTCTTGAAAGCTTTGAATATAGGAAATGACAATGACACTTTAAACTTGACCGATGACAAACTAGAGCTTCTATTTGGTACTAAAGTAGAAGGAAAATACCAAGAAGGAACTGTTCCTCCTTTCTATGTCAACTTAAACATACATGATAAAATCTTACACAATGCCATGCTAGACTCTGGTGCCTCTCACAACCTCATTCCAAAGGTAGTGATGGAAAGATTAGGCTTGGAAATTACTAAACCTTACAAAGACCTCTATTATCTTGATTCAAGAAGAGTCAAATGTTTGGGTCTTATCAAGGATTTATGTGTCAATATGGCACAAATCCCTGCTAAAGGCCTATTCATGGACATAGTAGTTGCTGATATTCCCCCTAAGTATGGCATGCTTTTATCCAAATCATGGGGAGCCAAACTTCAAGGAAGCCTTAAAATGGACATGTCCTATGCTACCATCCTAGTTTTTAACCAAATAAGGAGATTGTACAGGGAATCTCACATGAAATATATTGTCAACAACCTAGATAGGCCAAACAACACCCCTATTTATTACATTCATTCAGATCTTGATTGATTCATATTATGTAATGAAGATGAAATCAGTGAACAAGTAAAGGAAAATGAGAAAAATTTAGGCCTACCAAAATTGTCAAATCTATCCTCAAATGAAAAACATATCATCCAAAACTCTAGCAGGCCTTAAGAACATCATAGTGGTGAACATGAGCTAGAAACACTTTGGAACGTGATCTTTGGTGGAATTTGTGGCATAGCAGGTTCAGGAGCTGGTGACTGGATACATAACACAAATGAAGGCCATTCATACAAACTAGATTTTCAGTGCACTGATAACATTGTAGAATATGAGGCTCTCCTCTTTGGCTTGCATTTGCTCAAAGAATTAGGAGATAAGAAAATCTCTGCCCAAGCAGAGTTAGAGCTGATCATTAAACAAATAAAAGGGTAGTATTCAGCTAAAAATCCTAAATTAAGAGAGTGTAGGAATGCTGCACTAGATATCTTAAAGACCTTTGAGAAATATGAACTCACTTTCATCCCTAGAGCTCAAAACATCCTTGCCAATGGGCTTGCATTTGCTGCCAGCAATTGCCAAATACCCCATACAAATGAGAAATTCACTGTCAAAGTAAAAAATAGACCTACAGTACCTGAAAACGAATACTATTGGCAAGTTTTTGAAGGTGATAATCAAATTGATGATTTTCTGCAATCTAAAAATGATTTTGCAGTACCAACACCAAGCTTACGAAATAAAGAAGATTAATGGATTGTATATTTCTGTGGTGTATATTTTCAGAATCAGAGCTTGGAATCTCCACAGTTCTCATTTTTTCAGTCAAAAAATAAAGAAGATTGTTCTGCTAAAAAACAAGCCCACAAAACAGAGTTGTCCTCTACAACTGATATCAATCTGCTTGAACATCCTTGTAGGACATAATTATTTGAAAATATAGATCAAAGGGACCTTTAGGTTTTACAATGTAAAGATGACACATTACCAAGGGGCCTTACACCACTAGAAGAGTTATTTTATTTTAACGATGTGGCCAAAAAACCAAAGTTTGAACCCACAGAGACTAATGTAGAAGATTATAAAATAGGCAGCATGAAGGAACCCAAAATGATCTAGCTATGTAAAACTCTTTCTCCTCGCATAAAACAGAAATATATTGAGCTTTTTAAAGATTTTATAGATTTATTCGCATGGGGGTATGAGGACTTGAAATCCTATGACACAAGCATTATTCAACATAAAATTCCTCTTAAGGAAAATCAGAGACCATTCAAATTTTTTTTGAGAAGAATAAACCCCGTTCTAGTGCCTTTAGTTGAGAAGGATATTAAAATGATGTATGATGCTAGGATCATAGTCCCCCTCAAGTACTCAGAATGGGTTTCTAACCTTGTGTCAGTTAAGAAGAAAACCCAGGAGATTAGATTATGAATTGACTTTAGAAATCTAAATAAGGCCTCCCTGAAAGATAACTATTCCTTTCCTAAAATGGATCACATACTTCAGAGGGTAGTTGGCTCACAAAGAATGTCATTTCTTGATGGTTTCTCAGGTTACAATAAAGTATTAGTACTTCCAAGTGATCAACATAAAATTTCTTTCACTACACCTTGGGGCACATTCATGTATGTTAAAATGCCCTTTGGGTTGATGAATGTAGGGGCCACTTTCCAAAGAGCCATGGACATATTTTTTTTAGAATACATTGGTTACTTCATAGTCATATACCTTGATTATTCACTGTCTATTCCAAGACTAATGAAGAACACTTGGTGCATTTGAGAAAAGTTTTTGAAAAATGTGGGAATTATGGCATATCATAGAATCCCAAGAAAACATTTTTTGGCCTTCAAGAGGTAAACTCCTAGGTCACATCATCTTTGAAGAGGGAATCGAAATAGACCCCAAAAGGATCAAAGGCATACTACAAATCAGTCATCCTAGAAACATTAAGGAGTTGCAATATTTCATAGGGAAAATCAACATTTTAAGGAGGTTCATCCCCAACCTTGTTGAAATCTTAAGAAATATTAAAAATATTCTCAAGAAAGAGATAGGAGTTAAATGGACCTTGGAGGCCAAACGGTCATTTGAACTAGTGAAACAAACACTCACCCAAACACCAATTCTGATCAGTCCTAACTTTACCAAGGACTTCTACATTTTCTCATTTGCATCTGAACATACCATTGTTATTTCAAAAGAACAAAATGGGGCAAGAACAACCCATAGAATTTTTCAGTAAGGCATTAAGAGATGCTCCACTAAAATATAACATCATGGAGAAACAAGCCTTTGCCTTGATTAAAGCATTGAAAGATTTCCGAGTCTACATTTTGCACTCTCATATCATTGCTTTTGTTCCACATACAGTTGTTAAAGAAATTCTAAATCAAGACCCTGATGGTAAAAGGGGTAAATGGATTGCTATTATCTTAGAGTATGATTGAGAAATTAGACCCAGTAAACTGATTCAAGGACAAGGATTAACAAAAGTCATGGCTGAATCAAATTTCCAAGCACTAGACATGAACATGGTTGATGCATTAAAGGAACAAGAAGAGTTCATAGCTCCATACATGGAAGAAAATTTTCTAAATTCATCTTGATATGCTGATATCCTATATGTGCTTCTTTATCGTAAAACTCCTCCTGCTTTATCAAAGACAAAAGCTAGATTCTTGAAACAAAAATCTTTAAAATTCTACATTTTGGATGGAATGTTGTATTGGAAAAATTCTGTTGGTATATTTCTTAAATTTTTTCTTGAGAATGATGCAGGTAAAATCATGCATGAGCTACATGAGGGAGATTGTGGGGGTATTATCTACTGGAAGGCCACAACCAAAAAAATATTTAGAGTGGGATACTATTGGCCCACCCTTTTCCCTGATACCCAAAAACTAGTCATGACTTTCCATAAGTGCCAAATTTTTGATGGCAAGAGGAAACTTCTACCTTTACCTTTGCATCCCATCAGTATTGAAGCCCCTTTACAACAATGGGGTTTTGAATTCATTGGAGATATTCACCCCACTTCATCAACCCAGCACAAGTGGATCCTTACCACCACTGATTATTTCACCAAGTGGATAGAGGCCATTCCTTCTAGGAATGCTACTGACTCAGTCATTATCAAATTTATTGAGACCAACATCTTGTCCCGATTTGGTTGTCCTATAAAAATCATTACAGACAATGTTGTTGCCTTTAAATCGAAAATAATAATTGACTTTTTCTATAAATATCATATCACGTTGGGGCATTCCACAGCTTATTACCCTCAAGGTAATGGGCTAGCTAAGTCCTCCAACAAAAGTCTGGTGAACATTATCAAGCGGCTGCTAGAACAGAACCAAAAAGCATGGCATGGAAAACTGATGCATGCACTACGGGCTGATAGATTAACCGCCAAGAATTCAATCGGTATGTCTCCTTATCAATTAGTATATGGCATGGATGCAGTCTTCCCAACATCTTTAGGAGTTCCAGTCATGAAGCTCCTACAAGAAGTGAAATCAGAAGAAAATGACATGCAAAGAAGGTTGAACCAAACCATTCATTTGCAACAGTCAAGAGAGGAATTTTACAAAAGGACACAAACAATGCAGCTTAAACATAAATAATATTTTTGACAGAAGAACCAAATCCAATGATTTCCACATTGGAGATACAGTGTTGAAATGGGATTCTAGGAGGGAAGAAAAGGGTAAACATGGAAAATTTGAGAATTTGTGGAAAGGTCATTATACCATTCATTCAGTTAGAGGTAATAATGCTTTCTTTTTACAAGGGCGGAATGGAGAAGAGTTATTTGGAGGTCCTGTCAATGGTAGGATGCTCAAGCACTATTTTTGTCAAGACTTCTAGTTTCAAGCTTTCATTCATTGTACATAACATTACATGATGAAAAATTAGTAAAACAAAAACACAAAATATAGAAAGAAAGAAAAAGAGGGAAGAATTGAAAAAGAGGTACAACCCCTTACCCAAAAAATAGTAATAATGAAAGTGTGCAAGCCTAAATGCCACTACTGGCTCAAAAATGAGTCCTGTTCAGTTATCTAGCCTAATAAGGCTAAACATGTTTTCAATTTATGGTTGATAAGTTAGTGAAAGAGAACTTATCAAAACATCCAAACTTTACTTGTCAATAGGAATAGATTAAGAAGAAAAGATATTGGTTCTCCATTATCAAATCTGAACCAAAGAGAAGGATGAGGAGGCTTAAAAAGTAGATCAAAACCTTCATACTTTATAGTTTTTTTTGTACAAAAACAATGTATGTGTGCAGCTTGTTGCAATGCCACAACACATGGTGAAACAGATTTCTTAATCCTGATTCAAGCCATGTTTTCAATTTCATGTCAATAGCTTAGAGAATGAAGTCTGTCATACTGCTTAATATTGACTTTCAATTAGTCTAGGTAGAAAAAAAAAGGAGTTCACAAGCATAATCTGGACTCTTGGAAGTAATAAGGATAGAACTAGATAGTTTGTTTTTGCTTTTAAAATAAAAGAATGTCAAGGGTTTGAAAATTTAAGTGCACCCAAGGAAGAAAAAATGTTAGACAAAATAGGCTGGGTAGGTGCAAATAAGGTTGAAGAAATCATGTTTTCAGATTCATGAGATCATAACCTCAAAGAGGAAACATCAGCAAAAGAAAGAAGAAAAATATGCCCATTAGATTAGGCACTAGTTTTCATAAACTCGGAGATTTGATATCTAAAAGTTCTGGACACCTCTTGAAAAAGAGTTGCCCTCCCCAAGTCGAGCCACTGTTAGTCATCAGTAATTTTTTCTATCTTGAATATCACTAAGTATTTGTCCTAGATTTCTAAAAACAAGATTTATGAATATTGTGAGTTTTATAAATCTCACTGCCTTCATTATCCTAAATCAACCTATTTTACTATATATTTCATCTCTCCTCTCCTAATCTACCTCGTTTCTCTTAAAAGGAAATCATATCGAGCTGTTATACCTCATTCTCACTCCCTTCCCTGACCACATTATCATTCATTCATTCCCCCTCTAAAAGCCACTTTTCCCCCTTTTCAAAACCCTCATTAATACCCCCCATTTCGCATCTTCCTTTACATATTAAAACAATGTAAAAGATTCTCTTTTACATTGTTTTAAGTCGAGAATTAAGCCTATCAGGTCAATTTGTTTTATAAATAAAAACTTGTTTTATTTTATAAACCCTACCTTATATTATAAAAGGCCCGAGCACCTTTCTCCTAGCCCCCTCGCGCCATATAACCCTAACCCCGCACCTCATATAAGCCCTCGATATAAAATTTTGACCCTCTGCGTTGGTTATAAAATTCCCCTCAAAAACCTTATAAAAGGCCTCATCCGCCTTTATTTTATTTTTTAACCCTAGGCACCGCTCTCAACTATACATCGCGCCCAGTAAAAACCCACCATGTCGCCTATCCCCGGACCCCACCGCTCCGCCTCCAAACCTGCCCTTCGCTTCTCACTATGTGATCAACATCGATCTCTGCCCCCCAAGATCCGATGATTCGAATTGCATATCGCAAATAAAGCGATGCTAGGGTTAACACCTTCTGACCCATGCGAAATGGGTGGTTTCACCCCGCCATGTGGCAATCACCCACTGGTATCGCATCGCCGCCCTCGAAAATCGTTTACCACCCCTTTGGCACGCGATAAACCGCCTCCGGTTTTCCAAAACCGGTCATCCCTCTGCGCCAAATTTCAAATCATCCCGCCTCCATTTGAATTTCTGCTAGTTCCGCCTTCAGAACCCTACATCCCATGCCCTTTCCTCCTCTGCAAATGACTTCCAATAGACCAAAACCTCAAAAAAAGCAGTAAAACCCTCTCCTGCATGGTTTTAAGGTTGATTGTTTATGTCTTGTGCAGGTTTAATGGCAGAAAGGATCACCAAGCATTCCCATGGCCCATAAAATGGTTAAGTAAAGGTCTGGGTGACGATCCATAGCTTCATTTCATTCATAAAGGGAACCAAAGGTGAGGAATGAAAGATTAAACCCCTTGAAATCATGATCAGGGGCATGATCTAAAAACCTCCAACATGGAGGAGCACCTCCCCGCATCTAAAACACAGAAAGATAGTGAGCACAAAAACCAGAAAGACAGTCAGAGGACTACAACGTAGAAAAAACGAGATTATGAAGGCTAATCATAGATTAATGACAGGTCAGAAAGGTTAGCCAACGAAATAGGGTTTAAAGAAAAGAAAGGTAGACAGTTAAAATATTAAGGGATGAAGACAGAAGATCAAAAAGGTTAATCAATGGATTAATAGAAAAAAAGAGATAAAGTAGAATAAAGAGAAAAAATAGCAGAAATAGACAGTCGAAGGTTAAACACAGTTTAAAGGCCTAAATACAGAGTTTAAATAAAGAACAAGAGGCATATTAGCCCAAAAGTGCATTCAAATTAACTACACCTACAAGCAGTTACTCTTTAAAAAGATATTTTTCCACCTACAACATTGTTTCCTTCAATAAAGCATTGAACAATTATTATACTTAGTTAGAGATATTTTCCATCTACCAACAGTTATTGTAAAGTTATTACTAATCCCCAAAGTGAAATATTTCACATATATTAAATCAGAAGTTAAGTTAGGAGTTAATGTTCCTGAGAAACACAGTCAGGTACTTCTGCCTTGGGCCTTGCATGGTCTCAAAGGTCAAAAACATATTAAACTCTGTAATAAATTAAATCTAAACCCTATTTTAGCAGCACCTCCTCATTTTGCAGATAAATACTACATTTGAGCTCATTATTTGTGTTGGCATTTGATGACTCTTTGGAGCGATACATAGTCTTTTGGAGGTTGAACATAAATTTGGTGTTATGGAGCTTGTGAATGGCTTGTTTTGCTTGTTGATGGAGGAGGCTTGCTTGCAGGATCCCTAAGCTTGCTTAATGGTGAAGTGCTTCTATATCAGTTATTTTTTTCTCATGTTTCATTATGTTTCCATATTTCTATGTTGCATTAGAGCAAAGGATTTAGACTAAGTAATTTTCTTCAAAGGCTCCTTAGCTCTGTTTGTTCTTCATTGTCTCTATGTTTTCTTCTGTAAGGAAATTTTAGATAATTATTAATTGCTCTCTAGACCCCATAAGCTTGTTTATTTCATGAATGGTTTAATACAGTAGGTATCAAATATGATTTATGGCTAGCTCTGTTTTTTTGATGTCACTAAACTCTGTTCTTGAGGTCTCTCTCCAAATTACCATTAGTTAGGTCTGCCAAAGAGGCTATGTTTCGATCATACCCTTTGTCCATGCTTGAATAATTGTTTTGGAGATATTCATAGCTATGATCAATGATGTTTAGGCATTCCCTCTTCCTTCATTAAAGTTATATGTGTATCTTGAATTTTTTCTAACCTTGAAGGTGAAATCACTAGAAGTTAAATGAGTTTCTCGCCTTCTATATTTCATTGGAATGTTTTTCTTGGCTACTTATTTTCTTGAGTTGAATCAAAGAGTTACTGGTTTGCCATGTCTATTTATTGCTTCTTTATGCTTATGGTATTTAAGTCTCTTCTTGTTAAAAAGGTACATGAAAAGGGATTCTTGATTGCCCTTTTTCCTACTTTTGTTCTCAAACATGATGTCCATCTCATTTCCATAAACCTTGAAAATACATTGACCATGCTAGATTTTACATGTGATGCTCCCTGATCCATTGTTGAACTTTCCATGAATTTTATAGACTCCATAACCCAATGAATTGAATATTTCGTCATTCCATCTATTCTACTTGATCATCCTACCCAACCAAAAAATCAAATAAACCCTACACTTAACAACTAGCTTAAAACCAAACCCTAACAGCAAACAAGTTCACATCCTTTCCATACAATAGAGAGAGCCCTCTCTAAGTTCAAGATGCTAGGTCCTAAAACTCCAAATACTAGTCTGATCTTACCCTGTGCATTTGGTCTACCAATCTGCTAAATCACGGGACACCAACAAGATGATATAAATGCTAATCATCAGAACGAGAAAACACTATCAAATCATCTAAATACACCACTAAGAAAACATCTTTCTCATTAGAAAAGGCTATATCCATCGCCCGCTAGAATGTAGCTGCTGCATTCTTGAGTCCAAATGGCATTTTGACATACTGAAAGGTCCCCCATGATGTTCTGAAAGCAGTTTTACCTTGGTCTTCTTCATGTACCAAAATCTTATTATAACCTAAATAACCATCAAGCAGCGAAATTCGTGATGCTCCAACTACCCTTTGCAAAACACGGTCCATCTTAGGAAGGGGGTAATTATCCTTTAAAGAAACTTTATTGAAATTCTAGAAATAAATGCACAACCTTATCTCTCCAGTATTTTTCCTTATTGGAACCAAATTTGAAATCCAATCAGAAAACCTAATTGGAACAATGATACTAGATTTATACAATCGATTTACCTGTTTCTTGATGGATGTCAATAGTCTTGGATTTATCCTTCTCAACTTTTTTCTGAAGGGTTTTTGATTCGGATTGATCGGAATAGTGTGTTGAATGATATTTTTGTCATGGACCTTCAAATCTGCATAATCCCATGCGAAAATCTCAGAAAATTCAGATAACAATTTGATGTAATTATCTTTTTCCTTGGGAGATAATGTCTTAGACATCTTAATCATATGGGGCTTATATGTTGTTTCGATGTTCACGTCTTCCATAACCTTTTATGTAGGAGTCAATGCTGGTTTTCTTGCCACATCATCATGATGAAAAATTTATTCTAAAGGAATGAGACCTCTAGGATTAATAGTATCTTCCAGCTGCAAAATATTCATCTGATTGGCCTCTATTTTTTGATCATCAGAATCACAAACATCATCAATAAAAGCATATTTGAACTTTCCTTCATTTTGAAAAAATCTATTAATTTCTTTTTCATCCTAAAAAACTTGCTAGTACCTTAAGTTATTAGGAAAACTAGGTCTATGTTTGACATGAATTTCAAATTTATTACTTGAGTTCATCGGAATTTTGAGATTAATTGCTACCGTAGCAAGAAAATATGCAATGGTATTTTGATTTATTTGTACTGCTGTTAATGTATATTCAAGAAAATTTTTTAAGATATCCAAGGCTGCATTCCTATAAGCTCTCATTCGCAGATTCTTTCCTTGATATTATTCTTTCATCTGCTTTATGACAAGCTCAGAATCACCATAAACAAAAATTATTTTTGCACCAAGTTTCTTCAAAATTTTGAGACCTGTGATCAATGCTTCATACTTCGCTTCGTTGTTAGAACAGTCAAAAGCCAATTTATAAGAGCATTCTCTAACATTACTTGGAATTCCACCTAACTTACCAACATGACTTCAGATCCAAATACCAATACCTGCGCCTTCCTTACCCAAAGCACCATCGAAATCCATGATCCAAATTCCATATTCATCTTCTAGATGTTGAAACTTAACTATTGGTTCTGATTTAATTGGGTTGGTCACCTCATTTTCCTGATCTACACTGATTATTTCTTTTCTTCTGAAGGTTGTTCGGAAGAATTCACCATTTCTTTTTCCTTATCAAGAACTACTCTAAAACTGTCTGAAACTTCTATTACATCCTCTAGCACTACTAGATGATTTTTTACATCATTCAAACTATCATCATTATACAAAATAAAAGATTCTAGATTTGCATGTACAACCTGTATTGGATGATTTATGGGCTTCTCCTTACTAGTTATCGTATACTTGATTTTCTTTTCCCGACACAATTTCCTCAATTGCCCGAAAACAGGAATAGTAGCATAAGAGAAGTCAAGTTGTAAAGTAGCTTTGAGTTTGGCTCCCTATTATCTAGAAAGAAACATGCCAAACCGAAGCGATATATCTGCCACCACCACATCCATTAAAACATTCTTGGCTGGGATTTCGTCTAAGGAAACCACTAAATCTTTAATTAGACCAATGTAGCGAACTCTACTAGAATCAAACGAATACAAATTATGATATGGTCAGGTGATATCCATGCCCATATTTTCCATAACAGCCTTAGGCATTAAATTTTGAGAAGCCCTGAAATCAAGCATAGCATTATGAAGTATGTACTCACGTAGTCTAAGGCTCAAATAAAAGGGGGGAACGTTACTCTCTTCTAATTGACCATCTATAGCTAGACCAAAAATGAGCTCCGGGTGACCATATTCAACATTAACCATATTGGAAAAAGGATCAAATAACAACATTTTAGATGTACCTGATTTTTTTAATGACTATTCTTTACTAATTCTGTCAAAGGAATTGACACTTTCAATTTAGCTATTTCATTTTCTAAATTAAAAGTTGTGACTTTATCTACCTCTTTGACAACAGTATCTCTTCTATCATTTTGATCCTTTGTTACATTCTCCTTTTTCTCAGTGTCCTTCTCTTTAGTAGTTGAGCTTGTTGATGGTTGGTTGATGTTGCTATGATTTTGATTTGGATGCTCTTTACCCTTTCTCTGATTATTTGGAAGATCATTCTTTGAATGGACCTTTTTTATTTTTTGAATAAGATTGATAAGTACATATCTGCTCCTTAAATAATATTTTTTTTGTTGTGCACTCAAAGCATTCATATACCCATGCTGGTAATCATCGGATTCAATTTCCAAATCATCATCATTTGCCAAGATATAGTCCTCATCTTTTGGATTTTCCAAATTTTCAGTATACTCTTCATCGTCAGTCAGAAACATGGGCAGGCCATCAGCTATAAAGAAATGATTTTTTTCGACCACCAGATCTTCATATTCTTCGTCTTCCACTCCTTGAACATAATTTTGCTGCAACGGGGTCCGAATCTGTTGTTGTTGTTGTACTGCTTGGTCGAATGCTTTCTGCTCTCTTTTCTTGATTCTAAACTGAGGTTGTTGCTGCCCTCTGAAATTTTGGTTATGGATCTATGGTTCTGGTTTATCTGAGATAAACAATCAGTCAACCATTCTTTCCATAGTTCGGAGTAATGAATCCATTTTAGCATCAGAAGTAGATGTCTCCTCCTTGATGGTCACTCTCATTTCAGATCTCATCCTTGCCCTTTTGGCTAGAAAATTCGCTTCCACACTCACAACATTATTTTGCATATCTTCTAAAGTTTTAGGATCACATTCATGCAACTGATATGCCATATCAATATCAATCCATCCGGAAATTTGACTAAAGAAAAACCATTCGGTGGTTTGATATGTACAGGAAGACTATTGTACACTACATTAAATCTCACACAATAATATTGCACAGTCTCATCAACATTTATTTTGATGTTACCATATTCAGACATAATTTGAAGGGGGTTTTTCTTTTCTTCCCATATTTCTACAAATTGTCAATGCAAAACTTCTAAAGTGTCAATAGTGGTTGCTGGTAGAGCTCTGAACCTTTTTGTTACTTCCCCTCCCATAATTTATGCAAACAACCTCATCTTGACATCCTCTATATTAATTTCATGAAGATCAAATAATTCATTCATCTTATCTACATGATTTTGGGCTGTCAAAGGCTGAGTATTTTCAAACAAAGGGATTTTGGTTTGGTAATCTTGGGGCATAGCACCAGGGTTCTGAGGGAGAACAAGGGGGGCATATCTTGTAGCCATGATGACTGGATGAGGAGGATTTATAACAGGTATTTGGGTGCTGGATGTAATCAAGGGAGGATTGGTCATTGATTGAGTAGTGTGAACAAAACATGAAGTGATGGTAGAATAAGGTGGGATCTGAGGTCTATTTATTACCCAAGCATTTACTTGTGAAGAATAGTTCTGCAGATCTTTAAGAACTTGTAAAAGTTGTGGCCCTGATTGTGACCTTGATTTTGAGTGCGAAAAGAGATCTTCAACACAACTGTGAAAGGAAATGGAGGAATCAAAAACTATTTAGTCAATCCAACTCAAATATTTGCTCCAGAATAAGCTTTGTTCAAAATTTATATCAAATTCAATATCTTGCAAGCTTTCTAACTTTCCAAAGAATGAATTAGCTTTGGGAATGGAACTTCTCTCTGATTTATTTCCGGCTGAACTAGATGTCTCCACAATAGCTTTAGCTTTTATTCCTGTTTTTTGAGGATCACTAACAATGGTGGGAGGATTAGGATTGGGATTGGATCTAGTGTATCTTAGGGAAGCTAGTATGTCCAATTTCAAAAACAAATTTTCACTTTACAAATTTTTCAATTCAGCCTTTGAATAAATTCTAAACTTATCATCCAAAAGTTTACGAATTTAAATAAAAAATTACTACTGGGGTTGATCTGATCTCACTTTCTTTCCCCAACGGAGTTTCCAAAATGTTATCACTTGGATTAAACCTCAGGCTAAAGAAGGCAATTATGAGGTAACCTCAAACCACGTTTAGCCAAGTAACTAGCCCTACTAGGTGAGGAGAGGGCTCTCTCCGTAAATATCACAACCAATATGAATGAGGAAAGAAGATATTAGTCTAGGTATAATAGCTTAGGGTTTTTTATTTTTTATTGTGGAGGGTTTTGCTAGATTAGGAGGAGTCAAACATTTAAGGTAAGGAAATTAGGTCAAAATTTGCAGGGTGTTTTATGGAGCAAGTTAGGTACAATGTTTAGCACTTTAGGGTTTTGATGATGAAATGAGTTAAGACAAGTGAGGAGCTAGAAAGAGCATGGTGAATTCATGGTTTCTTTCTAAACTGAAGAAATTACAAATTTTGAATGTTTACCCAAAATAGAGCATATAAATTATGGATTTTGTTCATCTAACTTGAAAACATTCATTTAATAGCAATGAAATGATGGATTAAGTAAAAAAACATTATAACATATGAGAAAAAAAGAATAAAACGAAACTAAACGCAATACCACCTGGATCTCATAAAAATAACTGCAAATTTGATTAATGTCCAGGCCAAAACTGATACAAAAGTGTGTTTCTTGAGAAGCCAAACCTCCAAGTGAGTCCAACCATTACAATGAATGAGAAAATACATCATATAGACCTCAAACCCACTCTCCCTAGCCTCAAGGAGTTGAATCCCTGAGATAGTAATCAATTTCACCTATTCCCAAACAAGAAACAGAATACTAGGAAGACCCAACAATTTGCCTCTAAAAGAGAGGAAACGGATTCATTTGACCTCTAGAGGGCTCACTTAATGTAGCTACCTTAGATGAAATTCAAAAAATTAAATTTACATTCACCATGACCATTTACATCAGTAATTTCTTCATTTTCCCAAGTAAAATGTCAAATTTGAGTGAAACTTCAAAATTTGCTGAAGATGGTGAAAATGCAATTTTCCTGGCAAATGTGCTGCACCCTAATAGGAAAAATAACCTCTTTTGAAAGAAACATTTGAGTGTCTTCCAGATGTTCAAATCATCTCAAAGATATCTCATTGGAAAGCTCTCTGAGTCTACTTTTCAAATATGCCTCCAATTTTCAAAATGGTTCTCATAGTCCTTGTGAAAAATTCAATCTCCCAATACTAGTAAACGCGCAACACCTAGGTCAAAAAGGAGGCAGAAACATGAAAATTTGGTAATTTTTTGCACTTTTGAGGGGCCAGTTCTCCTCAAACTTTTCTGAAACTTGCTAAGGTTGACGTCATCATCATTCTAAACACAATGGTGTTGGCCATTTTTCATTTGGATTCCCCAAAAAAGAGTGCATTTCCTGGGGTGTTGCACATTTGGCAAAATTTTTGTGTGCCAAAATTACTCAAAAAACCAAAAATGCACTAAAATGCCAAATGTGAAAAAGTTTCCCAAAATTGTGAGGTTACTTTCTTCTCAAGTTCTTGAGGCATGAAGATACACCTCAGCAAGTATGTCTAACCTCCTCTTCTCCTTTTGCTTGGTCAAAGCTTGAACGTTTGCATGGGCTCTTTTGAGCTTGGCCCTTGCAATTTTGTTCCTCATGGCGTAGTGCTTTGCCATTTTTCTCTGAATATCATTGTCCTTTTTGGCCTTCGCTAGCAAACTCTCTATATGAAAATTGGATATATCAAGCCATGACTCTCTATCCCTGCTAATCTCTAGGGCAAGCAACTCACTTGGAGTGAGCTATTCTGCCAACTCAGCTTCTCTCTGTCTCTCGAGGGCTAGAGCTCTTTTCAACCCTCTAGTCTTTGGTCTCTGTCTTGGAGGCTGATCCTCCTCATCATCAATCTTACCAAATATGTCCAAGGTCTCCTCCAACAATGCCTTTTCATTTTCTGCCTCTCTTTGTGCTTTGATGGTCCTGACCTCATTGATAATCTACTTGGTTTTCAGCTGCTGATGTTCTTGCTCAAGAAAATCAATCACATACTTTTCTCTGTCAATATTAGCTTGAATTTCACTAATATTTGCTTCTTTTCCTTTGATTTTTGCACTAGTGATTATGTCCTCATCTTCCTCATCAAGGTCAATCAGCTGAAAGTCCTCTATTTCATGTTTATCTTCCTGCTCCTTAATGAATATATGTTTAACCTTTTCCTTGCCCTTGTCCACTTGTTTTGTTGATGAAGAAATCATGGCCCCTTTCACTCCAAGTGAAGCAAACAAATGCCTGTGGCCTCTCTAATAGGTCCTGGGAAATGGCTCAAAATCAGTCACATTAGCCCAAATTTCCTTAATGTCCTTCTCACTGCTTGATGACTCAGTATCATGATGTGATGATGGAGGGTTATGGAAAGGTGAAGAATTAGGATCAACATGAGGTGAATGAAACTGACTAGGTGATGATGTATGAGTAGTAGGCTAAGATGGAGGAGTGGATATGAGATGATGAGATGATGAAGGGATACTCTGCTCATGCTGACTAGGTGGGGTAGTGAAGACTTCATTTTCTATGAATGTGTCCCATGAAATGTTATTTTTTTCAAGCTGATACATGACTTCCATCTTAATGAGGGAATGGTGAAAAATACTCTACATTTGATGATTATAATCCCTCTTTTTTACAATGTATGCCATCTTGTCAATGCTGCAGGAGAGATAGTAGGGTATGTGAAGCATTCTGACTCTAGTGAAGTGCATGAGGAGTCAGATACGATATGAATAGAGTCGATAAAACCTCCCCTCAAAGGTGAAGTACTTCTTGATTATTTTCGTCATAGGGACATATCGATCAAGGAGATGAGAGAAAGGGAAAATGGTCTTTTTATCATCTTTGTATCTAGGTTTGAGATATTCTTCATAATAGCTCTAATCAATGTTTCCTTCTTTAAACCATTTCTCTCCCACATTAGGGATCCTTGTAGCAGCTGAAATAGCATTAGTGGACATGGTAAAAGTGACCCCAGCAAGAGTGACCTACCTATCAGGAATATTTGTAATGAAAAACCTTGTCAACATAGGTTGATACTGAATCTGCTACACATTCTCACAAAACTCAAAACAACCAACATGTTTAAAACATGACATAGTGAAAGGATAAGCCATGAGCTCCTTTCTGGTTACTGGTTCATATCTGATGATTTTCCCTCCTTTGTGATTACTTCTCTTTGGTGTTTGTTCCTCACTAAAACTTCTGTTCTCCTCTTCAGACATTATGAATTTGAAGGCTTTGGAAACCCTAGGGTAAATGGAATGAGATGAAGGGAATGAGAGATGAGATGACTTGCTTAGGAAAATGAAGGGAATGAATTTAAATGGAAACCTAGGTCTATGAAAACCCTAGGATTTAACAATATTTATGAATGATATGTGTTTAGGGACATGAATATGGATATGGTGCATGAAAAATGGGAAGGAAATGAAAGCTATGGTTTCACAACAACAAACACTTCAAATTTTTGTATGGAAAACCAAATATATTAGAGGAGAGGTGATTTAGGGTGCACTTACTGATTTAAAGCCTTTTGAAGAATTTGGTGAGGAAATGAAGCTTGCTGGAGGTGATGAAATGTTTTGAAACCCTCCCTAAGCAAATGTGCAGTGTTCTAGAGGAACGTGCAGCACTCAGGAAAAGGCACAACGCCTCTGGGTAAACGCATAGCGCCTGTGTAAATTGGTCAAGAGTTTTCGGGCAAATGGGAAACACCTCTGGGAAAACGAGCAACACCAAGACAAATGTGCAACGCCTGGGTGCAAACGTGCAACGCCCTTGAATTTTGATGCAAAATGCTTAAAAAACTTGAAATTTCTCCTTTGCTGGAAAATCCTAATGGCTGAATGGAAACAATGACTTGCTTTGAGGTACTTTGAAATAATTATTAGCATAGTGGATTTGAAATTTAATTTGAATCACCCACTTTTCTAATGTTCACTTTTCCCTCTGGACTTTGGCACTGATACTCTTTAACTTTATGACTTTTTGGCATTGCAGGTTTCTCAAACATGGAGTTTGGCTTTCTTTGCTCCACTTAGGTCAAACATGATTGAATTTGGTAGCTTGGGATTGAATTTATTACATATGAGAACATAAAATTACATTTGGAAAAACATAAATAAGTTACATATTTGACTTTCATATCAAAATGACATCTTGATATAAAAGTCATTAAACTGAAAAAATACAAATTTGAATGTATGATAATTACATCATGATGATCCTATTTAGTCCCTCTCATATATGTGCTGACTTCATCTGAAATGAAGGAGTGACCTTGAGAAATATAAAAACCTAATGACCTAATGGGACTGCTTTAGACTTGACTTTCATGAATAATATTTTGACTTAAAAGACTTCCAAGTGAAAAGAGCATTTACATAGGTGTTGTTATGCCCAAGGAGACATGATAATGTGTCTACCAATATGACCTTCTGAGGGAGAATCAAGCTTTTTGACAATGAAAACCACTAGTGGAACAATTTTATATCATGACCTAATGGAATGATAGAAAATTTCTTTAGAGTGGGACATCAAATGTACGTGTAAGTGTAGTTATGAATCCTCCAATTTTGATTCTCCTAGATATATTGTTGTTGATCAAGAATTTTTTGAGGGTCTTGAGTCCCATATTCAAATAGCTTTCTATTGATGAGAGATATATTCTTTACAAAATTACTTATTTTCCTTGAAATGATATCCAAAAAAGTGATCTTCAATTAGTCCTACCTTCAGCTTAGCTCTGATTCCATGTTGAGAAATCAATCCATGTAGTTATTACAATATATATTCCTCTTTTCTTGATAATTACTTGTGATATGTGTTGTCTTCCTTACTTCTTTATTATTTTATCTTTCATCAAGAAATTATCAAATAAAAAATGTATGAAGATCACAAGGGCAAGAGACACAAGATGCAGGCACTTAGCCAAGGAAAAACCCCTCTCTAGGGGAAAACCCAATCAAACTCTTCTTCTATAATCGAACCATGTCAAAATGAGACAATGCAAGACCTTTTTTCCAAGATATAGACCTCCAATCATGAAGTCGACCCTCCTTTCATGTGGACAAATTATTCCAATGTCTACAAGAGTCAACTCCTTCAAAAATACTTCAAACTGCAAATTTGGCTTCGTGCAACTCAAAAATTCAGAACTATATTCATTGCAGAAATTTCAACCCCTACAACTAGCCCAAAAACCCTAAAAATCTTACACACCTGAGAGAAAGGATGCTTAAAAACTTTGATTTTGTCCTTCCTTTCATTTGACCTTCTTTCACCTGGAATTTTCTCTCTTTTTTATCTTCCTTCACTGCATATCAAACTTGTTGATGGATGGATGAAAAATAGGCCAAGTAGTCCTTCTATTTATACTACTTCCACATGGCCGAATAGCCCCAAACTAGGATGACTTCATCAAGGCATGGTTGACTTGGTGAGGAGGTGAAAAATATTTGTTTGAACTAAAAAATAATTTTCTTTTCATTATAAAAAAACCAAATAAGGGTCAAATAAATGTGACAATTACTCTTATGACTCAATAAAACCCTAGAATCATACAATAGAGTCTTTGAACTAATAAATAAGTAAAAGGAGCATAAAACCCATGCTTCAAAATTATTTTATTTTTCCTTCTTTTTCAAATTTTACAATATAATGACAAAGTACAATACCAATATGAAAACTAACCATAATTAAATTTTCAACAACTACAACACCTAAAAATATTTTTTGGAAATATCTGAATAAAATTCAATATGAAATAACAAAATTAAGTAATCTTGTCATGGATGAGCTATTTCCATTCCATGCTTTGAAATTCCTTATAAAGTGTTGTGGGTTGAACTACTCAACTAACTCAACACATCAATAAATGATGATTCTAATCTTGTAATTGACTTGGCCTACAACAAGCAAGTAATTTCCATACCATGAATTTTCAGAGTCTTTTATTTTCAGAGTCATTGCTTAATTATTCTTTGTTTTGGAGTTTTTAGTTTGAATTTGGGGAAACAATTGCTCACTACATTGTGTTTTAATTTTATTTTTTTTCAAAGTACAAATGAATTCAACACTTTGAAAAATATCCTAGGTATTTAGATTAGGGTTCACAAATCAAACTTTCTATCTCAACACCTTGATAAAATTGATCAATTTTAGAAAAATTTAACCGGAAATAATAATTAAAAAATCTCTAAAACAATTACAATACAACATTTTACCTATAATAGTCTCAATCTGAATCCCAACACACATTGAACAAGACTAAATGCCACCCCTACATTCCGAGCTATATTTATGTGGAAAATAGGTTCAAGGAATATTTTGGCATTCGATAAACAGGAGTGAGGTCCAAAAAAGAATCATATCCATCAAATTCCAAAATATTCCCAAAAGAATTAGGTCCAAAAAAAACTCATATTCATCAAACTCCAAAACATTTCCAAAATCTGCTATTAACTATGTCATTGAAGAGTAATTTTTTATCAAACCTTCATTGGGAAACATAGTTGTAATTTCAAAATAGACCTACATGTCAATTTTAATGGTTTTCACACCTCCTAACCTATTTATAGATTGAAGTGAGAATTTTGACCATATGGATATGGTTGGCCGTATGGAAAATCATCCCTCTTACCAACAACTTGCCCATCAAATTTCATCCCTATTAATGAAGAGTTAATTTATTACCAGCCTAGATTCATCTTAACTCTGGATCTATCAAGCGCTAAGAGGGATCAAATATCTCTAGGTGAAAACCTCCTTTTTGAGTGCAAAACTTGAGAAAAGGATCGCACCTCAAGATATTTGATCCCTCTCATTTCTAGATAGATACGGAGTTAAGATGGATCTAGGCTAGTTTCAGTGTGACCAAGGAAAATCTATCGATAATATGAGCAACATATGATTAATTTTATCAATGATATGTAAATACATATAATATTAATATAAACATTTTAACTATGGTAAATATGTCTGAGATTTATTGAGTCATTTTAATTTTAAATTTACTTAGTTACCTTAGCTTGTTGAGATGATAAATATTGTAAAATAACTTTAATGATGAAAAATGCTGAAATAAAATTTTTGAATGCAAAGTCACAATGTAATAATATTGAATGATAGAAATGTGGATAATAAAATGTAATGAATTACAAATAGCCTTCATTTTGATAAATCTCAAACTATTTTTTTCTACTATTCTTATTTTCACCCTTGTTAGTTTTGCCATATTTTCATATCAATTATATGAAAAAGACAGTTGGAATCGTAAACCATTTAAAACATCAAAGCTCGTCTCTCTTGCTCTCCAATATTAATAGGTTTAATTACATAACACAAAAATTAATGTACAGTGCCAATAATGTTTTATGCTTACACTCAAATAAATGCACACTATTAATCCAATGACTTTAAAATTAATGTACCATCATACATCCAATTACATCAAAAAAGAAATAAACATATATACTAAAATCAATTCCTCTAATGCGAGAAATCAAATAAGATTAGCAAACAACATGTACACTAATATCAACGCATCAAATGAAAGTAATAAAATAAGATTAGAAATCAACATCTAAACTAAAATCAATGCATCTAGTGAAAGTAAGAAAATATTATTAGAAACCAACACCTACACCGAAATCAATGCATCTAGTGCAAGCAATCAAATAAGATTATAAATCACCATCTACACTGAAATCAATGAATTTAGTGCAAGCAATCAAATAGGATTAGAAATGATCTGCATTGAAATCAATGCATCTAGTGCAAGCAATCAAATATAATTATAAATCGACATCTACATTGAAATTAATGCGTCTAGTGGAAGAAGTCAAATAGGATTAAAAATCACCATCTACACTGAAATCAATGCTTTTAGTGCCATCAATGAAATAGGATTATAAATCATGTACATTGAAATCAATGCATCTAGTGCAAGTAATCAAATATTATTAGGAATCAACATCTACACTAAAATCAATGCATCTAATGCAAGCAATCAAATAGGATTAGAAATCACCATTTACAATGAAATAAATGCATCTAGTGCAAGAAACATTCTTCCCTCTCTCCCCCCTCCATCTATACATCTAAATCTCCCTCCATATCTCCTTCTTTGTCTCTTTATCTCACCCCGCCAAACACACACTCTCTCTCACTCTATATCTATCAATCTCTTAGTCCCTCCCTCCTTGTCTCCATCCATCTCTTCTTTCTCTTCACCTTCCATCCATATCTCTATATCCTTGTATCTCTATATATCAACCTCAAAAAATACACTATATTTCTCTATTTTCTCTATCTAGCACTCCCTCCTCCTCTCCTCATCTATCTCTCTCTTCCCCTTACCTCCCTGTCCCTCGCTTCTACCTCTCTTCCTCCATACTATCCTCTCTCCTACTCTCTCCAGATTCCTTATCACTCCCTCTCTCTCTCTCTCCACCTTTCACTCTCTATGTATTTATTCTTACCTCCATCTCTCTCCCCTTCCATCTCCATCTCTCTTTCTCTACCTCTCTTCATGCTCTCTCTTCCTTTCTCTCCCTCCTCTCTCTCTCTCTCTATATTCACCTTCCAACTTTGTTACTATATGCCTATCTCTCGCCTTATCTCCCCCCTTCTCTCCATTTATCCTTTTCTATCTCTTTATCTCACCCCCAAACATACACACTCTCTCTCCATATCTCACTTGTCACTCCCTATATCTCTCCACTACTCACTCTCTATGTATTTCTTCTTCACTCCCTCTCTCCCCATTCAGATCCATCTCTTTATCCCTCCCTTTTCCTTCCTCTCACTCACTTTCTCTCCTACCTCCCTCTTTATTCCCCCATCTCTCTCTCTCTCTCCTACAATACTCTCTCTTCCCCATCACTCTCTTCCTCTCTCTCATCCTTCCCCTATCTCCCTTTCACTCCTGCATCCCTCTATCCCCTCCCCCCAACTCTCTCTCTCTCTCTCTCTCTCTCTCCTACAATACTCTCTCTTCCCCATCACTCTCTTCCTCTCTCTCATCCTTCCCCTATCTCCCTTTCACTCCTGCATCCCTCTATCCCCTCCCCCCAACTCTCTCTCTCTCTCTCTCTCCCCTACAATACTCTCTCTTCCCCATCACTCTCTTCCTCTCTCTCATCCTTCCCCTATCTCCCTTTCACTCCTGCATCCCTCTATCCCCTCCCCCCAACTCTCTCTCTGTCTCTCTCTCCTACAATCCTCTCTCTAATCCTTCCTCTATCTCCTTTTCTCTCTGGCCTCCCTCTATCCCCTTCCTGACTCTCTCTCTCTCTCTTTTCCCCATCACTTTATCTCTCTCTCAAAATATGTTATTATATCCCTGCCTTTATCCTTATCTCTCCTTCTCTCTCACCTTGTCTCCATCACTCCTTCTATGTATCTTTTTCTCACCCTTAAATATACACACTCTCTCTCCACCTCTCCCTTGTCGCTCACTATCCATGTCTTTCTTCTTCCCTCCCTCTCTCCCCCAACAAATCCATCTCCCTATCCCTCCCTCTCCTCCTCCTCTCATCCTTCCTCTCTCTCAGTTTCTCTCCTGCCTTCCTCTCCATCCTCCCTTCTTTGTCTCTCTCTCTCTGTCTAGCCTCCAACCCTCTCTCCCTATCCCTTCTCTCTCTTCCACCTCCATGTTTATGTCTCCATCTCCATCTCTTAATCTTCTCTACCTCTCTCACTCCTCTCTCCCTCTATCTCTTCATTCCTCTTCTCTCCTCTCCTTCAGTTTATCTCCATCTCTCCCTTGGCAGTCCCCCTATTTATTCACCTCTATCATATGTCTATTTTTCCCTCCATATATATCTATAGTTATCGTATATATGTTGTTGTGAAACCAGCTCCAAAAATATAAGAAAAGAGATATCAATGCCTTAGAAATAAGCTACTTCGAGGGGGCAACCTCCAATAAATTACATGAATGAACAATTCTTCAATGATACAAATTACAAAACCTCCTTTTCTATATATAGGAGTCCATGGGGCCACAATTTAATCCTAGTGGGGCCACAATGTAATCCTAGCCGACGTAACAATAATAATTTAAGGGCACACTAATAACAATATGGGGGTTACAAGGGTACAATAATAACAATAAGGGACTATACTAGTAATATAGGGACCTAACATGCCCCTCTCCTTCAAAAAAGTGTTGTTTTCAATTCTTGAGTAGCTCTGGGTGCTTCTGTACAAAATTCTCATCCTCCGATGTAGAATATTTAGTGGGTAAGTTCTTCCACTTGATGAGATACTATGAAATTGATCAATTCTGTAGCTGTCGAGTTCTTGTTTTCGTGACTACTTCAGGTTCCAATATGATTTTTCCTTCCTCATCAAGTTCTGGAAATATTGTTTGAACTGGAATATTTTCACCTATAACCTTCTTTAAGCATGAAACATGGAAAATTGGATGCACTCATGAAGAAGCAGTAAGCTCCAATTTGTATGCCATAGTACCAGTCTTTTGCAACATGTTGGAACAGGGTCTCCTATGAGCTACGAAACTAGTCCGATTTTGTATATTTTTTATTATATTTAGTCTAGCAGAGGGGTTTTGGGGTGGGTCAAAGCACCGAAAGCATTGTAATGGGTAAAAGGGTAAACTTGGGGTCCGAAAACCACGGTTTGCAGATCGTAGGAAAGATTAGGCTAGATTGTTATAAATAGAGGAATGTTTTGAGTTGTAAGTAGGAAATGAAGAGCTATTGATGTGAATTATGGTTTAGTAAGTCTGTTTGGGTTTTTGGGGAAGGACTCTTGTTGGCTGTGTGTGCACCCTGCTGCTATGTGCACAGGATGGGTTGGGTATTGTAAGAGTAAGTTGATGAATTAATGAATACAAAAGGTTGTTTGGGAACTGAATCTATGTGTACTGTTTATGCGAATCATTGGTAATTACTGTCTTATGTGTATTCTGTATTCAGATGTGAAATTTATATGTAAGTGTTTTACTGCATCTAGATTTGTTCTGTTCTGTTTATGCAATGTTGATTTACTATCTTGAAGTATATGATTATTGAGCCCCATAGTACAATTAATCTTGCGCACGTGGATGCGGAAAGAGGCCCTTAAGTCCTGCTCAGGGAGATCTGGACATCTCGAGGCAGGACGCAACTTTGCTTGCCTTACCTACCCTTTCTTAGGGTGCAGAAACATGGTTCCAACACCCACCCATACTACTTCGGGTGAGACTTTGACTTGCATAAGTAGGTCACTACCGAAAGGGCCAGTAGTATAGGGATTTGTTGGCAAACCTTGAACTTCGAACCTAGGTCAGGACCCCTCGAGCCAACAAATGGTTCTGTTGCCGAGACCTGGAGAATTTTGAGAAAGGGATCGGGTAATGACAAGAGAGTACTGACAACAAAGAGGAGCAGGTGTGAGTGAATGAGCTCCAGTATGGGCCAAAGTACGACGCAGAGTGGTAAGTACTATCGAACCAATCTAGAATGGGATAAATTTGGCTATATTTAGCTGAAAGAGATAGCTACACCGGCGTCAGAACTGCATAAGAATGCAACTTCACCCTAAACGCCTCCGGAGGGAGACATGGCAGCGCACTTGAAATTACCTATCATTAAAAGTGCGGGCGAGGAGCACATGGACCGATTCTGGTTTATTGCATATTCAGTATGGACAGCGCAAGGGGTGGTCAGTGATACTATGAAAAGGGCGCAACTATCCCAAGCGTTTGAAGAAAGAGTGTTGGACTGGTACATGTGGTACACATTAGGGGAATTTTGAGGTCTAAAATGGGCCTCCTAAGAAAAATGTACAACAAAAAAAAACTTTATAACAACCAATAGGATTCAAGATGATGATGTGAACCATGGGGGATGATTTACCATTTTTTAAATAAAAGGATAAAAATATTAAAAAATAATAAAATAATAAAACTACTTTTTCAACTCGTGTTTTCAACTTATCTCCCACAATTTTTACTCAAATTTCGAGTGGGAGTACTCGTTGGATGAAAAATTTAATTCCTCATCCGAGGAGTACCCATGTTGCATACTTTCAATGAACCCTGCTACATGAAAAATGGGAAATACATAAAAAAACGTGATTACAATCACGTTTTTTATGTATTTCTCATTTTTTGTGTAGTAAGACCCATCAAAAATATGCAACATGGGTACTCCTTGGATGAGGAATTAAATTTTTCATCCAACGAGTACTCCCGCTCAAAATTTGAGTAAAAAATTTGGGAGATATGTTGAAAATATGAGTTGAAAAAGTAGTTTTTTCATTTTTCCCTCTAAAATTTGATGATGTCATCAAATCTTATTTGATTTTTTCCACTATTATTTTATAATTTCCTTAGGAGGTCCATTTTAGACCTCAAAATTCCCCTAATGTCTCTTAGAACGGGAGTGAAACTATTCAAGATATTAAGGATGCTCTGAAGAAACAATTTTGAGAGCCAAAATCTTACTCTTAGTTGGTAGCGAAAGTGAAGGACTTCAAGCAAGGTGCGTCTGAGTTGGTATCGGAGGCTGATCAACGATTGAAGAAAGCAATCAGAGAAGGAGAGTTTAAGTATGACAACAGGTAGAATATCGAATGGTTCATCGCTATGTTTCTACCCCACTTGCATATACCTATGGGCCACCAGACCTTTGAATCACAGGAAAATGCCTTGGAAGCTACCATGAAACTTGAAGCTACGCCCAGAGAAGACACTTCGGGAGGAGTACAAAAAATTTAGGAGCAAATTAGAGCTATGCACATGGAAATTCAGAGCTTGCGAAAGGAACGAGGAAAGGGAGCTAGTGCAGACCTATTGTGCACACATTGTCAGACGTATGGAAATACGAAGGATCAGTGCCCTCTACTAGTAGATTACATATGGGTAGGTCGAGGCTCAAGTGGGTCTGTGTTATGGTGTGATGACTGCCAGGTCGCAAGGCTACACGATACGGGCCAGTTCCCTCGGCTAAGTATGGGTGAACTAAAGCAAAAATGGTGTAGATTCTGCTGGTCAGTAGGACATGATGAACATAATTGTTGCACTTACGAGATGGTGATAGATAGAGGAAGCTTGTATAGGGTATAATCAGACCCTGCGTCACCTAGATCCCCCGCAAACTTCGGTGGCTCCCCAGCCAAGGGCAGGGGATATTGGGGGGGAAGAACAGGACGAGGACATCGGCATCTAATCTGTTATAACTGCGAGGAGGCAGGACACTTTGTGAGAGACTGCCCAAACCCTACCAGGAAATCCTGTAAATATTGCTAACAGTTGGACCATGAGATTGGGGACTGCCAGATCTTGATAACAAAAATGTGAGAGAAACAACCAACACTGACCGAGAACGTACAAAGAGTTAAGGCTGAGCTACGAGATGGAAATTCAAGTACAACATGCGGAGGGATGGCCACGACGAAGGATGCATGGGGTCCTCCGAGTCAACAGGCATCTGACAACGTAGGAGGATTGGACAACACTAAGACAAGAAACACTACTCTGCAGACCCCTGCACACGTAGGAATGGATGATGAGGTGAGACCCTTATTGCAGGCATGTATCAAGCTATTACGCCACCCAGGGGCCGAAGAAAACCTCCATGCAGTAATAGATAGCTGTGCAGGGTAGCCCCCCAATCTCCAGAAGTTTGGGACATACACAAGTTAGGAAGATATGGGAAACGTACCGGTAGGGATATGAGACTAACTGCCCATATTGGTAGTTATGAAATGGATCAGGTTGTATTAGACTTGGGGTCAGATGCAACCGTGCTACTTAAGCAAACTTGGTAGCGAATGGGAGAACCAAAATTGGAGTGGTCCAATATCCAACTGTGTATGGCCAATCAGCAGAAGATTATACCTCTAGGAAGACTATCGAAACTCAATGTAGATATCGCTAGGGTTAGGGCCCAGGATGATTTCGAAGTAACTCAGATTATAGAAGATGCGGGCTCGTATCCTGCGCTCTTAGGACTTGACTGGGCCATAGATATGGGTGGTATCGTCAACCTCTGGAAAAGAAGGATGGTATTTGTAGATAACAGGACAAGGGTGACAATACCGTTAGATCCCACAAAGGGAGACCACTACACAGAGCCAGTATGTGGTAAATAAGAGGTAGATCACATATACAATTTGACCGTGCAGAACGAGGATTGGATCAATCCCATGACAGAGGGGGTACTCTGCTGGGAAACAGACATCGAATACTTCTCTGACGAGGAGAAAAAAATTGGAAAAATCGGTTGGAGGATGTCTTGGTGCTACGACATCCTTGGGTTGCAAGGAAAATCCACTGCACTTATTCAGAGGTAAGAGATCTACCTCATTTTTATGAGTCTAGTAGCATCCAACAATTCCTGAGAACACTGGAATCTACGGTTCCAGGAGAACGACAGCTCTGGGCCCTTAATCCAGCTATGCGTGGGACGTCGGTGTGATGGTGGGACACCCACAAGGCGACATTTCAAGATTGGGAGACATGTCAAGATATGATGATCCTGCGGTTCAAACCTTCGGTTGAAATACACGCTTAGATGTTCCTCAAACCTGGGGATCCTCGAGCGCATTTGCTCACCTGGATGGAAAAATGGTCCGATCGAACTACAAAAGAGTGGGTTCATCTATTTATTCATGTTTTGGGCCCTATCCCCATCACCTGGTATTTAGATGCAGAGCTACATCAGTGCACCCGCCACTAGGAAACACTAAAAGATGACTTTATAGGAACGTTCAGACTAATTGGAGGGACCGATGCGCTCAATGAAGCTCTGCAGGACATTGATGCTTTCGTCTTTAATGACTCATACCATCGCGCCGCACCAGAGGTCCTGACATGGGACACGCAGATGAAAGACATAGTCAACTGTCGTAGCTTGGCAATAAAAGAAGAGGAAGAGAATCCTCAGAACATCTCTATCCCAGAATTTGAGGTGGAGCACATCGTCATTAGACCCCCACTGCAGAATATTGATGTGACTCAACCTCTCCATCTACGCGAAGTTAATATCAGGATGGAAGAAAATCCTAAGTTGGCTAAGGTCGGGGACTATTGGGACGAAGGAACTCTCAGAAACATTGTAGAGCTACTTGCGGAATATTAGGACTTATTTCTGACATAGTTTTCTGAGCTCAAGGGAATCACGGGGGACCTAGGCGTTATGCACATCACTCTGAAATCAAAGGCGTGTCCTGTAAAGCAACGGCCTTACCGTTTGAACCTTAAATATAAGAAAAAGGTTAGAGAATAACTGTACAAGATGCTTGCTACAGGTATCATTGAACTAGTGGAACAGTCGGATTGGGTAAGCTCGATGGTTATCGAAGAGAAGAAGAAAAGGGGAGATATGCATCTGCGTAGACCTATGCAAGTTAAATGATACCTGTGTCCATGACCCCTTCCCTACGCCCTTCTCCGATGAAATCCTTGATAGTGTGGGTGGGCAGGAAGCCTATTCATTCACCGATGGGTTCTCAGGGTACCATCAGATCCGAATTGCACCTGAAGACCATTCGCGATAGAATGGGGGTCCTTTCAGTATACAGTTATGCCCTTTGGTCTCAAAAACACACCCGCTATCTTCTCTAGGGTAGTAGTTGTTGTCTTCAAGGAGTTTATCCATAAGTTCTTGGAGGTTTATTTCGATGATTGGACGATATTTAGCTTGGTGAAGGAGCATGTCTCTAACCTACGATTGATGTTGGAAATGTGCTGAAAGCACCATATTTCCTTGAATATCAATAAGTGTATCTTCTGCGTGCCATTCGGGTTCCTTCTTGGGCACATAGTTTGTTGGAAAGGGCTGATGGTTGATCCTGCGAAGGTAGCCGTGATTATAAATTTGGCAGTCCCAACAATGGAGAAACAACTGCGTTCTATTCTCGGCCACACAGGCTATTACATGAAATTCATTCACGGGTATGCACTAATGACAACACCCATGGAAAAATTGCTTAAGAAGGATGTGTCATTTTTTTGGAATGATGAGTGTTAGAAAAGTTTTGAGATACTCAAGGAGAAGATGATCTCTGCACCCATACTAATATTTCCTTATTGGTCAAAGGAATTTGATGTACATGTGGATGCATTAGGCATCGCCTTGGGTGTTTTCCTAACCCAAACTAGAGAGGGAGATATTGATCATCTGGTTGCCTTTGTGAGTCAGAAGCTCTCGGGAACAGAGCGCAACTACTCTACCACTGAAAGAGAGGGATTGGCCATGGTATATGCATTACAGAAACCACCTCCAGTATTCCCGCACTGTTGTTTAATTGTAGTCTCTTGTCGCTGTGAGCAGTTGTGGCATTGTTCTGCTGTTATGTCCCCCGTACATTGTAGAAGGCCATATATTTGGCCATACACACAAGAGTTAAAACCAGTTTGGGGGGTGTGTTGAACAAGACCCTTAAAGACTGTATTCAGATTGCTCGCTAACGTACTCCCCTGCGTGTAGTTAAACTCTTGGAGGCACACAGTGTGTGGAAGCTCGAGTGCATTGGTAGGAAAAGCAATGACAATGAAGATAAATAAAATGATATAGAATACCTTAACCATGTTTGGAAGTAGATATTCGTTAGGATTCTGGTGGTCTCAGAACATATGGGACTCTGCAGTGTGCATGCCAACGATGTTCCCACCATTCCATATATATATATATATATAAGACGAGGGAATTCTATGCTTCAATTAAAAACAAGATTTCAATAAAAATTTGCATATTCTGTATATAAAATGAGAACCAGATTAGCAGTTTTAGCCACATAATGATTTGAACATTGTAAACCGTAAAAACAGAAAACCACGAGTTAATTAAGAAAGTCAATTCAAGTCCGATACGACCATCTTTAATATTTTTTTTAGCCGTACGGAGCGGGGACGACGGGATTCCAGTTGACCACAACCATCTTTAAGCCAAAAAAGTCTGTTGGTATTTGGCGGGATATCTATTCACCATTCTCCTTTCGCTTTAACTTTGACTTGACTTTGCTTCAACAAATAAGTTTTTGATTTCTTCGACCAACTACGCCTATTAAGATTTTATTAAGTGTCCTTGAATACCACTTGTCTATGCAAACTAATGATTTGTTATTTGTTCTCCTGTTATCTTAAGGCGTAGCTCAACACACAAGCAAGGTAACCACATAAATTTTATTTATTTTTAATAATATAATAATATATTCTCATTTTTCTTATTTATTTATATATATATATAGTAGGCTGAGCTCTAGGCTAATTTTTTATTGGATGAAAGAATATCCATTTATCTACATTAGGATGTTTATCAAGAGGATGTTACAAATATAAACACTTTTTGATAAGTTTAATTTACAGAAAGTGGCACACAAACTTCGTTTCCTTCACATAACTACATTCTTCAAGTTTCTTGTTTAATGTGGCTTCATGATGTTTTTGATTTATCATTATTTTTTATAAATCAACACAAAATTTTCGTTAATCAAAAGATGTTTGAAAAATATTCATGGATATTAACCAGTTTCACTGCAAGTGCATAACTCTTTTAACAATAAAAATTGGTAACTATCCTAAGAGCAATTATGCTTCAAAAAAATAACTCTACCATAACAATTTTTTATCAAACATGCCAACTATCAAGCTATATCATATATATATATATATATTATAAACACTACAAGGAAAATATCCTCTAGAAGAGGTTATAAAGGAGGTTTTTAGTGTTATACAATTGGCCAAAATTGTTAAAAAATCATTTGCTACAACATCTGTTTATGGTTACAGAGGTTTTGATGGAGCTTTTAATGAAAATTCAACACAACTAAAAAAAAATGGGTGGTCGAAGGTTATTACGGACGTTTTTTCATCAGGTCGCTACTCTGGATTTAACGCACCGGTGCATACATGTAGACAGTGCCCCGGGGCTGCCTCAATCGAACGAACGCACCAGGACATTTAGGTGTAAAACTGCACTGGGCGTAGTGTTGGTAATACACCACATGGGGCCGTTCTAATTGGTCTTGGGATTTGTGTGGTGCCCATAGGCTGTATCAATGCACTGATGTGTATACCTTTATGACGCACCGGTGCACCGTATCACAGAGAGGCATCAATATTTATAATTGGTGTCGGTATTCATGCGATGCCCATGGATCGTACAAATCTACCGGTGCTTATAGATACATAAACGCCTTGATACGTAGTATCACACAAACGCACCGATATTTATAACTGGTGTCGGTATTTGTGCAGTGCCCATAGATCGTACAATGACACCGGTGCATATAGACACATAAACGCACCGGTCGACAGTTACTGACACACACCAATTTTCATTTTGTTTTTTTTAGAAACATCAACCTGTGACAGTCCAATTATTGTGATTGTTTTAAATTCATTATTCATCAAAAGTCGACACATGTTATAACAATATTCATATTAATTAAATTTTTATTAATTCATTTGAATGCACTGTTTGGATTAATTTGTTATATCATATCAGAATTATTGTGATTTTTTAAAATTCATTATTCATCAAAATTTGACACATATATATCTTATAAAAATATTCATATGAATTAAATTTTTATTAGTGCATTTGAGAACGGCAATGGAGGACGCAATAGAATAAATTAAATATATATATATATATATATATATATATATATAGATGAATAAGACAGTCTTGATCATACAAAATGGGACAGTTATTCGTATCCCTTTGTCTTTCAATTGGGAAACTATGTCCATTACATTAAACAAAATTTCTGATTTCACAAACATATTTCAAAAAATAAAATATCTTGCTTTGATATCCAAACATAGTGTTCATCATTCTTCGCTTGAACTGTTGTCACTGCTAGAGTTACTTCTATGACTTGGGGTTATTTTCAGGAATGTTTTGTTCACGACGTTGATTGTTTTCTTCTTCTTCACCTTCCATCTACAAACATAAAAATAAACTAAAATGAGTGTATATACATTGGTGAGAATAATGAAAATTGCAATATTAAATAATATACATCAATGTAAATCGAAAAGAAAAATGACATACCATCGCAACAATTGACTCATAAACTATACACATTCTTTCAAAACCATGTACCATGCCATGTTTCAAAATTTCATCTGTTGGGGTAGTTCCATACTTTGTTTCCTACAAGTTTTATACACCATAATAAATCATATATTTAATATAAAAGATGTTTTTGTTCTATTAATTATAGACGGAGCTAAGTAAAACAAGATCGATAGATGCTTATAAATTCCACAATTAAATTCTTATATGCCAACATATACTCACAACCCATATTTAACCCAATTTTGATCAATTCCTCTCATGGATCTTCTTTGTATGTTAGCATTTGTTTGAAGACATTCAATGATGATTTTTGTAAAACAACTTAAAAAATACAAAAATGAAATCTAGTTAAGTTGTTATAAGGAAGTAACAATTACTCACAAATTTAGAGATCAACCATTTTCTTCCTTGTCATCCTGTTTTATGTGTTGAATGGGTTCCATTTTCTTTTCTTTTCTACAAGAAAATTCTTGAAAATTAATATATAATGCTAAATTTTTTATTTATTGTACCTAATGATCGGAAAATTCAATGATTACATATTACATTTGAAGCATGTTGTTGTTGAGATGGCTCCTCCTGTGATGCAATTTTGTCCATTTCTTTAACCATCTCCTTGTACACCTTTTTGGACATTCCTACTGGCATATTTCTGATATCAGCTCGTTCATCTTTTGAGATTTTCATAACCTTCCTGAAAATGTAACATGACAATAAAATATTTAATTTTTATATTGATATATGAAAAGTAAATATAACAAAAGTGATATTTATAAATAATTCTAGACAAACATTTAAAGGAATATTACTTTTTCATTCCTTATTTTTTGTTGTTGTATGTTTTTTCTATTAAAAATCTGCCATGTCTCATTGACCAATTCTCTGGAAACTCTTCCTGTAGTTTAGATAAAATTTGGTTCTTGGAATCATTGGATATATTTTTGTATTGTAAGTGGAAAGAACGTCTATACATTCATTCAACTAGATCGCTCAACCTTTTGTAAAAGGTTTTCCCCCTTTCGTTAACTTCCAGCACCACTCTAGATGAGCTCAGGAGCAATTCATTTTCATTTGCATGTTCTATTTTTTTTTCTCTTCTTAGAACAACATTCATTTTCTGAGTTTTTGGTCCCTGTAGAACATTAAACAGATGTGAATTAGTAGACTGTTTGACACATGTTATCTAATAATTTTAAGTATATTATTAATGATAATTAAAAAAGGAAACTCATATTGGATCGATAGTATTTTTTCATTCACCTGATTCATCCTTTTGCAAATTTTCCATTAAAATTGTATGCCCTTCTAGTCCTAGATAAGAAATAATCATATCGAGCTTCATCATTTTGTGGCTCTGCATGATACACAATAAACAATACATATTATTTATACTTACATATAGTTCAAAAACTAATATTTTTTATAAAGAATATACAAAGAATTTGTCTTTTTTGCTTTTATTGATGTGTTAACAGTATTTTTGTTACTTGATTTCTTGTCAGTCATTTCTTTGTCAATTTGAAACCTATACCATATCATTCATTAATATATTTATAAACAAATTCTCAACTTTTCAGGTAGAAAATAAATCTCAAGACACCAGTGCGTCTTTCATGAGGTACGCACTGCAGTCAGTGTGTGGGGATATTGAAAACACACCGCAAAATAATATAATAGATCGTACGGTGCGTTGGGTATTATAAACACACCGCAAAAACAATGTAATAGACCGTACTGTGTGTGGGGTATTAAAAACTCACTGCAAAAATGGTGTAATACACTATACGGTGCTATCCTCATTAAATGGAGCACCGGTGCCCTATTTCAGATATGGCTCACGGATTTAGGAAAAATGTTTTCAATTTTTTTACTATACAGTACTTACGTGGTGTGCTGTATGATACATCGCACCGGTGCGGTAGCGTACGCAGGGCACACCAATAAAGAAAAATCCATTTTTTCCAAAAATTCATGTAATGGTCGAATGGATTGGGATCCGACTATACAAGTCATCCTGTGGGTTAGACGTCAATCTAAAATGAAAAAATCTAATTCTGAAATCACATAAATAGGGAGAAGAAAGGGAAAAAACAAAAAAATGAAGGGTTTAGGGTAAAAATTGATAAAACTGGAGAAAAAGTAAAAAAACTGCAGAAAAAAAGTAAAAAAACAATCAAATTTAATCACGAGATGGTTTGAAATTCTATGATACAGGGTTTGAATCACCAGAGGTTTGGTTTCTGATTGTTTGAATACTTATGTTCGAATGTATTTCGCTGCTCCACAGTGCCCGCGTGCTCTCATGCTCCAGTTTTGTCTCCTACAAATATCTGGCTTAAAATTTTAGCAAAAATAGTGAAATAATGAAAAATGTTTTGTATTTAAAGAATTATTTTATGAAATTAGATTTTTGAAAATATTTTTCTACCCATTCTTCAAATCGCTGCTTTTTTTCACTTAAAGAAAATAGCGTTGCATTTTTTTTATTTGCGTGTATTCGTTACTGGTGCGGAAGTGTTAGGAAGCACCAGTGCATCTTCGTAATATGACGCACAGGTGTGTGTTATGATGATAACTGCACCAGATTGTATAAAGCTCTTTTTTTTGTATGTAAGATCATAATAAAATAATGATAATTATAAAGTACATGAACTTATTTTCATTATTTTATAAACTTTATTATGCTAGAAAAATTCGTGTTATTCTTGATTTGTTATTTTACAATTATTTGCAAATTTACAAATTTAAATATTTTAATAAAATAATTCACATTAATACAGTTAAAATTTTCACATTAATAGAATTAAAATTTTACAAATATTTTACATACAATTACAATTAAAATTAAATTTACAATTAGAATTAGAATTAGAATTAGAATTTTACATTAATTTCCAATACATGAATTATGATTATAATTACACTTACAATTTTATTTTTACATGCAATTACATTTACAATTTTACATAGAATTACATTTACAATTACAATTAAAATTTTACAAATATTTTACATACAATTACAATTAAAATTTTACATTAATAAATATTTTACATACAATTATAGTTAAAATTACAATTAGTACAAATACAAATACAATTTTACAATTTTACATACAATTAAAATTTAAATTTCAATTACAATCACGACATAATATTTAATAAATATCATGGTCATTTAATATTAAATTAATTAATAAACATCATCATGATCATGATAACCATCGTACAAACATCATATTCGACTAAAAAACACATTCAAACATCAAATTAACATTATATATTAACATCATCACAACACAAACATCAAATATACATCTCATGTCAAATAACTCATGCTATCACATATACACATCTATCTGCAAGCTAAACATTAAATGAACATATCTAACATGACCTAACAATATGCACATCATGATGATCACCAACATGTAAATTAAGTACAACTGCAACATGAACATAAAATACATGGACCATATATATATATATATATATATATATATATATAACTGAATAATGTTAAAAATATACAACTGTAATATAAATGTCATGGAACAGCTAGTGGTAGTATAACAACATCAATAGCAGTACAAGTGGAGGCCTGCTCAGTAAAGGATGTAGCCTCGACGGTCAATGTTCGAGCCTGCTCATGATCATGATCACTAGTACTGACGGATGCATCAGCTGGTGGTACTGGTACAACATCAATATAAGCAGTAGTAGTGGAGGCCTGCATAGTCAATAGTGCAGCCTCAACGGTCGATGGGCCAGCTTGTTCATGATCATGACTAGTACTGACAGATGCTACAGGCTATTGACTGGACATGGCCAATGGTCCAACCTCATCTCCATGATGACTGCTATATTTTTCTATTGGATTAACCTCATGCTCATCAGGCGCGGCGTGAGGTGAACGATCATGAGATGCATGTGAGTCACTGCTCGCAGACTGTCCATCACATGCCACGACTCAACTAGTACACCTATAGCTATGGACAGTCCTCCTCAGTCGTGTAACAATTTTCGTAACTCCTATGACATGCCGCATCAGGCCGTACATGTCACGCGACATGCCTCTCCACATCTGGAACAACCTATCATTGGCCTGTATGTCTCTGTAATGAGTGGGAATGATGCCCGCATCAACAATCAATGCACATATTTGGCTGCCCAACTCTATCCTATATCTAGTCTCAGGTTGACCGCGCTTAGCAAAAGGTGGTTCCGGTGCACCATGAGCAGGAGCATGTCTCTTTGCTACACCAGCCTCATCCTGATCATGATCATCCTCAGCATCGGCCATGTCCTGATCATCATCATTATCGACACGCGGATCATGTGGTGGATCTGGCATCTCCTCGCCATCAAAAGAGCCAATGTCTGCAAAATATATACAAGTACACAACAAAAATTAGAAAATTTCATTACACAATTTAATAAAAACAAGTTAAATAACATGTTAGAATAAATATAAATAAAACAATAATATTACCTCTATCATCTAGTGGCTCATCATCAATGAAGAGGATGTTGGGACACCCTCGCCAATCTAATCCAGCATAAGGACATGGGACCATAATGAAGGGATGCAGCTCGTCAACACTGGTTAGTGATTCCAGTGCATCATGCGATATTTTGGCTGGAAACATAGTGTCTCCCCTCTTGGTCATCATCTTCTCCCACATGTGCAACCGGGCCTCGAACATTGACCTACGAGGTTTTCGAACAAAAATAGGTCTCATCTCTGGAAACCTCTCAAAAAATAAACAAAACAGCTCTGAAGAAAAAGGGAAGTTGACCCTCCCTTATGCATGAGCATGACATCTATCTAAGGCTATACAAAACTATCACAAAAAAATGGAAGACCACATGACAAGTCGTGGCTACTGTACTAAATAATCAACATAATATAAAAGCGAGCAACTAATGCATTGCTCATCACCAGTGTTGTGCAAAATGGTCGAAATGATAAGTGAAAGGAACTGAACATCTTGTCAACCAAATGCACCTATACGTAACTAGCCTCCAGGTACCTGAAACTCTGAAGGAGAGAGTACATGTGATCCAATGTATCTCTGGGAGTAAACTAACTTAATCCCTGCTACACAACCAGCTAGCACATTTGAGAATGAGGGAAAATCCACCCCTTTCCTTGATAGTCCTGTAATAAAATAAATATACTCCTCAGTGGGTGTGTACCACTGGTCAGGACCAACCTTGAAAGCTTGTCTATGGGCATTCCACCTGCAGATAAGATATCTCAAAAACACATTATGGGCCTTTAGGGAAGTAGCCTCCTCATAGAACTTGAGGAGGCCTACCTACCTAAGGATCCCCTGAGTATATGTTGTAATAGGCCGAGGGTATGCATCTCTCTCCCTCTCTCGGGCCTCCCATTGGCGAATCATGTCATACTGTTTAGCATGTTGTTGTTGTTGTTCCTCCTCTTCTCTCTAAATCATTGACATATTAAATATTTTTATTATTATTAAAACATACATGTATTTAGGAATATACATATATATTTCTTTTTTGAAAAATAACAGACCAGTCGATGCGCCACAAAAATACTCATGCACCGATGGCAGTGCGGCTTAAGTTTGTAGCGCCCCGTTCCCAGTGCCCCTAATGAAATACAATGTACCAGCCTTGGTGCTGCAGCTATCTATTTTTCAAGCACCGTTGACTATATCTAGGTTCAGAATAGCGGTACGCTGACTGAAATATATGCCCCAGAGCCTAAAGTCATGTCAGCGCACTGACTTCATGACAATTACATAGTTGATGGTGTAGTATTTTACCTGGTCGCACCGTTAACCCCCTTGGAATGTAGAATGCGGTGCATTGATAGATACCGGGGCGGATAATACCATCAATGCACCGCACTAGGATTCCCTTGGTCAATGGTGCGCCTGGCTAAATGAGTGCACTACATTTTATTTTTCTTTAATTTAAAATTATGCGGGGCGCATTTCGTTATCGCCCCGGAAACAATGCGGATACCGTTAGCACCTGTGGCGATGCGACCTGTAAATTTTACAGGAAGCACCGCTATTTGGTGCGAGGCGAATGGCTCAGGCGCATCGCGCGGAATTTTTTTTTTATGGTTATTTTTAAGTTTATTTCAAATTGTAATCCACTAAAGGCTTAGTTATGGAAAAATTAGAAAAATACCTGTACATTTCACCGTCGAGGAGGCATATTCTCTATAAATTTGCAAAAGAAAATGTGTCAACCGTTTTTCAAAACGCAAGTTAGAGATTGGTGGCCAATGCATAGTAGCAGTGCATGCAATCTGTAAAATGAGAGCACCGATGTCAGGGCAGCTCAGAGAATGGGAAATGACACCAATGCATGAGAGCTCTAGAGCACTGAGGAAAGTGAAAAATGCAATTTTTTGGCCGTAATGTTTTTTTTTTATTTAACCCTGTTCCGGTGCGCGGGGTTTTATAGGCGCATCAGTATGCTTACGTACAACTGCACCACGCAGTGCTAGATTTGGTGCATTGTTTATAATGCACCGGTTAGTTCCCTAACACCGCACCGGTTTTGGCGTGTTGTTTTGATGGTGCACCAAGGCGGAATATTCGTAAAGCACCAGTGCGGAATAGTCATAATGCACTGGTTTTTTGGCCTTAATTTTGTTTTATTTAATGCTATTCCGGTGCGTGAATTTTATAAGCACACTGCACAAGAACATTTTTGTTTTGGCACAATGTTTTATGATGCACCAGTGCAGAAGAGTAGTGAAGCACCAATGCGTTACTGTAATTGGATGCCCCAGGCGGGTGTGTACGTCGCACACTCTGTCCGGTGTGCCAATTTTATGTGCGCACCAGTGCGTTCTATGGTATAGCACGTACCGGTAATTAAGAGCTCAAGAGCACTGGAAAAATGAAAAATCCTGGTTTTTTGCCGTAATTTTTTTTTTAAAATTTAACCCTTTACTAGTGCGCGTGGTTTATAGGCAGACCGATGCTATTTCTTACAAACACACCGGTTGGTTTGTGTTTTGGCACATTATTTTATGATGCACCGGTGCGGTTTCGTTCTACCGTACCGAGCAGTTTTGGTTTTGCCGCAGTGTTTTATAATGCACTGGCGCGGAAGATGTGTGACCCACTGGTGCTATAAAGTAATAAAACGCACTGGGCAGGTGTGTATGGAGTGCACGGTGTCCCGTGTGCCAATTTTTTTGTGCCGACCGATGATTTCGGTATTGGAGAGCACCAAGGCGACATTTAATGATAAGTGCACCGAGCAGAAAACATCTGCAAAACCCTCTGCCCGCCAACCTCCTCTAGTAACCTCCACTAGAAATGGATGTATGGGGTATTTTTTTATGGGGTTCCTCAAAAACATCTGCTAGATGGTCTTTTCCTTGTAGTGAAAGCTCTATTTTTTTAGTACAAAAAATATCAAAACACAAAACCATAGAGGCGAAACTAGGTGACCAAAGAGTTGGGAAGGATATAAGAGTGAAACTACTCTCATGCTCTATATCGTTGCCTGTGAAATCCACCAGGTTGTGAGAGAGCCCACCATACTTGGAAAAACTGCCAAAACCAAAAGTGACAATGAAACATGTATTGCTAGTAAGAAATGACCACCAGAGACATTGATTTCCCATTTGCACAAGGGACAAAGTTGAGAGGGGGAGCAATATTGACCAGTGGAGTATTAATCACCACAGGAGCATCATAGATTATTCCTGATTCAGACTATGAATCTGACACAACATATATTTCCACCCTTTATAGGCATACAATAATATCATCCATCATTACTGAATTCTTCTGAGAAGGCATTTGAAATCCTCCTTCCCTACAAATAGCCTGTAGTGATCCACCTTTTTTCGTGGATGACCAAACATAGTAAGGATTCAACTTGTTAATAACCTGCAATAAAATGTATGAAGTGAAAATTTCGCTTTTTGAATTTACTAGGGTTAGCAATCCACTTGAGTTCCTAATTTCTAACTTCCTAATCTAAACAATAAGCTTTTCCCCCAAATTATCGATATTCAAGATGTAGAATCTCCTTGTGAACTTCTTGGGTTATTGTATCAAACTTATATGCCACATAAGTCCATCCAAACAGATGTCTACAGTGAGAATTAGACCTCAAACTGGAACCTTCCCTACGAATTTCCATTCTATAACGAGGTGGAATAATCACGTCGAGGATTGAAAAAGAAGGAAAATAAATATAAGCTGCAAAACTACCGGTAGGGCTATTGACTAGATAGAAGGGAAAATTCAAAAAATACAGATATGACATATTTTGAAAGAGGATGATACCATCACCAAGGCCCACGATGCACAGAGCTAGGAACAAGCCACACCTTCTTAAAAAACCTTTGGATAGAAGGGAAAAGGGAATAACGATGCACAGAGCTAGGGATAAGACACACCTTCTTAAAAAACCTTTGGATAGAAGGGAAAAGGGAATTAGGGGTGATAACTTGTAAAGAACCAAGCCACCTCGCAATAAGTGAAGCACACCATAATAAACTACATTAGACAAGAGACAGAAAAAAGAAGTAACATTAACACAATATAAAAGTACTTGTAGCAGGAAAGGAAGACGATAATCAAAGACTAGACGTTTACGAAGGGTTTTGAAATCTTCATGAGACCAACACAAGGGAAATTCACGAGTAAACCTAACATGGAAATAAATGCATCACAAATTACATCTAAGAAATTACGATAAACCCCTTGTGACTCTAAGGAACCAAGGAAGACGAAACTGATAAAACCAAATTGAAAAATTTCTAGGGTAATACCCCACACACCAATACCATAAAGATGAAAGAAATATTTGGGAAATTGAGGCCTTGTAGCACTAATAATGGGAGCACGACCAAAAGTTCAAATACTATCCCAAATTTTGCATTGTGTAAGAAAAATACAAAAAGTAGTGACTCGGATTCCATTGTGAATAAATAAGCCCCCTAGTTTCAAGTGTTTTCCTCAACCGAGCTTGGATAGAAAAAGATTGAAACATAGAGGAAGTCATACCTATCATGTCAAAATAAGCTGAAACCAAAAGTGTTACGATGTTACAGAGTATTAGGAACCATCAACATCGCCACCTTTGCATCCATGCCTTTTATAATCACAGAAGGTTGCAAAACCGCATGCTTTCGAAGGATTGTTACTCTTCCTAGGAAAGGCTAAGGGAGGACAAGTTGATTGTATGGAACACATATTAAGGAAAACATTCTCTTTGAATTGCGAGGAAGTATTAATTATTTTCAAACATACCACTTTCTCCCGCATTGTAAAATTTGTTAGGCCCATTAAAACCCACCTAACCAACACTATTGAGTTGAGGTTAGTGCACATAAAGTTTTCATGAAGGAATGGATTTCGACATCCACCAATTTCGCCTATTGAGGAGGGAACACCACTAAACGATGGGATTTTAATCCCATCATACTTACCTTACATTTATCTGAGTTGAAGAGAAATTTTTCCATTGCAATCCACATTCTCCTTCACCTTGGAAAGTGTGCTCAACCTTGGATTTATCATTTTTATTACAATTATATTTGTATCAATCAATGAATTTTCTTGCATTTTGAAATAGTAGAAAGGAAAAACTATTTTTCAATGGAATTATCGATTTATAAAAAGTTCATATAACATATGCCATGCCAATCTGTTGTATTATCTATTTCACATAAGACATACTCTTCATATGTGCTATTACATATTAGTTACATGTAATAATTATTATATGAGGTGATTCAATCAAACATTTGCAACATATTAAACTAAAAAAATTACTAACATGACCCAATCCATGTTAATTTGTAAATATTTGTAGATAGAAACTCCTTAGAAAATGTGGAAAATCCACATAGATTCAACTGATCTTGTAATATGCTAAAACAAAATACTTGAATCTATTCTACAAATTGTGGAAACCAATTATGATTGCATAATAACATGAACAAGAAAGAAAAATAATTTCAATCGCATATCACAAAGATTTATCTAGGAAAGCCTCAATTAAAGACCTCACTATCTGTATATTGCATTTAGTCAATAATATGAAACAATACAATGCTTCTCTCAGGATTTCATTGGCTATTTCACTATGATCCAAGCAAGTTTTTTCCAATACTTAACCAATTTATTGCCTTTGGATGCTCAACCTATTAATTAGGAAATTCCCAATAATTGATTGTGTAATAAATCCAAGGAATCCTACTGATATCTTGCATGACTTGTGCAATTTTCTAATTATACAACTGATAGTATACTTCCCTTTAACTCCAATATCCATTATGTATTCTTCAAAACTGACATGCAACAACTATTTACAGTGAATTATCAGTTATCTCATTGGTCACTCCAGGTGAATTAAATCAAATTTAATTCATTAGACGTCTCACTAGCTCCTCTATCATTTAGAACTAGTTAAGTTGATTTTAACTCAAATTATTAAGTTAAAAAAATTACAACTCAAAATAAACTACAACTCTTCATGCCTCTCGTTTGACCCTAACATCGAATTAACTGAAGTAACTAAGTCTTCATGACTTACTTAAATCATACAAGTTGTCACGTGATGTGGAATTCAAATTTAATTATAGTTTAATTAAGGGAAAATTAAATTAGAAGCATCTTCTTCTTTTCAATTTCAACACTCCCTCTTAAAAAGAAAGGGATTGTTTGCTACCTTGATCCTACCTCTATGGAACTTGAATTTTCCACTTTACAGTGCCTTTTTCAAGATGTCTGCATCCTATTCCTCTATGGGAATGTAATCTAATGACATATTTTTCCTATGAACACAATCTATGAAGTGGTGATACCATATATCAATATGTTTGGACCTGACATGAAATATTTGATTAACTAAGATTTTGAGGCAACTATGGTTGTCACAATAAATAACCATCGGATCCATTTGTTGACCAAAAAAACAAACAAGTATCTTCCTCATCCATTTAGCCTCACATTTTTCTTGACTAGCAGCCATGTACTTTGCCTCTACTGAAATGACTGAAACTGATCTCTTCTTCCTTCTATACGATGAAATTGTTGTTGACCCAATGTCGAAGATGCCCTGTGATGTGCTCTTCTTGTCGAATGGACTCCCTTCCCAATCTGCATTTGTGAAGCCTTGAAGCTTCACTCCCTATTTCCGACTGTACCATAGCCCAAAATCTCTAGTGCCTCTGAGGTATCTAAACACATTCTTTCCTACCTTCCAAAAGAGCTTGGTAGGCTTAACCATAACTTGACTAAGCTGGATAACTGCATAAAATATGTTTAGTCGTGCGTTCGCCAAATACATGAGTGAACCCACAAGCTTCCTGTAGATGGTTGCATCTACTTATTCACTTAAAGCAGCATCCTCCTTCCTCCAGTTTCCTGGTATAGGAGTCTCCATGTTTTTGGTGCTCTCCATGTACAAATTATTTAGAATCTCATTGGAATACTTTCCTTAAGATAAAAATAGCTCTCATCTCTTTTCCAAATTTACAATCTGAGGAACTAATGCAAGAGCCCCATATCCTTCATCTCAAATTCTCTTGCAAGATCCTCTTTGAAATAATTGATGAGCTGCTCATCATTGGTTAATATGAGATCATCGACATAAAGTACAATGATCAATTTTTTACCTTCTACCATAATATGGTAAACATTCACATATACTTCAATCTTATTGAACCCGAAATTGGTGAAGTAGTTTTTTATCATTGTGTAGCAAGCACGAGGTGCTTATTTCAGTCCATGCATCGCTCTCTTGAGTATGCACACATGAAAATCTATGTCGAATGTCTCAAAACCTTCTTGTTTCTCAATGTGCACCTCTTCCTCAATCACTCCATTGAGGAAGGTTGTCTTTACATGCATTTGATGTGTCTACCATACCATTTGCATTGAAATTGCAAGGATGGATATGATTGATGAGTACCTTGCGACTAGTGAAAAATTCTCCTCATAAGTAATCCCCTCCACTTAAGAGAACCCTCTGGCCACAAATATGGCCTTGTGTTTCTCAACACTCCCTCTGTCGCCTGCTTCACCTTGTAGATCCACCTGTATCCTACAATTTACTTCCCCTCTAGTCTTGGGACAATTTCCCATGAATGTTTTCTGATAATGGAGTCATGCTTCTCAACCATGGCATCAACCCAAATTGGTTATTGCACCGCTTCCTCGAAATAGGATGGCTCTATATCTACACTCTCACTCATAAGAGCCATGCAACTAGTGTACCTATTTAGGGACCTTCTCTACATGTGTTGTGATGTGGGTGATTCCACATTCTCTCTAGCATCAAGAAGAAACCTGTCAGCCTCTCTGGGGTGCTTCCTTCCTTCTCGAGATGTCTCTTCATGAGTGGGATCTTCTACTCAGTGTTCCTTCGCTTGTGGTTGATCCACATATTGAGGTTCTTATTTTGTAGCTAAGAGCTCCTCAACTACATGCAAATGAAGATCCATCTCAAGGGAAATTCACATGGCCTTCTATTCATCGAATTTGACATCTGTTATGACCATTTTCATCCTGTGTGTTGGAAAGTACACACAATAGTTGTGAGGTGTATCGACATATCCCACAATATTCCCAACTGAGTTGTTGGAGCTAGCTTCTTCTTGGCATCTTTGGTTACATGGAAATAAATAGATGAACCCAAAATTTTAAAATGTGGCACATCTATTTTCTTACCTGGAAAATCCTCCTCTGGTATACTCATCCCAAGAATCTAATGAGGACTTATATTTTGCACAAATCCTATTTTGTTGCATGCTTCATCCCACAGATGCAACACTAGGCCCTAATCATGCAACTTCGCTCGTGATGCTCCCAAAATAGTTTTGTTCTTCCTTTCTGCAACCCCATTTTGTTGTAGGTTATGAGGTGTTATCAATTCCCATCGAATTCCTTCTGTTGTACCTTAAGAGACAATTCCTTAGCTGTGGTAAGGAATCAATGCTTAAAACATTATCTGATTATGTCACAAATGAATATATATCTATCTTTGTCTTATAAACCCTTTAACATTGATTATGTGACCCTTAAATATCAAATCCATGCATGTTCTGCAATGTTATATTTCACTTATGCTGAATTGAATGAACGGAAGAAAAAGAGAAAAGGATTTCAATCTGATATGCTGTTTCAAACAGAATCTATCATTTTAAAACCTTGAAGAATTAAGTAAATATAAAGTTAAAACAGAGGAGCACACATTAAGGTTTGTTTAACTCTTAAATACATATGTATCAAGAAACCTACTGCTCATTACTCTATTTTATTCACAGATAAGAAAGCATTGTGTAAACTGGAAAACTTTTCAGCATAAACAGAATGATAGTAACTTGCATACTCATCCATTAATTTTCCATTATTGAGTACAAAAATTTGGCTTCCAGGTTCAAAACTCGGAACCTTTTCCTTTCTTGGAATATTATTTAAATACAAAATAACAAAATAGTTTCCAGCGATAAAACTAACTCTAACTACTTTAACTACTTACGGTTATGGAGGTACATGCCTCAAAAAGGTCCTATTACAATTTACTTGATTTTGAGAAAATAACATAACATGAAAATGAAAATTCCTAATCTATAGGAATAGCCGCTTCTGATACGGTTGCTGAGTCAACGACTACTTTTTGTTAAGATGTTGGAATTCCTTTTGCTGAGTCCATTGAGAATGTTTTGCACTTTTTCCATATCTCACTTTAGGTTGTTGATGAATTCTTGAAACTATGATATTCCAACCTGAATGCAACAATATGACTGTGTGTAGGTATTTATGTGAAGAGATTCTTCACCATCCATAACAAATTGAAATGCCTTTGCAAGAAATTAAACATTGTTTCTCCTTTTAAAATCTGTGTCTTTTCATGCCTGTTATCCATCTTGCTTTTTTCCAGTATTAATGAATCTTCATAAAATTTCCATGACATAATGTTTCCTTTCTCTGTCCAAAATGAAGGTAAACCTATTCTTATCAATTTATCAAATGATATATCAAACTTGTTCACTGTCTCTTTGATTCTCAGTAGTCTCTTTTCTGTAACTTTTCGGAGATCATTCCTAATTATCATCTTATTAACCTCCACAGCATAGAAATATCTATCCTTTATTCCAATGTCTTCTAATTCCTCATCTGACTTGGAATTAATAAAGTTTATGAACTTTCTAGCCCAATTGGCTCTCTTAATTGTTGTTTGCTTATGAGATAGGATCTCTTCTTCATATTCTGAGATAAGGCTTTTCTCCTTTGCAACTATATTCAAGAAGTTCCAATTGGATTTAATTTCTAAGACAATTTCACCCCAAATGATATCTTTAGCCTTTATAAGTGAGATATTTCCTTTTAATTTCTCTTTGAGATCTTTAATCTCCGCTTCAGCCTTTTGTGAATTCAGTTTATTCTGATCAGCTTCATTTCCTAGTGACCGTATGATCTTTGTGGCCATTTCTAATTCTGCTTGAGCTTGCTTGCGATCTCTTTCTGCCATCTTCATTTCTGTGTTGATTTGAGCAATCTGTGCTTGGGGATCTATATCACCTGTAGGAAAAAAAAAGGTACAAGTATGACTTTCAATATGATTTTGTAAGGAGATGGCAGTCTACTTTATTTTAGACAATTCTTCATCTTTATGCAATAATTGCTGACGGAGTTCCTCTTTCTCTTTCTCCACCTCTGCCACTTCTGCAGCAGGTAACTTTACCTTTTTCCTCAGAGTGGATATCTCTATTTCAGCATTCTCCCTGAACTTCTGTACTGCAGCTTTGTGACTAGGATCTACACCAACCTTTATGATAATATTTTTCAACTCCTCATTTTGAGCTGATAAGGCCCTTGAATTGGCCTTCTCCAACTTGAACTGCTTGATAACTTTTGCTAGCATATTTTCAGCTTTAACAGCCGTGGCATTAGTCTTAGTTATATCATTGACAATTAATTGTCTAGTCTGCATATGTAGATTCATCTTATCCAATAATGGGATCTTCTTAACATCCATAGTTATATTTACATCATTGAAACCGCTTGAGGATCCAAGAGACATCCCTGTTGGATGTGTTAAATCCATTCTGAACTGATCCTTCTCGAGATCCATCATAGTTAGCAACCTAGTCTGATTAGTAGCTATGTGATGCTCTGCCTGAGCCTCCACATTAACTTTTATTCTTTGATTCTTCTCTTCAATCTGTGTAAACACCTGTTTGACTGAGGGCACCTTTTCTTGGTAAAGCTCATGACCTCTGGGAGAAGAGGGAGAATTTTGCTCTTCATTTAAATGGAAGGTAAAACCCGGTGAATTTGAAGAATGATCTTCAGCCAATTTAGTTCTTTTCTCCTCTCTTGGCTCTTCATCATCTAACTCAATAACAGAATCCTTACTTCTTTTATTTATCTTTTTAGTTATAATAGATGTCTGAATGCTTTTTTTTTTGCTGAATTTACTTCTCCTGGGTTTGCCAACTTTTCCTTCTCAGGTTTTCTTTCGTGAGTAAAAGCAGAATATCCATTTTCAGCTCTCCTTTGGGAAATCACTCCATGAGGATCATATGACCACCTTTCACCCAGTAACAGATGTGTCTCTTCCAACATCTTGGACACTTCACCAAATTCTTGTCTCGTATTTCCAACAAAGGGTCCCACACCCATGGGTAACTTATACATGAGACCTTTCTTCATGGGAACAAAATGCACCTGATCTACATTGAGACTCTGTCTGATGAATTCAAGGGCAAAAAGCCTCATAGGCACAATAGTTGGGAGCCTGTAAGGCTCAATATTAGTTCCATACAATCTTATCTCAGAATATTCCTCAAACACAAACCAATCCCCAAGCCTGCAACTAGGTCCCAACTGTAAAAACTCCCTGGCTTTTAGTAGAAAACAAGGGGGAGAAACCCCATTCAATATTCTATAAGAAATTGAAATATACTGACTGGAAAACTCAAACAACCCTGCTTCATTTCCCTCTCTTCTAATTATGTCAGTCCAAAATATAATTTACTTCTTCTGTTTGTTGACATCCACTATATTTAACCCAAAACTCATAAATTCCTCAACATTTTGATATAAGAATAAATAAACAATCAATGAGGGGAATTTAAAGGAACCTGTGAGAGAAAATCTCATCAAATGAGAGTTGACAATCTCTTTCCAGAAATATGGAATATCCGGAACTGTCCCTGGTTTCATCATCATTGCGTACATTCCTAATACTGATTTTTCAACTGTAAGGTCATTATCTTTGCCCAAAATTTCTGCAATACAACTCAGAACTGGTCTATTCTCAGCATCAAAAATCTCCAAATTGAATTCTTCACCTTCTAGTTGAAATTCTTTTGAATTTGGTCTCAAATGAAACATACACTGATTAAATTCTTCTCCTGAAAGGTTTTCAAAATAACTTGCCAATGAGTCTTCTGAGAATTGAAGTGGTGACTCGTCTTCGGAGAAACAAAACACTTGGCGAATCAACTGCATCGACACCTGTAGAACATTCTCCCCCTACAAATTCATTATAAATCACTTACCATGATACATTGAAGAAACCAGCCAACAAATAAATTTGAGAAAGAAATGAGCTTTTGGGATACATGCAGACAGGACACCGGATTTCTTCATGGCAGAAAAAACCGGGGAATTCTCGCCATTTAGGGTTACTTAATGATAAAAGAGGGGATGGTTTACGGAAGACACGGTATCTTGGATGTTCTCTCACTGTCCATCAGGGAAATCTGGCTAGTCGAACCAGGTAGTGAAAATCGCTTGGCCATGGCCGTACAGACAACAGAAGCAATCTGTAAAGTAGTGGAGAATGAAAAGGTGGTGACGACACGGTTCAAAGGGGAAAACAATTACAAATGATTTGAAAATGTGATAAAGATCAATTTAAAAGTCGTTGACAAGGTTTATTGTGGATTATAGTTGTCTTCCACTTTGCCTCATGATGTCATTGCGGAGGCTCCTAGAGTACGGCGACAAACTTTGGCTAGTCCCCCCGCAATGAATCTACTTCGTTGATCGTTTTTTACCCAGCGGTCAAATAGGTCAACTGCGGGGGCACTTGATTCAATAACTCACGAGCTCTTTGTGCCTCCACATTTTATCATTCGGTTATAATCATCAATACTTGCTACTTTCGCTTGGAGACTTTCTTGATGTTTAAGCATGAAACTATAATATACATCCAAATAAAGTTTAAAAATAAACTTAGTTTGCATCGAGCTTTTAGAAACATTTCTTTTTTTTATGTTACAGTATAAAAAACATTATACTATAGCATATACTTTTTCTGAATTTTAGATTTTTTGTTTTTTTTTTTTTAATTTTCAAAATAAAATAGAATTGGATATGCAGATGATCCACAACACCTTCTAAAGCACATAATTTCTTGAATTTGTTCGAGACATATTCTCCACCATTGTCACTCTAGAGAGACTTCACCTTCTTCCCTGTATATTTCTTGACAAGTTCTCTGAACTCACAAAACTTAGAGAAAAACCGATCTTTCTTCTACATGAAAAATATCCAAAACTTGTGTGAAAAATTATCTACAAAAATCACATAATACAGGTGTTTCGCTGTGGAGGTTGTCGAGAATGGTCACACACATCTAAGTAAACTCTTTCAAGGATTGTCTTTTATCGGCTTTCCTTATCATGAAAGATGGATTTGGGGTACTTCCCCAATGTACACCCTTTGCATGTATCTTGTTTCTCAAGTGAACCCTTGGAAAATTCCAGTAGAATTTTTTTTCATGATCTTCAAAGTGCCATGGTGTAGATGGCCCAATCCTCTATGCTATAACTCACTGATGTCTTAGCTCTCCACTTCTCTTCTTTTGTGCTCAAGTCAACCTAGTATTCTACATCCAATTTGTATAGGTTCTTTAACTGAACCCCAATATTCTTCACCAGTCCTTTGGATATGTGATGAGAGAATGCCTTTCCTTTTTTGAATATCTCATCATACCCATGGTCTTCCAACATAGCAACTGGAACTAAATTCTTCTTTAAACCAGGAACATACATGACATCTTTTAATGTGAGAGGAGTATCATACTCCCTCTGAATGTTAACTGTACCTATGTAGGTTGTGCTATACCTCTCGTCATCTCCCATCTTGATGTGTATATGGATATCCTTCTCCTTCAATTTACTGAAGAATTTTTTTTTTTCGGTGATATGGAATGAAGCTCCACTACCTAAGTACGACACATAACACATCACCGATGACACAATGCATGGATGAGAGTGAAATCCAACTTAAACTGTGATGCAAGTGCTTCACCTGCTACTCCTCCTGAGGGATTATTTCCAGTCTTCTTGTGCAGACAATTTGTAGCATAGTGTCTAAGCTCATGAAAGTGAAAACATTTTATCTTTTGACAGATCTTTCTTCGTTCCGGCTTGACCAGAATTTGATTTGGAGTGAGATTCCTTCCCTTTCCATTTCTTCACCTTTCCATCCAAGGCACATTTCTTCTGCCATCATCAGTCTTTGATGAGAATCCATCTCTAGTATTTTTCCAAATCTCTTCTTGTACCAAGTTGGACCATAATCGCTCCCACACTGGCAGCTTCTCCCTCACATTCACTGAATCCTAGTAGTTGTGCTAGCTCCTAAGAAGGCCTAGAAGTGTTAGGATCACAAGATCATCCTTAGACATTGTCACACAAACGTTTCCAATCTCTTCTCGAAATTGAGTGAACTTCGTGAAGTATTTTGGTATCTTGTCACCCTTATCCATCTTGATTTTTCTAAGCTTTTCCTTTGGCGCCAACTTCTTATGGTCAATTTTTTTCTAAATTTTTTTTGTTAAGGCCTTCCGCATATCATGTGGAGTTGACTTTCCATGGAGGTTTGAGAAAATATGATCTTGAATGCCTTGTAATAGAATCCTTCTCGCCTTTGCTATATTATTCTTCCATGCATCAAGATTTTGAGCATCTGTTGCTACAAGCTTGAGAATATCACAATCTATTAATTCCTTCAACTCGTTGCCTTTCAACACTGCCTCCATCCTGTCCTTTGAAGCTATATAATTTGAGATACCATCAAGGGAATATTCGATTCTCAATCCACATAAATACATCCCGATCTATTGCTGGTCCTGAAGAATAAATCTACAAATTCGATCACCTGTTTAAAACAAACTCTTATTATTCTCTTCTATAGTGATTCCTATTATGGTACCATGTAGAAAATCCACATAGATTCAACAGATCTTTTAATATGCTAAAACATAATACTTGAATCTATTCTATAAATTGTAGAAACCAATTACGATCGCACAATCACATGAAAAAGAAAGAAAAATAATTTAAATCGCAAAAGACGAAGATTTATCTAGAGAAAGCCTCAGCTAAAAACCCTAATATCTGTATATTTCATTAAATCAAGAATATGAAACAATGTAATGCTTCTCTTAGGCTTGAGAGCTCTCTGCACTATCTCTGACTGTCTCACTATGATCCAAGCAATTTTGGTCCAATACTTAACCAATTTCTTGCCTTTGTATGCTTAGCCTTGCTTGCGCAATCCCTAGCGAAATTGAGCCCCTATTAATTAGGAAATTCCCAATAATTGATTGTGCAAAACATCCAACGCATCTTGTTGACCTCATGCACGACTTGTACAATTTTCTAATTATACAACTTATAGTATACTCCCTTTAACTCCAATCTCAACTAGGTTTTCCTTAGAACTCACATGCAATATCTATTATAATGAATTATTTGTTATCTGATTGATCAATTCATGTGAATTAAATCAGATTTAATTCACTAGACTTCTCACTAGCTCCTCCATTAGTTAGAACTAGTTAAACTTATTTTAACTCAAATAATTAAGTGAAACAACTACAACTCAAAATAAACTGCAATTGGGCCTCCTAAAACATGGAGAAAAATCTATGTGCCTTCAGTTTGACCCTCCACTGAAATTGACTGAGCTAACTAACTCTTCCTAACTTAGTTAACTCATACAAGCTATCATGTGAAGTAGAATTACAATTTATTTCTAATTTAATTAAGGGAAAATAAAATTAAAAGCCTATTCTTATTGCCAATTTCAACAAAAATGAGAAATTCATTCTGGAATCAATACAAACTAATTCCTTTATTTTGATAACCATTATGTATTTTATAAATTTTCAAACTTATGTCAACAATTTTACATAATATCAATTGTGTTACTATTTTAATTTCTTTGACCATATTGTATTAGCGTGTAAAATAATGAGGATTTGTAATTTTAAAAATTTCGAATACAAAGTATTCACTATTTTCCTATTCATTATAGATTCATTCTCCATATACATTTGGATAGTATTCATGTAAGTTAATTTATATGAATAAAGTTGTTAGAGAAACTTAACTCAAGTGGTATAGTTCACCATTTGTGTCCCAAGTGGTGTGGGTTCAAGTATCCGTAGACATGTTGGCCCATGTGGCACTTATGAAATAGTTCTACTAATGGTGGAATAGTGGCAACTAGTGCCTCTTCATTTACATTATAATTTTCTTTTTTCATATAATGATAATATTTTTTTTTCATTTAATTTTTATATCTTTAAATTATTCACCATAGTGTAACTTTCAATTCAATTTATATAATTTTTTTTTTAACCAAACATACTGAAAAATAATATATGAATCAAATTACATAAAATTAAATAAAAATTATATGAATAAAATTACATTCTTGATTGATGTCATTGCATTTCCACTGCATAATTAAACAATATAAATCAAGAAGTCTTCATTTACATTATATTTTTTTTATAAAAAAAAATCTATTTTTTTCATTTATTTTTTATATCTTTAAATTAATCACAGTAATGTAACTTTAAATTCAATTTATATAAATTTGTTTTTAACCAAAGTTTTAATTAAGAATAATTATTACTTCAGACATTCAATTTGAAAAAATAAATTGTAATGTACAACATTAAAAAAATTGAAAAAAATATATTTAATAATAAAAAAAATTAACATGATAATTGTTAAATATATTAAAAATATATCTCAGTAATTTAATTAATTGTTTAATTATTAAATATAATATATTAACAAATATATATTACTAATTTAATTAATTGTTTAATTACTAAATATAATATATTAATAAATATATATTACTAATTTAATTAATTGTTTAATTATTATTTGATATTAAATAATATATATATATATAAGGAGTAAAGAGATTGATGCTTTTCATAATTTTGGCTCAAGGAAAGGGAAGGAAGCAAGTCATGTTTACTTTATAATTGGGATTGAGAGTCTTACATGTGATTGAATTACAAATAAAATAGGGCATGCATAGATTAGAGATATCAATAATGCTACCATTTGTCTCATTTTTTTTTGGTGAGGTGCTCAGTTATGTTGCTTCTACTATACTTGGAGGTCCCTAAGGAAAAAATTTCACGGTTTTTGGCACTCATAGCCCTTGTTTCTCCAACGAAATCCGTAAAGCATCGAGTGCCAATATTAGATTAGGGCCATCAAAAAGGGAAGGCCATGAAGCACGGGATCCGATTATGAATTTATGTTTATTTGTGTAATATTTTATCTGATTACATGCTTATATGTTTTTTAAGGTCTTTGATGGTAACCACTCTGAGATTTTTTGAGCTGAAAAATATCCATTACAAATATATATCTAAGGCGTTGTCATAGCTCACAGATTCTACCATTCTCATGTGAAATTTGTCCTTCTGGGTTTGATGGGAATTGTTATAGATTGAACATTGTCAAACAGATCTTTTAATGACTAATTGAGTGCTAATGCGAGGTCATTGTCTTGATAATGGGGGAATGGATTTACCTTTTGATTCATATTATTTTTTGACTAATAAATGTTTTCGCAGGAGTATGTTATGTCTCTATTATTTTCAGGTTGCCAAATATTTGCAACAAGGGCGTGCATGGATATCGCCTACCTCATTTTCTTTTCTGAGGTGACCCAATTCTGTTGCTTCTCCTTGCTCCAATTTTCATCAAAGAAACCCACATTGGAGGCCGCTCAGGCAAAACTTATACTGTACTTGGCGGCTGCTCAGGAAATTTTTCACTGTTCCGAGCACTTTAGCGTAGGCCATGAAACATCCAGTGTAGGGATAAAATTTTGAATTTATGTGTTTGAATGGTCCTTCATTTCATTAAATGCTTATATGTTTTTAAAGTCCTGCGATGATAACAATGTCGTGCTCCACTCTGATATTTTTTGCGCTGAAAGTATCCACTACAAATATTTATCTGAGGCCTTGTCACAACTTGTGACTTTTACCATTCTCATGTGAAATCGGTCCTTTTGGGTTTGATGTGAATTATTGTAGTTTGAACATTGCCAAAAACAGATTTTTAGACACTAATCATGCACTAAAACTAGGTCATTTTCTTGATAAAGAGGCGATGGATTTACCTGTTGCTTCATATTGTTTTTGGACAAATAAATGTTTTTACAGGAGTAGATTTTTTGCCTGTTATTTTCAGGTTGTCAAATATTGGCAAGGACTCCAATTTTATGGGATGTATTGACTTCATCGAAACCTACTGGTTGAATTTAAGTATATTTCGACAAATTTGTTTTTTAAACCTGAAATCTTATTTATTTTCTTCTTTTATTTTTTGATGGCTTGTGAATTCATTCTCCCTTTAGGATTGATATCATAATCCAATTTTGAGACTAGGTTCATGTTCAATTATTCCTAGTTTTTGTTGAAACCCTATTGAAACTTATAAAATGGATGTGATCATATGTTTATGATGAATCATAATGTTTTTTTTTGAAACATGAGTCACATATTATTATTCCTCTTTTTAGTTCAAACCCTGGGTACCGCAGTTAGGTTTTATCCTCAGAAAGAATTTTAGGGTTGAAGTGCTACCTGCAATATGCCCATCAAAACCTAGTAATTTAATGTTCCATGTTCATGCATGATATCTATAGGTTCCATTTGATAGATGACCATTCCAAATATTTCAAGTTATATTTTTAATCATGGTCATTGAAAATCCCACCCTTGTATTCGCTTTGGGCATTCATAGAAAAAAAATTTGTTGAAAATGATTCATCGATGCTTTTATAGCCTAGAATATGTACCTTTTCTAGCTGAATATATTCAAGAGGAAAAGTGAATAATATCAAACAAGAAGATGTTAGAACTCCAAAAAAATAAACCATGATTATTGAATTAAGAATGACAACAAAAGATAAAGAAAATAAATTACCTATACAAGGGTTTTATGTTTCCTAGGTAACCATAGGGTCATCAAAATTAGTTAACATATAAAGAAGAAAAAAAAATGATAAATATAAAGAAGGAAAGCTCAACGACATAAAATCCAAGGCACCAGTTTAGGGTCTCTACAAATATACCAGACATTGAAATGAAACAAGGTACGCGAAGTTGGTAAGTATTTTTTTATGTATTGGAAGAATTCCAATAATTATTTTCCGTTAGCCAATACCGTAAGTAACTTAAGACACAAAAACACTAATAAGACATATAACTTCTTTAGTGGAATACCTGTATGTTCTAGTTGCGTGCTCAGGTAAGACCTTTCACTTACCTGAGCATGAAGGTAAGCCATGTCCACCCCGTATTTTTTTGTAAATAAGTTTGGGATATTGAGCATAATCCGACCACATTGGAATGGATGGTACAAAGTGCTTGATATTTTCATACTCCTAAATCTATTTTTTATGACTTCGCTATGAATGACTTTCTTTAATCTCGCTATGGTCAATCGAGTGTCTAAAGATGATACAAGAATAGTCTACTAAAATATTTTGTCTTACTGAATGAGTCCAAGTATGGCTGCGACTTCTACCTTCTTAAGCTTTCTCTGTTGAAAATAAAACATATAGGAAGGGTGTATGAGTCCAGGTAAGGTTGGGGATTCTACCTTCTTAATATTTCTCTGTTGAAAAGAAAACATATAGGAAGGGTTATATGTGCTCTACTCCACATAGGTTCATTTTTAAATACTCTTAAGAAGTGCCATGTCCGGTGACATTTGTGGCAAGCTAAGAACTATATAACAACCAAGCATGCTATTGAGTGGTCCCTAAAGCATGATGAACATATGATATTAAATGTTGGGAGACATGGAGCATAGTAGGTAGAGAAGCAGGAAGCTTGAGGTCCCTACAGAGAAAGAAGCTTACCTAGAGAAAAAAAAATTGCGGCAATCATGTCATGGAAATTAGTATCGAAGTAACCTTTCAAACATTGAAGCATGCATCTCCATTTGGAGGAATTGGATCTGTAACCTTGAACTCGGTAGAAACTTTCCATTCTAGTTAATAATATTTATATTCTTCCTCCATTGTAGAGCAGAGCACCGACATACAATTAGATAAATGTGAAATGAGAATGGATTAGGGATAAACCTCCTATACAAGAAAATCCCTAAACTCATATCATTTTTCAAATCGAACCCCGTGTGATATGCATGTGTTGGTGTTGAGTTTTAACATATATTCACTTCCATGTGGCTAATATGTATGAAGAAAGTTGTTGAGGTGGACCATTCACTTCCATATGGCGGAGATAAATTTCCCTCACATTGGTCAATTAGCCAAGCTAATGAAGTAATGAGACATGTGGTTTTCATGTGCGAAGAAATGTCCCTCACCTTGGTAAATTCGTGAAGCTAATGAATTGAACTAATGGGACACGTGTTGAGGATTGTCCCTCACCTTGGTCAATTATCTAAGCTAATGAACTAATGGGACACGTCTAATGAACTAATGGGGCACGTGTTGAGGATTGTGTCATGTGTTGAGGACGATGAATCTCTACAATTTTGTCAAGAAAACACTCATAATATAATGCCTATCGACGTAATTATGGTTTTCTCAAATAAATAAAAAATCACTCATCAAATAAAATGTTAGAATGTGTAATTCCTACTTGTCCAGTTGTGACTCTCTATGAATAGAGTCTCTTCCTATTTCCTAGGTTAGCTAAAACTAGTTTTCTTATTTGGTGTGAGGTTGAGATATTCCCTCAACCAACTTATTGCACGTCCAAGATAGATTTCCTATCTTGAGACTAATTCATGTATAAATGTGTGTACTCTATTTAATTAATAATATAGTTTTGCAGATTGAAATTTTATTTTGGTATCAGAGCAAAGGGTAGACCTCGGCCCTCTTGGGCTGAGGGAATAAAGACGTTGGCGTTGTATCAGAAGGATTGGTAACTGCGTTGTCCATCCCCTCTGCGTTGAGTTCCCAGGTTCGTGCGCTGCGCGTGGAGTATTCATTTAAAGTTTTTTTTTTGGTGCGTGAGTGGCTATTCAAGCCAGCGCGTGGAAATCCAGCTGCGTGAGTGGTGTCAACGATCTGCGTAAAGGCCAGCGCTTTCACATTTTGGCTGAGTCCGCTGCACACCAATTCGTGATGTTGGATCAAGCTACATGTGTGATTTGCGCAGTGGAAGGAGTCACTGCATCTAAGGATTCGGAGACTGCGTTTTCCACTTACGTCGGTCTGATCTGGTTATTGCAGATCCAATTCAATCTTCCGAAAATTGAAAAACAGTCCTGCATGGTTGTGAGACAATGAGGATCTCCATAGATCAAGTGGTGAGAGTAGCGTAGGAGACCGTGCAGATTAAGATTTTATTTTGGTATCAGAGCAGTGTGGGTGGATTCTTGGGTGAGGTGTTGCAGTTTGCGGGATTTCCTCAGCGTTTTTGGTGCCTTGCTACTGCTCCAGTCTGCTGCTTGGTTGGTTTGTAATTTACCAGTATCTCTGGTGCATAGTGATTCTGGTGTTTTTTGTCCTCACTGGTGCAACCAAAGCGTATAGCACGGTTGTTTCTTTTTACATGCTTGGGTAAATGATATGTTTATGGTGAAAGTATTTTGGAATTGAAATCAATATACCTATTGAGATTAGTCATCTCAATATGAAGTTACTTTGTTAGAATTGGCTACTCTAACAAACGACAGGTGAAACGTGAAGTTCCAAGTTTCAATTGACAAAGACAAAGATGCCCAAGATGTGAGCAACGAAAAGAGATAATGAAGCAGCAAAAATTAATATGATGGAGATCAATCTAGTTTGTGTGAATTTTTTATGAGTTTACTCGAATAGACTCAATAGCATGTTGTATAATGAGTCACTCAGTTGAATGATAAGCAAGTCTAGGATGGTTTTGTACTGGTCATTTTATGTACCTGGTAATTCCAAGATATGGAGTATGTAAGCCTTATAAAGGCATGTGTATCCCTGTAAAAGTTCGTGGTAATCTCAAAACCACTTTGTAACTACAGGTTCATGGTTAGCCAAAAACCATTTTGCAGTGTCAGTTTGTGGTCAGCTAGAAACCACGTATAATAGTGAAGCAGACTGGAAACAGTTCTGTGTCAGTGTTTGCCACTGAAGGAAAAGCATGGTTACGGGTCATCCGTTAAAACCCTGATGAAAGAAGAGCATGGTTACGGGTCATCCCATAAAACCCCGATGAAAGAAAGAGCATGGTTACGGATCATCCGATAAAACCCATGTTGGAGGGGGATCTGTTTTTACAGGTACATGTATGCAGTGATAATGGTTGATAGAACCATGTATACGAAGGACATCCTACAAGACCAGCGGTTGCAGCGGTTGGTACCCATGCATTTCGGTGGATGGTTGCTCCTTTATATGGACGTCGACATATTCTTTGTTATGTTTGATCACAACTAGATTTTGCGAAGTGATATCGAGACAAGTAGTCATTAAGGGGGTGTGTTAGAATGTGTAATTCCTACTTGTCCAATTGTGACTCTCTATGAATAGAGTCTGTTCCTATTTCCTAGGTTAGCTAAAACTAGTTTCCTTATTTGGTGTGAGGTTGAGATATTCCCTCAACCAACTTATTGCACATCCAAGATAGATTTCCTATCTTGAGACTAATTCATGTATAAATGTGTGTACTCTATTTAATTAATAATATAGTTTTGCAGATTGAAATTTTATTTTAAAACCGAGTTACTGTTTATGAAATTGCCTCATTGGAACATTGATAGTGTTGTGCAAAGGAGGATAGACATGGTTACGCTTACGATCGTTTGCGCATGGATTTAAAAAATTAAATAATATGAAATTAATTTTTTAGGTTTAAATATTGGTAAATCAAGAAATGTTAAAGTAAGGTTACAATTTTTTTGGGTTCTGGTTTGGTTTGATTTATGGGGCATTTGAATCTAGAATTTCATGGTTTATAGATAGTCAACTGAGTTACTGTGTGTTTTAAAGTTATGAATTCATTATTTTAGTTTTATTTATCATATAATAAGATATTATAAAATATTTATATTATTTAGATTTCAATTTTAAAAATTAAAATTAATAAATTTAAAATCTATTTAAAAATAAAAATAATAAAATTGAATTTGTTTTACATAATTAAATAGTGATATATCAATAACTATTTTTTTCTTTTAATAAACTTTTATAGGGTCTTCAGGTAAAGTGAAAATTGGAATTTGATCGTTTCAACTTATTTGGAAAAATAGGTTGTGAGAGTCCTCCCTCGATATCATGTTGTACTTAATTTATTTTTATTTTTTAACATATTTTTATTTTCTTTTGTTTCTAGGTGGGAATTAGTGATAAATTACATATCCCTCTAGGAATTTGGTGAACAATGACATAGGCTAAGTAACAAAAGGAAGGATAAGTTGAGACACATTTCTAGTGCCACATATACCAAGATTTTTTATGGTGTTAGGTAATAAAACATGGATCCTATAGACTTCTCAAAATCCCTCTCCAAAGGCGAATAATGGTAATTTACATTAGATGTGAATCTCAACCTTTTGTTGAACCAATTTTGATTATTTTCCAAGAGGTGTTTTCTTATATTTTCATAGAACTTATTCTTTGTCATCATGGTGGAATTTTCTTCACTACAAATGTTGGGACACTAATGTTTGCATAATCATCCAATTATATTGACCATCCATGTATACTTCTAGTATGCTTAATGTACACCATGGTTTATTCTTGAATATCATGTAGCTATGCCAGAGGAATACCTTTACATTTGGAAAATTTCCTGAAAGTAGTTCATTTATTGCTATAAAGGTGTAGTAAACGAGGGAAAATTTTAAGAATGAAAATTTATCTTAAAGTTTAGAATCATTGGCGAATCTTATATGAAAATTTCAAAATGTTTGGGGATATTTTTCTTTTAAATACTTACAACTATAATAATTTTATAATATTCTATATAAAATTTTGGCCATTTTTTAGGTAAAATAATTTTATATAATAATACTTGGGCGAGTAAATTTTAGAAAAAAATGTAAATTGGTGAATCTTTTTTTTTTGAAAAAGCATGGAAAATTAGCCCACTTGCGAATATTAGCCCATAAAATTTTACCTGTAGTAAACTTGGTTGTAAATAAATTTTCTCCTTCTCATCACCCAACTTGGTTTTGGCATCATAGGAATAGATGTAGAATAATACCAACTCCCTCTGCATTCCATCATTGACCTACAATATTTTAGTTTTGTTGGAATCCCTACTTGTTGCCTCTTACTCATGAATACCAATGAATGAAGGGAATTTGAATCCACTATTGACCTATATTCTTGTTCCTTGAGGATATCCTTGATTGATATTTGTTTGATTTAAATATTATTGTATTTCTCTTCTTAGGTCATATCAAAGTGTAGAAAAATACGTCTCACTAAATTCCCCTTGCACTTCTACATTTTTCAAGGTTCTTACAACCTTTTTGTCATGTCATGTGTTTGGAAGATGTGTAATCAGTAATGGATAGGTAAAAATGTAACCTCAATAGGCTTCTATCCATTCTCTAGCAAACATTTTGAATGTCAACCTTCAAAATTATTGTGCTAGCAAGTACACCCAATAGTTGGCAAGTACATGGTCATGCTTCAAAATGAAATTGATTTCTTAATAAAAAACAAATGTTTTGGGATTTTTTAGGGAATTTTCACTTTTTAAGTTCGAAAAACCTCTTACTCTCCCATAATTAAGAACTCATTGAAATGAATAATTTCATGTTCATTGTTGAATGCATTTAGGGTATTTTTGAGTGGGTCACAACATCATTAAGTTTCATTTCCATATTTCTCTGCATAAACAACAACCAAATTAATACAACGATAATTGAAAGAAATCTAGACATTTTTACATTTTGTAGGGCTCATTCCACAAATCTACCTCAGGACTAATTCTTTGGAATAGGGAGTAATTAACTTTCCAAATCATTCAAACAAACAAATAGTATCTTGCGATAGGGAAAAATCCAATTGTTGCAATTTTTCTTTGGGAAGCTCTTCTTAAAGGAGTCAAGCACGAGGTCATGTCAGACCCAATGGAGTAATCATACCTACTTAATTGGTAAATATAGAAGACGTGCACATATTACAAATTCTAAACCTTAAATTAACCATTTTTTAGGAGCCTAGGATCACTTGTTAGTAAACCTCATATTTACCTTTTCGAGGAACTTTCAAGGGGATTAAGCTTTGATACTCTCCCCTTGCATGTATATCGGGGCATAAACTATTCCACCAGGTTGAATTGTCTCAGCTGGTAACCTTAGCAACTATAATATTAGGATTTTTCCCAAGGTGATGGTGAAGGGAAGGTCCCACTGTACCTGGAGCAGACGTTGACTAGATTCACTTAAACTTTCCGAAGGGTAGCCTTCACTTCGAGATGGCATAGTGGATTTACCTGCACCAGAATATTTCATTAAGTAGGTTGTTCTGATTGCTAGTGTTCCAAATTGATCTCTGCGGGGTTGGATTTCATAACCAAATAATGATTTTATTATGGAAACATACAGTTTGTGTGTGGATTTCTTCCTAGATTTTATAGCGTGTGTTGATTTGTTTGGTTACTTTTAGAAGCCTTAGGTGTGATTCATTGAAATTTTTTTATTTTGTGTGCTAAAGAAATTAATCACGGCTGAATTACCAAGACATTCATGTAGAATGCACGGGAAACCCCCTAAATATACACCCATTCAATTGGAAAAAATCAAAACTAAAAGGGTTCCATCATTAGGAGCCGGGTCTTTTGAACAAGGAGAATCATCTATTGTAATACATCCTGATTTCAAAGTTAATAGACCTCAAACATCTGAAACATACTTTAAACAAAATCCACCAATTTTTTTTTAAGTAGTCACAGTTGAATTTGTCACAGGTGAATTCTCAAATACACAACTTACTAAACCATAAATATATGAACCTGAGTTTGATTCCACTTCATCTGAGTCACCTTCGAATGTTATAGATCTTATTCCTAGTCGTCCTCGTTCACCTCGAGTAAAGATTCTCATCATTTAGAATCTTCCTCCTAGACTTATTATCATTGAAGAAATCACTCACAAAGAAGAAGAAGTTGAAATTCCCTCCCATCAAGTATCTTTAGATTTAAGGTATAGTGAGCCAATCTACCCTTTATATTTTCCTTTCACTCCTTTTCGACCTGATTACCGATTTTTTACATTCTTCTGGTTCCAGAAATCCATGACACTGAATTCCATTTTACTCTTTACCCAGGTATAGTAAATCTAATATGGCTTCTGAAAGCATGTCTACTGATTCATACATGTTTTCATATTCTCCATAAATATTTTTGTATGGTGGTCCTTCTGTTCCTACTTGGTATCAGTCATTTTCTGGAACTTTTTCAGGAGCATCTCCTTCCTCTTAGGATTATACTATGATGACTATTTTATTTGAGTATATCACCCAAAATTTGACTAAAAACCATATTTATATGGTGTTGTATAGGTAGATCCCCTTTGCGGATAGAGGCGATCCCTACTAGCCCAGATCGGGTCTAGCAACAATCGTATCATGCTAAGTTGAAAGTTCCTAATTGCGATAGACCAAATCGTGAAGAAGGCCTACCTCAAGTCCAACGCTGTTGTTCGTAGAGAAGATGGTGCTCCCATTTCCTTGCTCCAGTAGATCACAATCCTCTTGCTCACCACTATCGAACACCTACACACACAAGAAACACGAAAAACACAAGCATAAAACCCAATATATGAAATTATGTATCAGTAAGAGAAGACACAACTCATGATCATAATGAACAATACGAGTGGAACCATAACCAAAGTCGCTTATCATTAATTCATACAAAGGAAAATACAACCTGGCTCTGACGCTGAACCTTCCTTCGGCGGGTCGTCAGCGGAATACGTCTTGTTAAAGCTCGTCAGGAATGGGGACAAGCCTCTCTCTTCGATCGTCAATCTCCTTGCTATTGATTTGACTCTATGAGGACTATTGCAGCATTCTTTAGGCTATGAAGGCTCTTGGAGACTAGCTTGCAAAGGGAAATGGCAAGATTATATAGATGGTGGAAGGAGAGTTGGGATCTCTACAATCATGGGATTGGCCCTATCCTCAAGGAAGCTTCCATGAGAGGTGGAAAACTACTTCCTCTACATGGAGATCCGGAGCCAAACGTCCCAAATCAATTTAGAGACCAGTTCAGGAGTTGGTTGGAGTCAATATTCCACCATTTATTTTAAAAAAACACTCCTTAATAAGCCTGGCACGGGTACAACACCGAGAAAGTGCGCCAGCTGGCGCGCCCTCTTTGGAGGATTTCCCTAATTGGCGGAGGTATAACACTGACGAGTCGTGCCAAAGATAAAAAGGCTATTTTTAGGGTTTTTCTCAAGGAGTTGTCTTCAGGAGAATGAAATTCCATGTCGAGGGGGATGCCATAAAAGTGTTTTCAGGTCATGTCATTGCTCACAGGTCACGAAATAAGACCTCCAATGTGCGGGACGAGGGATTGCAGGGACGGTGACAAATTGCTGTGTAATAGATGCCCCATAAAGCATGAGGCTCGAGAGAGAGAGAGGGGTGAAATGCTTTACGAGAACGTGTCCAACTGAAAACACTGCCGTCGGAAAACCTGTGTAGAGAAGTACAATTGATATCTCAAATACATGATATACGTGGTATGGGCGCAGCCATCCATAATGGAGTATACAATAATCCAGATCCAAGGTATGGACGCAGCCATCCAGTAAGGACCGATAAACATACTCAAGTATGGTCGTAGCCATCCAATGAATGAGTCATGTAACCAATCATAATAATCCACAAAATCACAACCTGGATTCTAACAGACAAAATCCAGGGTCTTGCGCTCCATCTCGACCCGAAAAAAGTACAAGTTCAAGCATGTGAATAAGTGAGCTGAAGTCGAACATACGAGAACATCGCTTGATTACCAGCCAATGACGAAAGTTGTTAACAGACGTGAGAGGTACCACCAATAATGACAATGGCCCTCAAGGTACTATAGGTACAATCTACGGCATGTGAATCAGTGAGCTGGCGTCGAACACCCGTAGAATCACTCAATCAGATGCCAATGATGAAAACCCTGCGTCGAACGTGAAGAACTTGCCATTGAGGCATGTAGGCTCCAAGGTACCAGAAGGGAGTCTCTAGATCAGTTTCCTAGATAATGAGCTGAAATCGACAGGAAGTGACCTTGATCGATGGTGGGCCATAGTGTTTCCCACATCATCGACACGAGACAGAGGAACATAATGTCTTTGTGAATTAGGATCAGATGAGAATCAGAGGAAGGTTGAAACTTATAGAGGTCAACTTCTCTTGAACATATCGGTTGCACGACAGTGAGTTTGGCATTATTTTACATCAAAAGATCAAAGGTCATGATGACGAGGCAAAGAGTAGATGAGAGGTCAAAAGGGATCACCCAAACCCACGAAGGCAAGTGGAAAACGAGATGAGATTTCCCCAAGCCAACACGAATGTAGACAAGTTCCATGTTCAAGAGCGACATACTGCCGACACGACGATGATACTGGTTCCATTTTTCCCCCACCATTTCTAGCGAGTACCTCTTTATTTTTACACAAGCTTGAAGATGATACCATATTCTTATCATATAAATTCATCCTTTGGACGAATCCATCCTGGTACATTTGACGAGCCCTAGGAAGGAGAAACTCGAATAGCGTCATGATTGACAATTTCTGATGTCATTTAGGTTTAACGAGTCTGACAAAGGAATAACTCGACGTCTTTTCATATTTAGAGAGTTTGAAAAGACAACAGAAAATTAAACTCCAACGGTCCCTTTTCGTAAATAGTTCCTTAGATCCGAAAAGGTAGAAAACTATGTCTGAGAAAACCTCCTAGTCGCGATAGGCTAGGGTATTCATTTTTCATAAATAATCTATCCTAGCCCGAAAAAGAGGTAAACGTATACTGGGTAGATGTCGTTTCGTAACCACTTTAATGAGATCAAAACGACAAGTAACTCATCAATCTTTTCATGTTTAGAGAGTCAGAAAAGAGCTGAAAGATGACTCCTCCTGGAGGAACAAGTGGTATAAAGGGTAGCAACTGGTTCCGGTAATGGTAAAATTGAACAAGTAAAGGTCAAGAGGCTGGCTAACAAGACCACTCATCGCAGTAGTTCCTCAGGATCGGTTAAAAAAACCAAGTGAAGGCATATGATCAGCCAAGCAGATAGTGACGATGGAATGAGAAAACCAAGGCTCATCTGGAAAAAACAGGCTAATAAAATGGCAATCACAAGAGGTAAAATGGGAAAGGTTTCATTTTTACACAAGCTTGAAACAAAGATAAACTATGCTTGAAACATAAACAAACTATGCTTGAAATATTAAGCATGCCCCCAGCATGGTGACTCAATTCGAGGTACATGCCCCCCAAGCTTCAGTCCATATGTAAGGCAGATGGAGTGAAGGTTCAAATCAGGAGATCAAGAGAAATACTCGACTGGGATTTTACGAGATCTAAACAAAGACTCGAATTGAACGGGAACATGTTTCATTGTTTTAACGAGGTTGACACATTAAAAGAACTATCCTCAGGACACCTTGTTTCATGGTTTAAGGAGCTTGACACAAGAAAACGAACTATGCTCCGACAACCTTGTTTCATTTCTTAAGGAGCTTGACACAAGACAAGGAACTCTGCTCCAATAGACCTTGTTTCATTTTTTAAGGAGCTTGACACAGGAAAAGAACCATGCTCCAACCAGCATGTTTCATTTTTTAAGGAGCTTGACACAAGACAAGGAATTGTGCTCCGACCAGCATGTTTCATTTTTTAAGGAGCTTGACACAAGACAAGGAATTGTGCTCCGACCAGCATGTTTCATTTTTTAAGGAGCTTGACACAAGACAAGGAACTGTGCTCCGACCGACCTCATCATAATGAACAAGAAGTCATCGCTTCCAAGAGTTCCACTCTCGATGGAAGGAAAACATCCTGGAAGTCAGGACCCAATGCCCCCAGCACGTGATGCACAATGGCACTATCATTGAGCACAGGCACGAGGTAGGTAGCCACATAGTTGACCTGCGGTGGGGCAGATATAATGGGTGGATAAAGCCCAGCAAGGGATGATGGCGGTCCAGCTGCCACAACAGGACCAAAGAACGAAATTTGATCAATGGTGACAATCCGTCCTTCATGTGGAAAACAGATCACATGAAAAATGGAGGAGACAAGCGCTCCCATGGCATAGGTGTAATCGCGCCCTAAGAGCAGATTGAAATCCAAGGGGCCTGGAACAACCATCACATCCATATGGACGGTTTTACCTCCCAGAGTAATAGGTAACCTTGGAAGGATCCCTAATGTTTGACTCGTTATTCTGTTAAATTCCAACAGATTTTGTGTAACAGGTGCAAGTGGCGGCGAGCCAAAAGCTTTCCAAGTAGTTGAGGATAGAACACTAACAGACGCGCCTTCGTCTATAATGGTGATGGGTACGACCAGACCAAAAGCGTGTGTTGTGATCTCGAAAGGCACATAAGACGGAAGGCGGTATCCTGTAAATCGATTCCAATCAAAGGAAGTGACCAAACTACTCGGAGGGGTTACCATTGAACCGAGATGGTCTTCCCCTGGTGTTACGGAAGAAGAAGGGGCATCCTCCATAACTCTCATCTTGAAGGTGGGAGGAGTATCCTCCAAGACCTCCATCATGGGAGGTGGAGGAGCAGCTTCTTGAGATATAGGGATAGGAGAATCTTTCTCCAAGTCTGAAGAATCTGAAGAAACAAGAAGAACTTGAGGGATGTGAGGTCCACTCTCAACGGAAAATACCTGGTGCACCGTAGATGGGGCCAGTTCAACCGATCCCACGACCAATGGTTGGTCAGGAATGGATTCCTGAATTTGAATTTCCGAGGGAGCGGGATCGACCAAGGATGACTCTTGACCAATCATAGGATCAGCTGGTGGAGGACTCAAAGAAAGATGTTTGTAACCAGCCGGAAGGCACGGTGCAGAAACAATTGAGCTGTCCAAAAATCGCTTGGCTTCATCCATATACGGAAAAAGGTGAATGGCATGATGCCCTTCACACAACTTACAGGGATTGGTGAGCTTACCCTGTTTCTTAGGAGCCTTACCAGTACCAGCCGAAGATGTGTCCCCAAACTGACTCCCAAAAGCCAAAGGCAACGGTGGACGACCATTGGACCATACTTCGAGCACCTTGGGGATGCCAGGACAATCTCAAAGAAGATGGTTTCCCATGCACAAAATGCAAGGGAACTTGACTTTTCGCGGAGGGTTGGAAGGTTTATCAAGAGGAGACATTTTAGAAGCAGTAGCCGCAGCCTTAGCCTCTCGCTTATCTGACTTCGTCTTCTTTGTCTTCTTCTTCTTCTTCTTAGCCACCTTGTTACTCGAATCCAGACTTTCACCAGGCGAAGTAGAAGAGGAGGACGCAGAAACAGGCGAAGAAGGGGAGAGGTCCACCTTGGAATCAACATGATTTTTTTCAGGCGGAGGAACTGATTGAACAGTAGCCGAGACAGTCGGGACCACAGAGGTTGAAAACAACCAAACATGCAACCCAACAGTTAACCCAGGAAGGGACAACGTTGCCATATAAGGAGCGCCAACATTTCCAAAAGGAGGAAAAGGACTAGGATTCCCTTCAGAGGGGATTCTTTGGTTGGTGAACTCCAGAAAAGTTTCCATTAGAAATAAATTTAGAACAACACCCTAAGGGAACTAACCTTAACCAGGAATATTTCGTGGGCAGTTAATTTTTTAAAACATTGAAACAAAACTCTACTGTTTCATCTTTTAAGAGTCGAGAAACAGGCAAAAGGTGACTCTATTTCTTTCAGATTGGAAACAAGCGTGAAAGGACAAGCGCTTGATGATCTTTTCAAATTTAAAGAGTTAGAAAAGATCGAAATGACTGCTCAGGAATTCTAGGCAAAGGGTGTACCAAATAACCGTGAACTGCAATATACACCTTGGTTTCAAAATGAAATAGAAATCAACCAAGGACTTAACATACGTGTAGGAAATATCCCCGAATGCTGTATCCGGTGTATCACGGGTATAGGGCGGCAGACTCGGCTTCCTATGGATAAAGGATAGCAACCTAGTGGCGTCTCCCTTTATATATGCAACGGTACGGGGAGCACAAGTCTGTACTAGCGCTGTCTAAAGCCAAAATGTGAATGACAGCTACTAGGTTTAATGACGCCGGAACATGTCACTAGCCTATACCTCTAAATATTTCGTTAAGTTTCAATGCTTCCTTAGGTAAATGGAATAAATTTTAATGTTGATCTTCAATTATGTCTCGGTTTTCAGGCCCTAACGAATGTCATCTGACAATCTCCTATATGCAGCTATATGAGAAAATAAATTTTTTCAATTCGATGAATGCTATCTAGTTAAGGGAAGAGCTTCAAACAATGATGCAACAAACAACAACACTGTAAATGAAATTTTTCCAAACTAGATGACTTTCACTATCCAAAAGTAATTTCAAACATTCAACGATGTGAATAATGCAATGTAATCTATGCAAAATCCTCTTTTTCGAAAACTATGCAATTGTAATCTATGCACAAGTTCCTTTTCCTTTTCAAATTATAAGAATGCACTCAAAGCATTTTTAGATGAAATTAGAATCTACTTAATGCATGCTTTTAATAAAAGAGAGTGAAATCAAAGCGATTTCTAGTTTTCAATCATTAAACAATGTAATCTAAGTTCAATGATGGATCGCAAAAAATACTTTTCAATGCAATGTGATCTAATGCATTTTAACGAAAAGCAAACTATGAGAAGAAAACTAAAAGAACACAAATATTCTTAATGAAGGATGAAGGAAAAAGGGATGCAAACAAACACTAAGAATGCAATCGTTGTTTTAAACACTTTGTAACGAAATTCCTCAAAAGGTGACAAGACATATGAGGTCAGACACAAAGAGGACTTCCAAAGCATGAGATCAAAATAATGAATTCATTCCCTTTTACATCAAAAAATCATGGAGAGAAGACATTTCAAAGAATGAGCAATGTAATCTATGCTCATACAGTGAAAATAACGGAAGGGAAAGACACACTAGTGAAGGATTTAGGGAAAAAAATCTCAATTTTCACACACCCTGAAATTGGCACGACTTTGTCACTGAAAACTAGCACCAACTGGCGCAACTTGCTCACTGACAACTAGCGCCAATGGCTAATTGGTGCCGGTTGCTAACTGAAAACAAGCGCCAACGCCTAAAAATGAAAAAACAAAGAATTTCTCCCAACCAAGACCAGACTCACCACTTCAAGCAGGATCTCCAAGACTTGAATGAACCATGTAATCTAGGCTCAAAGCGAGACAAAGAGGAATTCGAACGAAGAAGAATCCAATCACTCAAATAAAGCAATAAAATGATAGACAACCACCAAACGAATGCAGAGAAGCAATCACAAGGTTGACTGAACAGATAGAAACCAAAAACTCCCAAGGGAGGCTCGACACACAATAGCACCTAGATGCCCTAGAGCTAAAATGTAAAATCGTTAGAAACAGGCAAACAACCAAAGGATGAAGGTCACAATCAGTCAAACAAGGCTCTAAAACACTTAGGTAGTCAAAAAAAATGAAACCAAACACACAGATCAAGCTCAGAAAGCTCAAAACAGAGTAAACCCTGGCACCTTACAGAATTGGCACGACTGTGAGGCGGAATCTAGTGCCAAAACAGAATTGGCGCGGGTAATACAGTGGCAACATGTGCCAATTGGCACGACTTTCAGGCTAATAAGCGCGTCAGTCGAGTTTACTAAGAAAAAATAAAAAAGAGCAATCCAAGAAACAAACTAGTGATGGTGAAGCTAAGAAAAATCCAAACACATAGAAAGAGCCAACCAAAAGAGCTGATCAAGCAGCCAAAGTCAAGAATCGACCGAACACAAGACAATACTCCAAGTGTTTATTTCACAAACTAGACCGAAGATTGACTGAAGTAGCATTCATCTACTTCCGTTAATGCAGAGCAAGAGCGTTTCGAAGGCTATTTGGCTAACTTCAGGCTCCGTCTATAGTTTATAAAGCAAAAAACAAGCTAACTCCCCAGTGGAGTCACCAATTTGTTGTAGAGGTAAATCCCCTCTGCGGACAGAGGTGATCCCTACTAGCCTAGATCGGGTCTAGCAACAATCGTATCATGCTAAGGTGCAAGTTCCTAATTGCGATAGACCAAATTGCGAAGAAGGCCTACCTCAAGTCCAAGCTATTGTTCGTAGAGAAGATGGCACTCCCGTTTCCTTGCTCCAGCAGATCACAATCCTCTCGCTCACCACGATTGAACACCTGCACACACAAGAAACACGACAAACACAAGCGTAAAACCCAATATATGCAATTATGTATCAGTCAGAGAAGACACAAATCATGATCATAATAAACAATACGAGTGGAACCATAACCAAAGTCGCTTATCATTAATTCATACAAAGGAAAATACAACCTGGCTCTAACGCTAAACCTTCCTTTGGCGGGTCGTCAACGGAATACATCTCGTTAAAGCTCGTCGGGAATGGGGACAAGCCTCTTTCTTCGATCATCAATCTCCTTGCTATTGATTTGACTCTATGAGGACTATTGCATCATTCTTTAGGCTATGAAGGCTCTTGGAGACTAGCTTGCAAAGGGAAATGGCAAGCTTATATAGATGGTGGAAGGGGAGTTGGGATCCCCACAATCATGGGATTGGCCCTATCCTCAAGGAAGCTTCCATGAGAGGTGGAAAACTACTTCCTCTACATGGAGATCCAGAGCCAAACGTCCCAACTCAATTTAGAGACCAGTTCAGGAGATAGTTGGAGTCAATATTACGCCATTTATTTTTTAAAAACACTCCTTAATAAGCCTGGCACGGGTACAACACTGAGAAAGTGCGCCAGCTGGCGCGCCCTCTTTGGAGGATTTCCCCAATTGGCGCGGGTATAACACTGACGAGTCGCGCCAAGGATAAAAAGGCTATTTTTAGGGTTTTTCTCAAGGAGTTGTCTTCAGGAGAATGAAATTCCATGTCCAAGGGGATGCCATAAAAGTGTTTTCAGGTCATGTCACTGCTCACAGGTCATGGAATAAGCCCTCCAATGTGCGGGACGAGGGATTGCAGGGATAGTGAAAAATTGTTGTGTAACATATGGAGTCCGGGAATATCCCTCAAGATATCTCATCAGGTGGTTACATTTCGCCTGGTGGGAAACGACCTCTTCTGGGAGGAGAACCTTTCACTGGAACTTATCCTATAGTTGTAGGGCATCCTATTCCCAGTAACTATTAAATTTATGGTCCAATGCCTCAAACTGGTTATGGTAAACCTTATGCATCACAACCCTCAATGGGAACTCCTTGTGGTCATGTATTTTTCTCAAGGGGGTAGTAAACACACTTATTTTTCAAGCTGGGTGCTACTTGAATAAGGTCACTAAGAAAAATGATTTCCTACTGTTATTGGAATAGATTAAACATATTGTAAACTAAGCTTGAGGTGAAACTAAGCATACAACACTAAGAACAAATCAAAACAAAAGATACAAAATACAAATGATCGATGGAGAAAACAGCCTAATAATACAAGTGGAAAGTTCTCCCTTTATTAGGTGTTGGTGGTGAAAAAATATATAATTATAAAAAGGTGAAGAGGTTCCTCTAAGTTGTGGAGCTCAAATACCCAAAACAAGGAGGCATATTTCTTGTTAGTTCTTGCAAGATTCTCTTCCCTCTCTCAAAGGATGGTAGATCAAGATCATGTGGTTAACCTCTCTCTCTTGGACTGAGATGTTGGTTCGCCAACATATGAGTCCTTACAATCCCCCTACTGCTGGACTATGCAAGCTAGTTTACTATGAATCAATTTGGCCAGCTTAACAATGTGTCTCATCTTCTTCTTCCAAAGGCTGGGTTTTATAGAAAATTTTTAAATTCTCCCTCCTTCGCTTGGCTCAAGATGAATGGTGACACAAGAGCGGAGGTAGGATTCCTTTGTGTGATGCATTAAATCCTGAAGGTGGATGAAATACGACTGTACTTGGTTGGGTTGAGTGAGAATATTTTTAACCAAGTGTTCCAAGTGGTCTCGGATGGTGACATTCTGTCATCCCTAGGACCGTGTGACTATTGAAGGTATAGACGCACTGTGCACAACTATCGATGAAATAGCCACACTGTGTGCCAAAATTCCTTGTTGCCTCCATGTTGTTGATAAATTTGTCCTTTTACCTTAGGAAGAATTAATTTTTTTGGCTCTTCCTAATGTATTCTTTCTCTGGAAACCTTTATATGTACCTTCTCCTTTGACATTTTTAATGCCTTTTTCTCATACGATTTTCCAGTGTTAACAATTTCCCCCTAATGTATGAGGTCTATGAAGAACTGTATAGCCTAAATACATTATTCTTTATTTTCTATGTGATCCTTTTGTGAGAGAGAGAGAGGGTAACTTTCTTTGGAACTAAGTTAGGAGACCCCTTGTCTCAAGTAAGAAAGACACCATGCTTTGTTGGAAACTTGCAAGAGATAGAATGAATAAAATATTTCTATGAGGCGAGCATGTTCCATGCTCATGATTTTTTGACTAGTTAAGCTTATCTAACAGATAGTGGTTTTTTTATGTCACTTTTTGGTAAGTGACTTGTTGCTGATTGATGACGACGGTTGTTGATGCCCTCGGTGTAGTTTTTCTTTGAAAGAAGGTCAAATATAGTGCCCATATGCATAATCTTGGTATGGCATGTTTGTTTAAAACAAACACTCATTGTATGCATGGGTATTTTACTGATGGGGACCTTCATGTGTAAGAATTAGTGAAAGGGATGCTTATCAAGTCATGCGTCTTCGACGAATTATGACAAAGTGCAACAGTTATGGAGTACGATACTATATTGACTTGAAGGTTTATTTTGAATTCAATTTCAAGATGATCAATGAAATCAATGGGCGATGATGATTTCCATAGCGCCATCCAAGGATGCCCCTATTGAGGTGAGGAGTCATCCAAGGTACTACCCCCTTCTTGGAAAATGTTTGTTGAAATTGATAAGAAGGAAGTCTCAACCAATCGAAATTAGCACTGATGTAAGGGACCAGGGTTTCTGATGTTACAGGGCATGATTTGATGGGTTAACTAAGTATGATGAAAATAAATGGCTATAACAGATGATGGTAGTTAATTGGCCTGAGTTCAGAGCTGTAAATGCAAGTGGCAACACTCATAACATTTTTTGGTGAGGAAATACATGGAGTTGGTAGGACATCTAGGGTGGGTGTATGGTTTCTATGAGTGTCAGGGTTGGTTGCGATAAAAGAATGCGTATCTCTCACCAAGGGTGATTAGGGACTGCTTCCAACTAGAAAAAGTAAATGGATGGGTGGGAGTGCCAATCTACCTATTGTAGCAAAATATTGAAGGCTAAATTATTTGGATCAAATTATGTCCTACATACTATGTGCCATGATTTATTCAAAGCCATGCTACATTTATGAAATGAATTCAAAGGTATAGGTAATAAGCCATTGGGGAGGTGTGAGAAATATATTTAATATTGATTTCTTTGCAATAATTCAATCTAGTCCTCCTATTATAGAAACTCTAAGGAAAAATTCAAATCTTGAAAATGTCGGCTGGGGAATTTAACGAAGTGGTTAGATTGTGGTACACAAAACTTGTTTCCTTCACATAACTACATTCTTCAAGCTTCTTGTTTATGTGACTTCAATATTTTTTGGATTTAACATTTTTTTTGTAAATCAACACAAAATTTCCATTTATCAAAAGATGTTTGCAAAAATATTCATGGATATTAACCAATTTCTCTGCATGTCCATAACTTTCCTAACCATAACAATTGGTAACTATCCTAAGAGAAATTGTGCTTCAAAACACTAACCATACCATAAATTTTTTTAATCAAACGTGCCCACTATTAAGCTTTATGAAATATATCCACTATAAAGGTCTATGTTAGGTAAACTTGACTCGGGATAGAGTCAATGTTGACTAGGGTAAATAGTAGTGGTTTTGGGGCACATGGTATTGTGCACCCATGGTTTTTCAGCCCATGGTATTGCATGTAATGGAGCCTATAAAAGGCTGGGAAGACTTCATTGTAATGTAGGCCTGGAGGTGAGCGGTGAAGGATCACTTGGCTCGATTGGCCAGGGTTTTGGCCAATGCTTAATGAAATTTCTTTGGTTGGGTTTTTCCCTGGATTTGGGGGTTTTTCCAGATAAACATATTTGTTTATGTTTACGATTTTTTGCTTGCTATTTTATGGCTTTTTTTCCTCTCGGTAAATTTATTATTTCTCTGGTAATTTCTAACAGTATATGTTATGAGTAAAAAAAAGATTAAAGAGAAAAAACATAGAGGAGAAACTAGGTGACAAAAGAGTTGGAAAGGGAAAAAGTATGAAACTACTCTAATGCTCTATGTCATCGCCCATGAAATCCACCATGGTGTGAGAGAGTCCACCATACTAAGAAAAACTGCCAAAACCAAAAGCGACAATGAAACATTTATTGCTAGTCAAAAATGACCACCACAGACATTGGATCCCCATTCACAGAAGGGACAAAGTTGAGAGGGGGAGAAGTATTTATGAGTGGAGTATTAATCACCGTAGGAGCATCATATATGTTTCTAGAGTGAGACTTTGAATTTGACACTACATATCTCTCCACCCTATGTATGTGTACAAGAATATCATCCATGTAGTACCGAATGCTTCTTAGAAGAAATTTCAATTCCTCCTTCCTTGTAAATAGCCTGTACATGTCTTTGTTGTGGATGAACAAAAAAGAAAAGGGTCGACTTGTTGATGACCTGAAACATAATGTATGAAGTGAAACTATCACTTTCTAAATTTACTAGGGTTATAAATCCACTTGAGTTCCTGATTTCTGACTTATGAATGTAAAAAACAAGCTTTGCCCCAAAATTACCAATACTCGAGATGTAAAATCTCCTTACGAACTTTCGGGGGTATTGTATAAAATAGAGATGCCACACAATTCTATCAAAATGGGCGTCTTGAGTGAGAATTAGACCTCAAATGGGAACCTCCCCTACAAATTTCCATTCTCTGACGAGGTGGCATAATCTCCTGGAGGATTGCAAGAGAAGGAAAATAAAGATAAGTTGCAAAAATACCATTAGGGATATTGACTAGACATAGGGGAAAGATCAAAAAAGATGGATATGAAAGACTTCAAAAGAGGATGATATCATCGCCAAAGCCCATGATTCGCAAAGCTATAGATAAGCCCCGCCTTCTTAAAAATCCTTTGGATAGAAGGGCAAAAGGAATTAGGGGTGACACCCTATAAAGAACCAAGCCACCTTGCAATAGGGGAAGCACACCATAATAGACTTCATTAGACATTATATAGAAGTAAGAAGTAACATTAACATAATAGATAAGTACTTGTAGTAGGAAATGAAGATGATAATCAATAATTAGATGTAGACCAAGGGTTTTGCAACCTTCATGAGACTAGCAGAAGGGAAATTCATGGGTAAACCTAAAATGGAAAAGAACGCATCAAAAATTAAAACCAATAAAGTACGATAAACCCCTTGTGACTCTGAGGAACCACGGAAGATGAAATTTCTAAAACCAAATTGAAAAATTTCTAGGTACTAGACCAAACACCCTAGGACTGAACAGTTGAAAGAAACACCTGGGAAATTGAGGCCCTGTAGCGTTGAGGAGGGGAGCACGACCACAAGTTAAAATACTGACTCAGAGGTTGTACTATGTAATAACAATATAAAAAACATTGACTTGGAGTACATTGTGAATAAAGATACCCCCAATTTTTAAGTATTTTTCTCAAGCGATCTTGGATAGAAAACGATTGACACATAGAGGATGTCATACCTATCATGTATAAATAAGATGAAACTAGAGGCCTTATTATTTTATAGAGTACCACGAACCATCTCCATTGTCACCCTTTTTATCCATGCCTTTTATAATCACACAAGGGAGCAAAATTGCATACTTCTAGCGGATTGCTACTCTTCCTAGGAAAGGATAAGGGAGTACAAGTGGATTGTATGGAACACATCATAAGACAAGAATTATCTTTGAACTCCAAGGAAACATTAATTCTTTGTAGGAAAGATGATTTCGCTCGCATTGTGGAACTTGTTAGGCCCATTAAAACGCACCTAACCATCATTATCTGAGTTGAGGTTAGTGCACTTAAAATTTTCATGAAGGGATTGTTTTACGCATCCACCACCTTCGCCTATTGAGGAGGGGGCACCACCAAACGATTGTAATTTAATCCCATCATACTTACCTTACATGTGCTTGAGTTGAAGAGATAGTTTTCCATTGCATGCCAAATTCTCCTTCACCTTCGAGAGTCTGCTCAAACTTTGATTTATCATTTTCATTACAATGATATTTTTAACAGTCAATGACTTTTATTGCATTGTTAAATAGTAGAAAGGAAAAACTATTTTTCAATGGAATTATTGATTTGTAAAAATTTCATATAACATATGCCATGTCAATATGTTGTATTATCTATTTAACATAAGACATACTCTTCAGATATGCCATTACATATTAGATAAATGTAATAATGCTTCTCTAAGGTGATTCAATCAAATATTTGCAACATCTTAGATTAAAAAAATTACTAATATGACCCAATCCATGTTAATTTTTAAATATTTGTAGATAAAAACTCCTTAGAAATGAGAGATTCATTCTTGAACCAATACAAACTAGTGCTTTTATTTGGATAACCATTATGTCCTTTATAATTTTTCGAACTTAAGTCAACCATTTTGCATAATATCAATTGTGTTAATATTTTCTTTTACCATATTATATTATTGTGTAAAATAAGAACAATTTTGTATTTAAAAAATTTCAAATACAAAGTATTCACTATTTTCCAATTTATTATAGATTAATTCTCCATATAGTTTTGGGTATTATTCATGAAAACTAATTTATATGAATAAAGTTGTCAAAGGAACTTAGCTCAAGTGTTATGGTTCATGATTTGTGTCCCAAGTGGCATGAATTCAAGTCTTTGGGGACATGTTTCTCCATGTGGAATTTATGAAATAGTTCTACTAATGGTGGAATAGTGACAATCATTTCTAGTTACAAATTTTCCTAGTGGAATAAAGTTAGATATAATTAGACAATGATATGCTTGTTTGACTCATTGAATTGTCATTCCATGATTAATTACCGATTGTGCATAATGAAAAAAAATTACATATAATTAGACAATGATATGCTTGTTTGATTTCATTGCATTGTCATTGCATAATTAAATACTATAAATGAGGAAGTCTTCATTTACATTATAATTGTTTTTTAATAAAATGATAATTTATTTTTTTTCATTTAATTTTTATATCTTTAAATTATTCACTATAGTGTAACTTTAAATTCAGTTTATATAAAAAAAAAAAATTAACCAATTTTTTAATTAAAAATAATTATTACTTCACACAATCAATTTGAAGAATAAATTGCAATGCACAAAATATATATATATATATATATATATATATATATATATAATAAAAAAATATGTTAAACATAATAATTGTTAAATATATTTATTATACTTTAGTATAGTTAGAAATATAATATATTATATTTGATATTAAATAATATATATTTTCTATATTTATGATATTGATTTTCAATATATATATATATATATATATATTATTTTTTAAATAATAAACATATTGATGGTTTTCATAATTTTTTCTCATGGAAAACGAAGGAAGCAAGCCATGTTTACTTTGTAATTGGGATTTAGAGACTTCCATGTAATCAAATTACAAATAAAACAGGGCATGTATGGATTACACATATCAATTATGTTACCGTTTGTCTCTTTTTTTTTTTGTTGAGTGGCTCAATTCTCTTGCTTCTACTATACCTGGAGGCAACCCAGGAAAATAGTTCATTGTTTCGAGCACTCATAATCCATCAATATTTTCTTTCTATAGTGAAAGCCATGAAGCATCGAGTGTGAGGTTTAGATTAAGGCCATCAAAAAGCAAAAGCCATGAAGCACCTAGTGTATGGATCAAATTCTGAATTTATCTGTTTGAATAATACTTTATTTTATTACATGCTTATATGTTTTTTGAGGCTTGTGATGATAACTGATTTGAGATTTTTGAGCTGAAAATATCCACAAAAAATATCTATCGAAGGCCTTGTCATAGCTCACAACTTCTACCATTCCCATGTGAAATTGGTCCTTCTGGGTTTGATGTGAATTGTTATAGCTTGAACATTGTCAAAAAGAGTTTTTAATGACTGATTGTGTGCTAATGCTAGGTCATTGTCTTGATCAAGTGGAAATGTATTTACCTTTTACTTCATATTATTTTTGGACTAACAAAGGTTTTCGTAGGAATATATTATGTGTTTTTTATTTTTAGGTTGTCAAATATTTGCAATAAGGGCATGCATCGATACCTCCTGCCTCATTTTCCTTTTTCAGGTGCCCCAATTTTGTTGTTTATCCTTACTCCAATTTCGAGCAAAGAAACCCACATTGCAGGCTACTCAAGAAAAGTTTCTACTGTACTTGGCGGTCGCTTAGGAAAAATTTTCACTGTTTCGACAAATTTAGTGAAAGCCATGAAACATCCAGTGTCTGGGGTATGGTTTCAAAATATGTTTGATATCGTGAAATGCGTAAGACATGACCCTTTGAAAATTTTCACCATTTTTCTTCAATCCAAAAGGTAATTTACAATATGAAAATGTGCCCCATAGACAAATAAATGGATTTTTTGGCTGATCGTCAGGGAGTATGTTTATTTGATTGTAACTAGAGAATCCATCCATGAATGAAAATATTTTTTCTCAGCACAATCATAAAAAAAAAATTTCAATGTAAGGGGTGGTATAATTGTGTTTGGGACAAGCCTTATTAATATCCCTATAATCAACACATACTCAGATAGTTCCTTGTTTCTTGGTAACCAAAACTATGTTGGATACCAAATCTGTCAATGGAATAGGATAGATAAAAGTTGTGCAAAGTAGTTTCTCAACCTCAGCTATAATAGAAATTACTTTTTATGGATTTATTGGACATAATATTTTTCTAATATGTTTATCATCCAGGTATGTCTTAATTTTGTGAACTACAATGCTAGGATCAATTCCTAGAATCTCTTCGTAAGACCAAGAAAAGATGGCATAGAATTCATGAAATAGGGCTCTGTACATGTTAATTTCGTCAGTTGAGCGTGAAGCACCTATATGAATGTTCTCAGTTATTCCTGGTTTGATTAATATGTCAGTTGGAATTATTTCCGAAATGTTTTCTAAATTCATCTTAGAATATGAATGAAGGATTGCCATTGGAATTTGAGGTTCATTAACATATTCAGTCGAAAATATTGTTGAAAAGTAATTTTCAACTCTATAAAGGTATGATAGAAAAGAGGAGCGATGGTGAAGATCATCCTAAGGTAATTCATCCAATGACAAAATTTCTTGAATATTTTCATCACTTGAGAATGTGTTGAATAGGATCAGAAAAAAATGTTGTGGTTAAACTTGGTAGAGAAGAAGACTTTTCACTGATCACATTCACTTTATTAGTATCAGTTGATGAAGGGTTAGAAAGCGATTGAACCGAAACATATTCCAATTCATATGGACTCAAAGACATCTCATTGTGGTAGTAGTCTAACTCAAATTCTAAAGGCACAATCCATGGGTCATCAAATGGTATCGTGCTTCATGTAATCATGTTGATATTTGCAATAGTATGATGTATGTTAGGAGGAGGTATGACGAAAGTTACCATAATAGCAGAATCCTTAAGTAGACCTAATCAAACATCTTCGTAAGGGATAACAACTTTCTGACATATGGTATACTATTTGTAGAGGTGAGATCGGAAGTGTAGTAAGACAACTGATCAATTTTGACAATCTTTCCTTTATGAGGAAACATTATTAACCGAAAGACCGATAAGACTACAACTATCATGGCATAAGACCAACTCCAACCTAAATGAAGGTTTTATTCTAGAGGGGCATAAATGACTCCCACCTCTAGCGTAATAGTTTTTCCTTCTACCTCTAGGGGTAAATCCTAGAGAATTTCAAATGGATGAAAACCTCTTCCATCAAAGGCTTTCAGAATCATAGGTGATTGATAAATTATCGGAGAACCAAGATCTTTTCAAAAATATAAATATATTATGCATGTATATGCTCCCTCATCAATTATCGTGCGAAAAAATTACCTAGATTTGACTAAAATGGGTATTTGAAAATCCATTTGGTGTAGGAGTATAGGTACAAAGTTCTCAAGATCAAAGACGATGAGATTAGATTCTTGAGGTTCAATCGCTCCAATAGATGACAAATGTACTTCCTCTGGGCTGGATAAGATTGCGATAATTGGAGGGCTGACATTGTTGAAGGTGACATGGCCAAATCTTCAAGAATATTGTAATTCTGAGCGGCTCTCACATGTGGGTTGAATGTAATATTCCTAATTATCTTTTAGCTAGTTCGAATATTAAATTTTGTTTTTTTCAATAAGGTAGATGAATAAGAGGGTATAGGGACCCATAAACTCTTTAGTAGCAATAAAACCACTTCTAATGTCAATGTGGATCAGTGCAACTAGTTTAATAAAGCACTCCTTGGTGTGAATGGGGGTTAATTGTGGATGGGGTCAAGATTGACCAAATCAACAGCGCAATCATGGAGGTAGTGGAGGGATGGCAGCCATAGAGGGCATTATAAATATTGTTTATGTATGCTATTTTATGCCTTTATGCACACTTCAGCTATTTAGCGTAGTATGTTGTGCTATTTAGAACAAGGGTGTTTTTGGGTAGAAATCCTACCCTCATCCTCAAGGAACTTTGAGTGCCCACTCAGGAGAGGTTCCTTTGAGCTTCATTCCATCATTCAACATTAGGCCAATCTTCATCCACCTTTAGAAGCATAGTCTCGTTCAGCATTTGCACAATCTAGGAGGGCAGTTTTAGTGGAGGGTTGTTAACCCAAAATTTTTAGCTTGTTTTCTAGTGAGGGGATCGACTCTTCATCCAGAGAGTCATCAGGGGAGGAGTATCAGCCATTTTTACATCAGATTAGACACCTAACAATAGTTACCTAGCTATAGAGTGTAATTCAACCCTAGTGTTGCATTTTTCATATTGGGAATTTCCATAAACCCTTTCTGGGTTCTCTTAAAATTGTGCTAGAAAGCCCAGATCTCCGATCCTGATATTTTATGAGCAATATATCAAAAAATCTACTCATCCCTAGTTTCCAACAACAATTATATCCAACAGGATTGCATAGTCATGGCTTCCCAATAGTTTATGTAGCATCAATTTTTCATGTATTGATGTATAGGGTCATTTAAGGCTTGTTTTTCCTAGCTTGAGTGTCTTTTCCTCAAGATCTCGCACTCCATTTTTTGTTATCAGATATAATTAAATGGCTCAATGATCTGCTCATGTTTTTATGTATTGATGTTTTACTAAATTTTCCATTTTTATGTTCAATATTGTTATTTCTCATAATTCGGAATATTATAGTGTTATCGGAGCATAGTCTTGGCGCAGCCTGTGAGACACTACATCTATATCATTAGAAGAAGAAGAACCTCTTATATAATGGGAGAAGTAGTATATTAATAGAGGTCAAAGTTTTGATTATACAAACAACGAAGAAGACAAAGGAAAGACTCCAATATTAGGAGAAATGGATGAAAAGGAGTTTCCAAGGCTTCTTCTCCAAACCATGCAAGATATTTCCAAAGAAATCAAGGAGATGAGGATGGAAATACAAAAGGAGACACCAAGAGGGTTTCTACATCGAGAAAGCTCTGACACTTCACAGCACTGGTGTGAGCAACCAGTAATGTAGCAAGTTTCAAAATGCTCCACCATGCCTACATTCATAGCAGTGGGAAATGGGGGTGGAGGACTCCAAGAATAAGATACTCTTAATGATTACTTTCTAGAATATGAGTCTCAATCTCAAAGATTCAAATAGAATCTGAACTTCCAGGAGCTCTGTCAGATCAAGGATAATCGGATACCTCGTAATAAAATAGAAGTAGAGGGTACATGCAGAACAATGATCTGCAACATACTATGGGTATATTCTTTCTGCCTACTTTGGATGGGTCATGTAAGTGCATAGCCAACGCTTGGGTGGAAAAATTAGACATCCATTTATAGTTGAACCATGTACAAGAGATTGAAGCTATTAAGATAGCGGTGTTGCACCTTGAGGGTGAAGCACATAAATGGTGTTTTCACAGTATATCTACATTGGGGCATGCAAATGTGACTTCATATGTAGAATTCACCTAGAGGTTGGTGGAAAGATTTGGCCGAAGATATATAGAGGCACCCTTTGTTGGGCTAGCCAAGCTCAAGTAGTCAGGAAATCTGGAGACTGATATTTTTGAATTCCTAAAACTTTCTCTTATGGTGCAAAATATATCTATAGCTCAGAGAGTATATATGTTCATTGATGGGCTAGCAAAGCCTCTACATGGGTTTTTGAAGTCCACTAGACCAAATACGCTCCAAGATTCCATTGAGAAGGCTAGTGACTTACAGGATGATTTTCCAATGGCAAGAGCTCCATTTCAGCAGAAGCCCACTTTTCAGTCAAAGGGGAAATATGTGAAGGCTCCTCCCCCAAAGGAGAACCAGAGAAAAGGACCTCTTAGTGATGATGTCGGAAGATTTTTGAGGAGGAATATTTGCTTCACTTTCCAAGAACCGTGGGCACCAAGGCATCGTTGTGCTATGGGAAAGGCACACTATATTGAATAATTCTCTGATAGTGAGGAAGAGGAAGAAGAGGAAAAAGAAGGAGACATCAGCGCTGTAGCACCGGGATAGGATCCACCACTACCAGGGGGTTGGAATGGAGCATTTCCTCTAATTGGAGAAGCCCTTGCATATTTGCGGGGAGTACCCAAGTATCTAAATTTGAGAGTCCGAGGGACAGTTCAGGGACAATGGGTGTCAGTATTGATAGATAGATAAGAAGAGCGGTAAGCACCAAATGATTAGGGGCATGCACACCTATCCATCACAATAATTCTCCGCACATAAGATGGAGACTTATTTGTGTAGAGGAGGCAAGGAAAAATTAGTTTACTCAGATGGGAAGTCTACTCTAGACCATGATTCTATAGTATTTGGAGGCATTCCACTAGGGAGGTCCCCGGACCGGAATTTTGTTAAAGAATTCTCACAACTGGTACCACCAATCCTAGATCCAAATAAGAGGGGAGCCTTTGATGGGACAAACACTGTGTAGAGGGCCTTTGATTGGCTCAAGGAGTTGATGAGTATTTTCCCGGTATTAGAATTTCTAGATCTCACCAAACCTTTTGTGCTAGGATGTGATGCTTCAGGGGTAGGTGATGGCATAGTTTAGGTGCAAGGAGACCATCCCATAGCCTTTTTGGACCAGACGGTACTACCACAGGGGAAGGTGTATTCCATATATGAGAAAGGATTGTTGGAAATAATTCATGCATTGGACAAAATCAGGGAATATTGGATGGGAAACAACATCCAAGTAAAGATTGACCATCACAATCTTCAATGTTTTCTTGAGCAAAAGCACCTGCAAGTGTTACACAGCATTTTGTCACTGTCCCTGCAATCCCCAACTTGCACATTGGAGGGTCATTTCTGTGATCAATGCACAGTGTCATGCTTTGCAAATTACATCCTTGCATCCCTTTTGATGAAGGCAACATTCTCCTTGTTGACTTTTCCCTGAGCAGAGCTGTGATAATCCCTATTTTTGCCTTGGCGCGAGTAGCCCTTTATCTCCTCGCGTCGACCTGGGAATTTTACACTAAGCCCGCGCCACTTGGTGCTCCGTCACAGTGTGATGCCCGCACCAAGATATTTGTGAAATTATTTTTAAAAATAGAGGCGTAGGTTCCATTCTAACCACCTCGGGGATGAGTCATTGGGAGTGGTTGAACTGAAACAACCACAGGCCTCCTCCTTTAGCCAGTAGTTTCCACCTCCCTTGGAACAATCATAAAGGATATGCCTCCCTTCCACATTTGTAGGGATCCCAACCTCCTCCTTTGCCTCTATATAAACAAGCCTTATCTCTTTATGAAAACTAGTTGAATAATCGAAGCTGAACAAAGATAATTATATAGCTGAAGTGTTGAACTTGAGAAACTAAGCTATAGTTGAATAACTGAATTATTGAGAAGGTAGAACAAGGAGAAATCCATCAAGAGGTCCCTTATCCCGTCCAAATTCCCCGACGAGCTTTGAGACGTGCTTCACCCAAGCCCTACTGGAGGAGACCGCAACGTCAGAGCATGGTTGTATCTTTTCTTTCTACCTTTTAATATAGGTGACTATTGTCTAGTTCCCGTCTTGTGTTTTATCTTTATCAAATGCAATATGCTAGTCTTCTTTGGCTGACTAGTAGATTTTGGATGAATTAGTATGTGGGATTTGGTTGTCGTTTTCTAATCTTTGTGTAGGTGTTCAAGTGCGATAAGCGAAGGGATTGTGACTTGTCGAATCTGGAGCGAGTAATTCTTATCACCACTACAATTGCCGACAACAGCATTGGACCATAGGTAGGCTATCTTATCGCATATTATTTCATTCGAATATCTAGGAACCTACACCTTAGCATGATTCCTTGTTACTAGACCCACCCTAGGGCTAGAGGGATCATCTCTATCCGCAGATAGGATTTACCTACATAAAAAGTTGGCGACTCCGCTGGGGAACAGTGTGAGTTTGTCTTTGATCTTGTTGGTCATTTTTGGGTTTTTGGTCTTGTTTTTTACCTCTATGGTTGTTTAATTGTGCTTCAAACCCTTTTTCAGCCCCAGAGTGTCAAGATTGACCTTTTCTCTGTTGAGTTTTTTCCCTTTTCATTGGTTAACTAGCTTGGCGCAGTTTTCTCTTGAATAGTCGTGCCAATTGGCGCATGTTGCTTTTGTAGCACTCGCTCCATCGCCTGTTTGGCACTGATTACCACCTCACAGTCGCGTCGACCCCTGTGAGTTTTTGCGTGAGAGCTTTGCATGATTTTTTGGTTGATTTTACTTGTTTCTGGGTTATTCTTGAGAGTAATTGAAGTGTTTTGGACTGTCTTTGATTGCTGGAAGCTCATTTTCTTCAGTTGTTTGTCCATTTCTTATCAGTGTGACTTAAGGACTTAGGGTTTCTGAGTGCCTTGGTGCACTGAGCCTTCTGTTTGAAGATTGAGTTTCTTGATAGTTGTCGAATTTCTTCCCTATTTAATTTCTCTTGGTCTCTTTGATCCTGTAGAGTATGCTCATTGGTTGAATGACCATTCCCTTGCTTGTTTGGTTTTTCTTCCTCTTACTCCAAGCACCAATTACACTTCTTGCATGGGTCATTTTCGAGATTTCTCTTTGATTTGAAAAGTTTGTAGCATTGGTTTGGGTCTTGTTGTGTTTTTTTTATGTTGGAGGATTCATTCCTTTTCAACTTTCCCATTCGCTCTCTCAAACTAGTTTTTAGTTTTGTTTTTTATGACATTTAGTGCATTATTTGCTCTATTGCATTGAAAAAACAAAATATTGCATTTCTTTTTGCTTTGAAAATGAAACTTTCTTTCGCATAACTAGCATGGCATTGGCTACAGAAGAGTTTTTTGTTTTCCTTAGATTGCATTAGATGCATTAGTGGATGTTTTCTCATGATTTCAGTATTCGCTATTGCTTGAAATTTTTCTTTCCTTCTCATAGATAGCTTTCATTGAACAAAAATGGTATCCTTCTGCATATAGTTTTTCATTTAGGAAGATTTAAGATCCGACATACGTTAAGGTGTGGAAATTGAAACTTAATCCAATATCAACATTAAAATTTATTTCAACTAACCTAAGGAAACATTGAAACCTAATGAAATATTCTAGTGGTCTAAGTTAGAGACGTGTTCCAGAATCTTAAAACCTAGCAGTTGTCGTTTGCCATCTGGCTTCAAACAGCGCTAGTACGGACTTGTGCTCCCCATACCGTCGAGTATATAAAGGGGAACCCCTCTAGGTTGAAATCCTTTTATCTGTAGGAAGCTGAGTCTTCCTCCCTATAACCATGATACACCGAACACAGCATTCAGGGAGACTACCTGCGCATACGTCAAGTCCTTGGTCATTTCTCTTTCAATTGATCACCAAGGTGTATATGGCAGTTCACAGAAACTTTGCATACCCTCTTAGTTAGATTACATGAGCAGTCATTTTTTATCTTTACTGACTCCTTAAATTTGAAAATATTATCGAGCACTTGTCCTTTCGCACTCGTTCAACATTGAAAGTGTCTAGAGTCATATTTTTCCTATTTCTTGACTCTTAAAACATGAAACAACAAAGTTTGGTTTCAGTGTCATAAAATAAACTACCAATGATCACACACCCATAAAATTTATAGCACTTGGCTTGTTTTTATTGCTTTTCTTTCTTGAGTTTTTACTCGGATCTTTCTTTTTCCTTCTTGTTGAGAAGCAGTCACGATGGCGAAACCACCAGTTTAATCGTCCTCACTCCCTTCTAGTGGTAGTCCTTTACTAGAAATTTCATTTGAAACTCTCAGTCCTCTAGGTCTGCCGAGCTTTAGCAACCTATTCTCCCATCAATCTTACCCCTTGCTACCCGGTCTCCCGCTGACGAGCAAGTTGAATTCAATTGGCCTCCCACGGGCGCTTGGTCTAGTTTTGGGGACGAGGAAGAATTCCCTCCTCTTACGTCGGGATCACCATTTTTATCTTTTTTTATACCTCCTAGTCCTCGTAGTATTTTCGAAGATCTTACGGAGGAGTTATACATGGACACATTAGGTCCTACTGGTAGTGATGGAATTCCTGTTTCTACAGAAGAGTATCAACTTTTCCCTGAAAACACCACTCAGGTGTCTGCTCAATATTCACCATCGGTGTCACTTCCAGCCAGATATAGGTCTTTGGGTTAGATTATTGTTGGTGTTGCCTCCATGGCATCATCTACTCCGTCCATGAGTCTAGTCCTTCCAACGTTAGGATCGTTATTGACGACACTTGCTTCATCGATTGTGGTTACATCTGTCCCACTTCAACCTGCTGTCTGTGTGGCTGCGTCTGTGCCGGTCACTCAGTCACCAGCGGCCTCAACTAAGATACATGGTGGCCTCACTTTTGAAGAGTATCTATTGCCTATCGATCAACAGAACTCTTAGGTTTCTGAGCAGCCTCATGCTCCTGTTAATATACCACACCATTATGACAAATATGGTAATCCTGTTTATTTTCCCTATCTTACTCCTCATCACTATGATGTTGTCGGTAACCCCATCTATGAATTTCATACTCTCCATCATTATGATGAGCGTGGTGTTCCTGTTTATGACCCTTGTGAAATTGTTCCTGAGATAGGGAGGACTTATCAGGTGCAACCCCCTGGCCCACAAGGACAACCCTTTCAGGGACAACCTTCAGCTCAGTCGAGATTTGCATACAGTCCACAAGGAAAACCTTATGGTCTATAGGGCCAACCTTTACAAGCCCAGCCCATGGTCCAACAAGGACAACCTCAAGGGCCTTCCGGTCAACCTTTGTATCAACCGGGACCTTCTTACGGTCCTGGAGGGAAAATATATTCATCTCAGGGACAAGTTTTTGTCCAACAACCGGTATCATATACTCAAAATGGTATATACATTGGGCAGCAAGGACAACCCTGTGGTCCTCCTCCAGGGCAACCTGGTTCATCATCTCCATTAGTTCAACCTGCTCAGCCAGGGAAAAATGGTAGCTCTCAGCATCTAGTTCAATCTGCTTTGCAGGGGCAACCTACTCAACTGAACCAACAACTAGCTCAGTCTGCTCAACAACAATTTTACTCTGCTTCATAACAGGGTCCTACTTTTCAACAACCTGTTCAGTCTACTCAGCAGCTGGTTTACCCTGTTTATTCATCTCAACAGGGACCCACTTATCAACAGCCAACTCAACCCTAAGGCGTTTATTATCCTCGTGGTAAATATTGGCCAATATATAGTGCGCCTCAAGGTTTTACTTATCACCCTCAATCTCAGTTTCTGTATAATCAATCGTAAGGCCACACTTACATTCCACTGCAAAATCCTCAACAAGGACCTCAATGGTATACTCAGAATCAGTATCCTCAATATCAATAGGCTTATTCGGCTTATCCTCCATATCATTTGAATCCTTCGAGATAGAACCCATGGGGGCAGAATGTTTCTCAAACAGGATGGAATGCAAGTTCAGGTTCTTATCAAGGACCTGCTATGCCTTTTAACCCTCAACTACCATTTCTCGCTATGTTGGAGTTGCCTGATGTGTCAAAGTTGATGAATGATCCTATTCTTCACAACCCGTATTAGCCTCCGGTTCCGACTAATATTCCTAGTGATTGTCCCAAATTTGAGGGCAAGTCCAGAGAAGACCCCCAAGCACATGTTATGGCTTACCACTTGTGTTGTTCCTCTAGCTCTTGGGTTGATGATTCAATTCAAATTCGTCTTTTCCAACGGACTCTTACTGGTGTTGTTGTTAAGTGGTATATCGAGCTCTCTCTTAGTTGTTAGTATGAATCTTAATTCCAATCGTACAAAAAAAGACCAATTTAGTTGCACATAAAAAATAGCCCTAACAACAGAAATGACTGCTAATATATTCAGATCTACAATTAGGTGATCAAGATAAATGCTGCAAAAATCTAGATCTATGCATTAGAAAACATTAAACAGTATAAAAAACAATGTTTACTCCATGCATCCAATAGACAAGACAAGAATATATCAAATGAATTTTGTATTAATGGCACCTCGGAGGAAAACACAAGAGGTGTTCCCGGTTCTCCTCAATGGTATGGGTTCTTGTAAGTCCTCAACACTTCAGATTTAGAATTTCTCTCTCTTGATGGTGTAGAAAACCCAGACAAAAATGGAAAAATATGGCTATGATGGTGAACCAATAGCCAGACCAAAAGTTTAGATCTAGTGGGATCTTTAGGCAACAAAAGGTGAAAAATGAATGGAAAACCCCTGCTATTTATAACAAAATATTGAGTTAGTCTAGATATTGGTGCATAGCTAAAATATTATTAACCAAATCAAGATCCAACTTTTATGGAATATTTTATTATATTTTTTTGAGGGAAAAATAATTTGACTTGGGTCAAATCCCTTTATTTGTAAATAATAAATAAATAAATGATTCATTTATCATTTTAAGGATGTGGTTGAGTAATAATAAATAAATAAATGATTTATTTATCATTTTAAGGATATTGTTGAGTAATAATCAAACAAATAATGATTTATTTAATTATTTAAGGGAGATTTAGTCATATTTAACAAATAATATTATTTAAATAATGTTTAAATAATTATTCTTTAGAAAATAATAAGATAAATAATGATTTATCTAATTAATTTCCTTGTTTTGGGTTAAATATAACAAGTAATATTAATTAAACGTTTGTTTAACTTATTATTCCTTGAGGAAAATCAAACAAATATGAATTTATTTAATGTTTCCCCATGGAGTTTCCTATTTAGAACATAAACAACTTGATAAAGGTTGCTTTAATAAGTTAATTTCATAGTGAATGCAATTATACTTAGGGTAAAATTGGTCTTACATGGTGTACTTGGGTCCATCTAATACCAATGGGTTAGATGACCAAAAAATGGTGTAATAGTGGTATCTTTCAAGATTTCAACTCTCTCGCTATGCAATTCCTTACTCATTTTCAGTTACTGGTTCGTTATGAAGCCGGGACACATCTCCTCACCTCCTTGAAACAGGATCGGGCTACTCATATCTCAGAACATATTCATGAATGGAGACATCATCGTCGCTTGATCAAGTTTGAAATTCCTGATCAGCTTCTTACTCACTGGTTCACTACCTCCTTTGTTAATCATATTGCAAAAGACATAGCCATGGGGGCATGTGTAACTGAGGAACAGGCCATTGCTCGTGCCTAGTAACTTGATCTCGTGTACTCTCAATCGGGCATATTGTATGATATTTTGACTGATTCCCCTTGACTTGGAACTTCTACCACTTCAGCAACCCCATCCATCAATGATATTATTGGTTCTGTGTCTCATACTTCGCGTAAGTCTTCCTCCTCCAACCCTGGGAAGCAAAAGTCTAATTATTCCAATGATATTTCTCATCAGTCTAGTTTCAATCTTGGTAAAACCTCGGAGGTCTATGTCGTTCAGGAAAATCCTATGGATAAGATTTCTAAAGGGAAAAAGAAGGGTAAAGGTAAGACCAAGGCCAATTCCCTAAAACTAGATTCGTCCAAACCTCTTGTTGATGATGGTTCACAACGTAAGTCAAAGTACCCCTGTCTGATTTGTGATGGAGACCACTACACCAAGGACTATCCTCGACGGTTCGAAGTGAGTAAGTTGATCAAAGGAAATCAGGGTACTTTTTCTGTTCTTAAAGAAACTTTTCCATCTCAGTAGACCTAGATGGTCAAGCAGCCTCAATCATCTATTCCTTCTGGCTCTCAAGTGTTCATGATGAACGGTTCTGCATTTGTTTCCTTTGCTACTCGTTCAAAAGATTATGCAGGGTCGCACCAGGCAATGGGGAAGGAGATCACTGATGGTCCTCCTCCTCCACTTGTTTATGGTCCTCTTGAGATTGAAAGGCCCAGTGTTGAACCTGTTGTGTGACCACTTTCCAAAGGTGTTCTTTGGAAATCTTCTTATAATCCCAACACCCGTGCTGCTCAACATTACAGTATTTTTGAGGATTTAGCACAGGCACCATCCGTGATGTCCGCATTAGAAGTACTCCAGAGTTTTCCATCTCAGCAAAAATCTTTATTATTTGCGATCGACGGGGTTGATGTTGCTGATACTAGCCTTCTCACTTTCGATCTAGATAATTTCGTCCTGTGACTTCCACATCAGATTGTGCTCCTTATACAAGCCATTGTTAATGGTCTCGAAATCCATCAAGCCATTGTGGATGAAGGTGCATCAACCTGTGTCATGTCAGCTTCGTGCTAGAAGGCCATTGGTTCTCTAGCCCTGAATTCCTCACCAAATTCCCTTGAAGAATTTGATGGAAGGGAATCAAAACCTTCGGGTGTTCTCGCAAGTTTTCTGATTACATTTAAAGGGAAGACAGTCAATGTTGAAGTAGAAGTAGTTAATGCTAAACTAAATTACAATCTTCTACTCGATCGTAGTTGGACTCATGCTATGCTTTGTGTTCTGTCCACCGTCTTCCATGTTCTAAAATTTCCACATGAAGGCAAGATAGTTACTGTCGATCAATTATCCTTTTTCACCTCTTCTTCCGAGAACAACGTTCTGTAGGTGGATAAAATTCCTACTCCCTTCGAGAGCATTGGGCTAGGTCTCTTCAAATATCCAGGCCTCATGGGTATTTTTCCCCTTTCACCACCAAAGAGTGTTCAAATTAATATGATCTCTTGATCGAATGATCCATGGATTATACCTTCACCTAAATAGGTCGATTCATATGGAGTTCAATGCCTTTGAGTTCGATTGAGATCGATTAGTGTGAACTCATTGCTGCACCGGATACTCCACCTTTTGATGGTGCTCCTTTAAACTTGTCTCTTGACGTGTATTCTCAATCCCCCTGGCTTGGCGATTCAAACTCATCTGATCCTTTAAAATAAGTGTTTCCTTGTGATGAAGCTATCGTGGAAACCATGTCTCTCGAAGATTTTTCGTGGGATGATGGTCATCCTCGTTCCTCGTTTATGCCTGGCCTTGAGGCTATGTCTGCATGTCTTGAGCGTTTTGCATCTCAAGTCCCTTCTCCTCTGCTTGAAATGCCAATTTTGACACATGAAGTCCTTACAGAAGGTAACTTGAGTAATATCACACAAAATGTGCCTATGGACATTTCCATGAAGCTAGGAATTTTCGAGAACATCCATGTGGGAGTCACTTGTTCTTCCGATGAAGTCCAAGTTTACACTAGCCTTTCCCGCGAATTTCGTGATGTTTTCGCATGGTCATATGAAGAAATGCCCAGCATTGATCCTAGTATAGTGGTGCATGAAATACCTACCTATCCCAGTTCGAAGCTTGTTCGACAGCGTCTTCATCCGGTGCACCCTAGAAAGGCTGCAGCCATTAAAATTGAAGTTCAAAAAATTCTCAAAGCTGGTTTAATTTATTTAATTCCCTTGAAACATTGGGTTTTGAAAATCATTCCTGTCGATAAGAAACAAAGAACTATCTATGTCTGTGCTGATTACCGTGCCATAAATCAGGTCTATCCTAAGGATAATTATCCCACTCCCTTCATCGATCAAATCATTGACGACTGTGCCGGGAGTGAGATTTTTTTCCCTTATGGACAACTTTTCTGGGTAAAATCAAATTAAAATTATCCCGGCCGATCAACATAAGATGGCTTTTATCTGTCCTTGGGGTAATTTTTCATTAAAGAAACTCCCTTTTGGCTTGAAGAATTCCGAGGCCAATTTCCAGCAAGCGATGTGCTACACTTTTCATGACATTCGTCACATGATTTAGCCTTACTTGGATGACCTTCCGGCTCATTCAGCTAAGCATAGGGACCATCCAAACCATATTCATTATATATTTCTTCATTTTCGACACTAAAACATTCGACTTAATCCCCATAAGTGTGTCTTCTACGCTAATTCTAGTAGAATTTTAGGGTTTATCGTATCTAAAGATGAAATTCACCTCGATCCACTTAAGGTTGAGGCTATTGTTAATCTCCCCTCTCCATCCTCATTACATCAGTTGTAGAGTCTGCAAGGTAAGGCCAAATTTCTACGCCGTTTTATCCCAAACTATGCCAAAGCAGCTAAAGGATACACGCAACTTTCAAAGCAGGACATCCCTTTCTATTGGGATGAGGTTGCTCAACAATATTTTGATACACTCAAGACATTTTTGGTCAATTCTCCTTTGTTACGTCCTCCAAATTATCATCATGATTTTTCCCTCTACTTAGTTGCCGCTTTTAGTACAATTTCCATGGTTTTGGTTCAATATGATGACGACGGTCATGAACATTTCATTTATTACCTATCTCATAAAATTATCGATCCTGAAATGCATTATGCTCATGTCGAGAAGTTAGCACTGGCTGCGGTCCAGGTCATCCAGCGCTTTCATCATTATATCCTTTTGCGTACGGTGACTGTGATTTCTGATTGCAACCCCAAGACCTATATTTTTTCTCGACAATTGCTGGGGGGGAAATACTCAAAATGGATTGTTATCCTCCAAGAGTTTGATTTGGAATTTACTACTGCAAAATCAAATAAATCTCTAGTTTTTGCTGATTTGATTTGTTCCCTTCCTTCCGACTCTGCTCCCTGTCATTCTGAGCACCATATTCCAGATGATACACTTTTCTTGATTAGCAACCTCGATCCCTAATACGGTGATATCATCGTATATCTCCAGACTTCCACATTCCAGTCTAAGTTGACAAAGGATGCCCGTCGTCGTATCTGGCATCACTCGCAACCTTATCGCATAGTCGAAGATACACTCTATCGCGTTGGAGTTGATTCCATACTCCACCGATGTTTGACCCTCGAGGAAGCTGAGAAAGATTTGAATGATTGTCACAGTGGTGCCTGTGGTGGTCACATGTCTGGTTATGCTACTGAAAAAATATACTTCGTGCCGGGTATTTTTGGCCTTCCATTTTCAAAGACTGTATTGTCGTAGTTCGTAAATGCCATGATTTCCAAATTTATCAATGCAATATGCATGCGCCACCTGTTCCCCTTCACCCTGTCATTACCGTTGGTCTCTTTGCTAAATGGGGCATCGATTTTATGACGTGTAACCCTCACTCGAGTGGGGGGCATGCTTATATCATCGTAGCCGTGGACTACTTCACCAAATGGGCCGAAGCAATGCCTACACATGCCGCTGACGGTAATACAACTGCTCAGTTCATATTCAATCATATTATTGCTATGTTTGGTGTCCCTCAAGCCATCATTATCGATCATGGTTCCCATTTTCGGCATTATATGGTCGCAGAGTTGACTTCAAAGTTGGGTCTGCATCACGACAACTCAATTCCATACTACCCTCAAGCCAATGGCCAGGTTGAAGCTGTGAATTTTTTTTTTGTCACAATGATTCAACATACGATTTGGATCCACAAATCAATCTGGCATCTCATGTTATTTTCAGCTCTTTGGGCATACCGAACCTCAGTGAAGAGTGCGACCGGATTCACCCCTTTTCAGTTGGTCTATGGTTTGGAAGCTACTCTCCCGATTGAATGTGAACTACCTTCACTCAAGCTAGCTATGGAATTATTGCCTAATACTTCACTGGAAGAAGAGCATCTCCTTTACTTAAAGAGGTTGGATGAAAATCTTTGATTAGCTACTTTGGTCATTGAGGCACAAAAGAAGTGAGTCAAAGCTCATTTTGATCAATCAGTTTCCCCTCGTTCTTTCGTTGAAGGAGATATTATCCTCCTATATGACCCAGCTCATGATAAGCCAGGGGCAGGTAAATTTCAACCTATGTGGCATGGTCCCTACATTGTTAAACGTGTGTTGCAAAATGGGGCCTATGAGCTTATTGACTACGAAGGCAATCCTCTTGAACAACCCATAAATGGGTTTTATCTCAAAAAATATTATGCATGAGTCATTTGTGCATATCACGTGTACATAGGTGTTATTTTCATTTTTGTACATGTATTTGGGTTTGGTGTGCTTTGTAAGTGTTTTCTTGCTTATTGGGTCTTCATTATTGTGTATATGTCTATTACCCTTTACGTCGGTTTCGCGAATGGTGCTTCTCGCAGTACCAGGAATTTGTCTTCAACAGCTTGGATAATTTATAATCCTTCTGGTGAGTTGATAGACCTTCAAGGTATTTATCTAGGACAAACTACAAAAAATGTTGCTGAATATAGTATTTTCAATGAGCTATTAACCAAGGAAATTAACTCTGCATACGCGCATTGCTTGTAAATCTAGATTCACAGCTTGTTGTTCTACAACTAAATAATCATTATTCAGTTAGGAATCCACACACTATGAGATTGTATTTACGTAATCGTTTGTTGGAAAGACATTTTGATTTCATTACTTATCAACATATTCCTAGACAAATGAACACGTTAACTGATACAGTGGCTAACATTGTATTAGATAGAAATTTGCATAATTTGTAAAAACATCATCACATGTAAAAGGATCCATGTAAGGAAATAGATGTATATATATATATATCGCATGTTTGCAACTGTGTGCATAATAACATCAAAAAATATGTGTATGATTCTGTTACATCCCGAGACATCATCTCTCACAAAATATGCAGATAAAATAAACCTAGCTGTCTAATTAGCATGTTGCTCGTGATAACATGTCACGGCTCATACTAACCGCCTCAGAAAGTGGTGGATTCGGCTAGGCACTCCTAAAGTGTGTCTCTAATAGGTGCAAGGAACATCATCAAAACGTGCATAATTTGGGACTCCTCGGGTGATCCCCTCCAGTTGTGCACTATCTCATCTTCCTCGTTTCCCTCACCTTGAGGGTCGAAATCGCGAGGGACTCACCTCACTATTGGTGACATGCCAACAGGTCTCTCTGGGCCAACATCTGCATCACATGTATTTAATGTCAGAACATGCATAAACAAAAAAAATCATAATACTCATCAAATCAAAAATTGAGTCTTACCCAAATCTTCATCCCAATCTTCTCCCTCTGGGAGTGGGAGGTTTGTGTCACCAGTGAAGTCTGTGCCAGAGTAGGACCAATCCTCCACGAAAATAAGTTGTCGACGGAGCTAATCAAAAAATTCCAGCCTCCAAGACATTCGTTGGCCACCCCCTTCCCTTGGCATCAATGCTGCCCATTGAGCCATCCAAGGTTATCTCACTGGTGAATTCGGAACTATAACCTCCTGTCATTGAAAAATTGGTAATTTTTCCAAGAAGAACGATACCAAGATGGATCCATAACTAAATTGTTTCATTTTGGCGTTCTTGCACTTGGTTAATTGGTGCTTCATGTTTATGGTCACTGCCTCTGCCCAGTTAAAGGGGGTCGACGCCATGCAGTCTACAACAAGAAGCAATTGTTTCTTCATTGCTTCGTGCGGTGCTTGCGATCCCGCAGCACGTGTGATGGTATGAAATACCATGCGTAGTGTCAAATCCGGGATAGTTTGTATATCAACTTTCCCACTACCAGTTCCTTTCCTCACTCCTCAGCATACCCTGTCTATCACGATGGACATGTTTTCCATGCAGGGTCGAGTGCCGGTCAGGAGTGGTGCTGCACCTCTCTGTGATATTCCTGTAATGAAGTATACGTAGAAAACATCAATCTCGAGTTCTTGATCCCATAGGATGAAATTCTCTTGATCTTCATCCCATATACTGATAATATATTGTAGCAATTCTGGTTGGGCTCAGAGACATGGTGTGAGGAAGAATTTTTTCAAACCACAGTTCCTGAGGGCTTCCATAACTCCCTCATTTTCCATGGCTAATTCATCTTCCTCACTATGTTCCCATTCTTTCCATTCAATGACCATTTTTCTCTGTTCTACCTACAAAAACACACATACAAGTGATATTAGTCAATATTTATCCTTGAATTTGTAAAAAATTGGGACATTTGTTAAGTATTTTTGCTTGAAATTGCGTTGCACCATTGGTGCGCCCTAACGTTAAAAATAGGGTGGTCAACACGACTCCGTGCCCGAAACCCGTGCCGACCGTACCGCCCTAGATTTTGCAATTTCTCCCCACAAATTCAAAAATTGCATGAAGAAAGGAATAGCTTAAAATGACAAGAGGGATCTCAGCTCTTACCTGGAGTTGACGGATTTGCGATTGATGTACTGGATTGGCCACTATCGTCATCACAAGATTGCATAGTAAAATGGGTAAAAACTGCTCCACAAGAGGTAAAAAGTGAAAAGTAATTGTTTTTTACTTTTTTGGGCATTTTATAACTTTTTACAACCCTAATTAGGTTTTAAGGAATTTTTTTTTGAATATTTTATGATATTATTTTCAAAAAATGGGTTTTATACATGTCCCTTGTGCAGCAATAGGTTTTTGTGTGACAAGGATGAAGTGACGAGTTATATTTTAAACTTTTTTGGAATCGGTAAAAACACAAAAAAGTCACTACTGGAGTCATCTTTTAGCTCTTTTCTGACTCTCTAAAATCGAAAATATTTTCGAGATGCTTGTCGTTTTGAACTCGTAAAATGGTTGCGAAACGATATCTACCCAGTATACGTTTACCCCTTTTTCAGGCTGGGATGGACTATTTACGAAAAAGGAATACCTTAGCCTATCGCGACTAAGAGGTTGTCTCAGACATAGATTTCTACCTTTTTGGATCTATGAGACTACCTACGAAAAGGGACTGCTGGAGTTTTATTTTCTGTCTTCTTTTCAAAATCTCTAAACATGAAAAGATGTCGAGTTCTCCCTTTTTCAGACTCGTTAAATCCTGATGACATCAGACCTCATCACCATGACGTTATTTGAGTTCCTCCTTCCTAGGGCTCATAAAATGTACTAGGATGGATTTGTCCAAATGAAAAACTTATAGTGCAAGCATATGCTATCTCCTTCAAGATTTTTTTCAAAAATAATTGGGGTACTCGCCAGAAATGGTTGGGAAAAATTGAACGAGATTTTAGTTGTGTTGGCAGTATGTTGCTCTTGAACATGGCACTTGTCTGCATTTGTGTTGGGTTGGGGAAATCTCATTCCATCATTTTTTCCTCCATGGGTTTGGGTAATCTCTTTTGACTTCTCATTTTATCTTTGCCACATCATCATGACCTTAGATCCTTTGATGTCAAATACTGCCAAATCCAGTGTCGTGTTGCCGATATGTTCAAGAGAAGTTCGCCTCTGCAGTTTTTTCAACCTCCTTCTGATTCTATGTTGGTCCTGATTCACAATCATCATATTCCTCTACCTCGTGTCGAAGAAGTGGGAAAAATTATGGCCCTCCTTTGACTAGGTCACTTCCTGTCAACTTCAGCTCATTATCCAGGAATCTGATCTAGAGACTCCTTCTAGTACCTTGGAGCCTGCATGCTTTAATGGCAGGTTATTCGCATTCGATGCAAGGTCCACATCATTGGCCTTCGATCGACTGACTCTACGGGTGTTCGACTCCAGATCATTGTTCACATTTCGTGGATTGTACCTTGTGTACCTTGAGAGCCATTTTCATTATTGGTGGTTTCTCTCGCGTCCGTTAACAACTTTCATCATTAGCTGGTAATCAGACAATTTTCTTGCATGTTCGAGTTCAACTCATACATTCGCATGCTAGAAATTGTACTTATTCAGGTTGATATGGAGTGCAAGACCCTGGATTTTGTCTTATAAGATCCAGGCTATGGGTTCGTTGTGGATTATCATGACTTATTGCATGACTCTTTGATTAGATGGTAACGACCATACCTAAGTCTATTTGTTGATCTTTACTGGATGACTGCGTCCATACCTAGATCTCAGTTTTTATACTCTATCATGGATGGTTGCGCCCATGCCACATGTTCATATATCATAGATATCAGTTGTATTGTAATTTCAGGTTTTCTGACATCAGTGTTTGGTTCGAACCCGTTCTCATAAATCATTTTCCCCCTCCCTCTCCCTCAGACCACATGCTTTAGGGGCCATATGTTACACATAATTTTTTCGCTGTCCCTGCAATCCCCAACTCTCACATTGGAGGGTCATTTCTATGACCAATGCATAGTGTCATTCTTTGAAAATTACATCCTTGCATCCCTTTGACATTTCCCTGAGCAGAGCTGTGAAAATCCGTATTTTTTACTTGGCGCGAGTAGCCCTTTATCTCCTCGCGCTGACCTAGGAATTTTATACTAAGCTCGTGCCACTTGGCACTCTATCACATTGTGATACCCATGCCAAGCTATTTATGAATTTAAAAAAAAAAATAGAGGCAGAGGTTCCATTCCAACCACCTCGGGATGAGTCATTGGGAGTGGTTGAACTGAAACAACCACGAGCGTCCTCCTTTAGCTAGTAGTTTCCACCTCCCTTGGAACACTCCTAAAGGATAGGCCTCCCTTCCACATTTGTAGGGATCCCAACCTCATCATTTTCCTCTATATAAAAAAGCCTTCTCTCTTTATGAAAACTAGTTGAGTAGCCGAAGCTGAACAAAGAGAATTATACAGCTCAAGTGCTGAACTTCAGAGACTAAGCTATAGTTGAATAACCAAGTTATTAAGAAGGTAGAACAAAGAGAAATCCATCAAGAGGTCCCTTATACCGTTCGAATTCCCCGATGAGCTTTGAGACGTGCTTCACCTGAGCCCTGTTGGAGGAGACCGCAACGTCAAAGCATGGTTATATCTCTTATTTCTACAGTTTAATATGAGTGACTATTGTCTGGTTCCCGTCTTGTGTTTTATCTTTATCCAATGCAATATGCTAGTCTTCTCTGACTGACTAGTAGATTTTGGATGAAATTAGTATGTGGGATTTTATTGTCCTTTCTGATCTTTATGTAGGTGTCTAAGTGTGATAAGAAAAGGGATTGTGACTTGCTGAATCAGGAGCGAGAAGTTCTTATCACCACTACGATTGCTGACAATAGCATTAGACCATAGGTAAACTATCTTATCGCATCCTCTTTCATTTGAATACCTAGGAAACTACACCTTAGCATTATTCCTTGTTACTAGACCCACCCTAGGGCTAGAGGGATCGTCTCTATCTATAGAGAGGATTTACCTACATAACAGCAAGAAAGGTAACAAAAATGGGCTAGCATAATTACGGCATATGTCTATGAAATTGAACATCTCAAAGAGAGAAGCAATGAGGTAACAGATGTCTTATCACAGAGCCCAGCAGCACTATCATTGATGAGTGTGGATTCAGATTGGGAGTCCTAGATTTTGGTGGAGTATTCCAAGAACCACTTCAAATGTGAGCCGCTTGATGGGCACGTGACCAAAGGGAGGTATAGAGTAATGGATGGGTTCATCTACTACTAGGATCATATATTCTTGACTAGAGATTCTAATCTCAAGGATAAAATTTTGCATGCAACACATGATTCATCCCTCTCCGGCCACCAAGGTTTTATTAAGACATATCAGGCCATTATGGGGATATTCTCATGGGAGGGTCTCAAGGAGGATGTGCTCTAGCATATCAATAAGTGCGTAGTTTTCCAGAAGAATGAAAAAGAAAAAAACCATCCTACAAGGTTGTTACAGTCACTTCCTTTTTCGGGAGGGAAATGAGAGAGCCATTTTATGGACTTCATTACCATTTTTCCAACAGTACATGGTAAGGATTGTATCTTTATGGTCATTGGTCAACTAATTCATTTCCATCTATTTACAATGCACCACTTCACAAGGGGCCAAGATTCCCCTTCTACTTTATGGATTTCCTAAAACAATATTCAATGATGGAGATAACCACTTCCTGGATGGCTTTGGGTAGAATTTGTTTCGGATGGGGGGTACCAAGTTGAGATGGAGTACTAGTAATTACCCCTACACATACAGGTAGACAGAGGTAGTAAACAAGTGGCTAGGAAGCTACTTGCAGAACTATGTTCCGGGGCAGCAAAGAGCATGGTTGCATCGGTTCCATTTTGAGGGATGTGGTTACAATCCAACATTTCATATGGAAATTAGTATGTCTCTATTTTTAGTTCCATATGGTGATGATGCCTTATCAATTTTTGATAGAATAGTTTGAGCAAGCAAGGGTCCTAGAGTCCAAGATGGGATCCAAGAGAGTCATGATATATTACAGTTTCTTAAGGACAACATTACTACATCCTAATATCAGCATAAGTTATGTACAAACCATGAGTGGGTAGAGGAACATTTTAAGGTAGAAAATTTGGTCTCTCCCCATCTTCAGCCATGCAAACAATCTACGTTGAAGGAGAAGGGGACTGAGAATATTTTCTATGGCCCATACTGGGTGATCCATCTTGTTTGGGGAGTAGCATATGGGTTGGAGCTCCCCATTGGGAGTAATGCCCCCAACATTTTTCATGTCTCAAGCCTCAAAAACGCCATTGTACAGCATGTAGTTTCCATCATGGATCTCCCACCTATTTATGATGTGAGCCATTTCGTTTTATCACCAAATTCTATCTTATACACTTAGGAGGGGCAGCTAAGGAACAGGGTGATTGGAGAATATATGATTCGGTGGAGGAATCTACAGATGAGGACTGTAATAATCCTAATTAGCTTTTAGCTAGTTAGAATATTAAATTTTGTTTTTGTCAATAAGATAGATGAATAAGAGGGTAGAGGGATCCATAAATATCTTTATTAAGAATAAAACCACTTCTAATGTGAATGTGGATTAGTGCATCTAGTTGAATAAATAACTCCTTGTAAATGGGGGTCAATGCATGTCAACGGGGTCAAGATTGACCAAATCAATAGTACAGTCATGGAGGTAGTGGAGAAATATTGGAGGATAGCGCAGTCATAATGGGAGGGAGTCTCCATGAGAGTAGCATATTTAATGAGTGGGACCCAGGGGGAGGAGGCTCATAAAGCATATAAGGAAGGGGATGGCATCCATAAAGGGAATTCTGAGTATTTTTTATTTATGGTTTTTTATGATTTTCTGCATGCTTCAGCTTTTTAGTGGAGTTTGTTGTGTTGTTTAGCACAAGGGTATTTCAGGGTGAAAATTCCACCCTCATCCTTGGGGTACCTTGATTGCCCACTCAAGAGAGGTTCCTTTGAGCTTCATTCGATCATCTATCATTAGGTCAATATTTAGCCACCTTCAGCAGTGAAATCTCCTTTTGAAATTGTGCAATCCAGGAGGGCAGTTTCAGTGGAGGGTTGTTAACTCGAGTTTTTGAGATTGTTTTCCAGTGAGGGGATCAACCCTTCATCCGGAAATTCAGTAGGGGAGGAGTATCAACCATTTTTACATGAGATCAACCACCTCCCAATGCTTACCCAGCTATAGAGCATAATTCAACCTTAGGGCTGCATTTTTCATACTGGTAATTTCTAGAAACCCTTTCTGGGTTTTCTTGGAACTGTGCTAGAAAGCCCAGATCTTTAATCTCAACATTTTTTGAGTGATATATCGGCAGATCTATGCATTCCTAGTTTCCAACAGAAGTTATTTCCAGCAGGATTACACAATCATGGCTTCCCAACAGTTTATGTAGCAACAATTTTTCATGTATTGATGTATAGGGTCATCTCTAGCAGGATTACACAGTCATGGCTTCCCAACAGTTTATGTAGCAGCAATTTTTCATGTATTGATGTATAGGGTCATTTGAGGCTTGGTTTTCCTATCTTGAGTGTATTTTCCTCAAGATCTTGTACTCTATTTTCTGATATCATATATAATAAAATGGATTAATGATCTACTCATGTTTTGATGTATTGATGTTTTTTTGCATTGTCCAATTTTATGTTCAATATTTATGTTTTTCCTATTTTGGAATATTACATTGAAAACCAATTTTCGAAGTACATCTTTGACAAATGGTTTAATTACTAGATCAGGATTAGGTTTCCTGATGTGTAATGGTTTGGAAATAGGAGGAGTCGATGCTAGAGGTTGACTGGATGATCTAGCTTCATTTCCAGTTAGAAGACTCTTAGATCCATAATCTTGAGATTGGGTTGCGAACATGACTTGGGATGACATAAATTTGATATCTGCTGATGAATTGGAAGAAGATCTATTGTGGGAGATCATTTTTCTGTCTTGCGAAGGAAGAGGATCTTTAAGAACAGTGGGTGTGGGTGAACCTTTGATAAATTTAGATACCTCGGCCCGATGTGGGCACTCTTTTGTGTAGTGATCGTCATGACAGATAATACAAGGATAACGAGGTTTCCTCTTTTCATTGGATGGTTTGGTTTTATCTTCCTTTTATTTTGGATAATTATTTTGTTTTTTTTTACCCTTCTTTTTTTTTACTCCCAGATGATATATTTTTGGCAGTAGACGAATATATGACATGGATTTCGGTAGAAGTTTCTAAATAAGTGTCTCCTTTAAGTGAATCAAGTAAATTTATGATTGGAGTAGTAGACTTGGATTGCCTCTTTTTAATCTTTGATGTGTTAACTGTACCAATTACAATATCTATGACATCAGAACTGAAAGAAGTCGTAGTAAGTTGACCTAGGTGAGGTAAATCTGAAATATTTTCATACAAAGTACTAGACTGTGTATAAACAAGGTCTAGATATTTGGCTTGAGAGATAACCTAATCTTCTATTACAATTCTCCTTTAGCTACATCTTCAATAATATTAGGGAGTGATGATTTGATAAACCATTCAACTAGAATTCGATTTGGGATGAAAACTTTGACTAAAAGGTGTCTATGTCGCCATTCGTGGATGTCATCTGAAATGTACATAGATGTACTTTGTTTGAGTGAATTCAAAAGTTCCATGCCATTATCATATTGGACTGGTAACTGAAAATGAGTAAGGAAATAAATTTCTAAGGCATTGAAATTATTGAAAGAGCCTCGTTGTAGCTTAATGTACCACTTTGTGGCTAAGTTGATAAAATTTCTTTGAGAAAGTCTTAAACTAATGGAATCAGAGATTAAAGAGTTAGATGCACACCATAGATAATAAGTCATAACATGGTTTGAGGGGTCCTCTCTTAACTTTCCTTCAAATTTCGGAATGTCACTAGGAAACTTAGTAGGCATGGGCATCCAAAATAGAATATAGTAAATTGGGTCATTTGTTAGCCAATACAATTACGGTAAATATAAATTTTCTATAAAATTTAACCACCTATTAGGGTCTTACTGATAAAATTTATAACCTTGAGGGACAATTCTAGTACCTGGAGGAGAGTATCTAGGAAAACCTAGTATAGCTTGAGCAGTTGGAATTGACACACCTCTAGGATATCCAAGGGTAACCATACCAAATTGGGGTTGAGATGGTATATGAAATGTATGACCAGGGTATGGTTGACTTTGGAAAGGTGGATTTTGTCCCAATTTTCCATATTGGAATTGGCCCTAAAATGGCTGGCCTTGAATAAATTGACTTTGAAGAGGTTGACCTACCAGGGGTTGTCCCTAAAGAGGTTGACCTACAAAGGGTTACCCCTGAAAAGGTTTACCTACAAAGGGTTTCCCTTGAATAGGTTGACCTACAAAAGGTTGACTTGTTTGCATAGTTTTTATGCTAGGTTTTCCCAAAGATGTTTGAGGAATCAACTGGACTGTAGGTGCGGTTTGATGGGTAGTAGTGTTAGGGAAAGCCTGTGTAACATTTGGCATTAACATTTGAAGGGTTGTAGCAATAGAAACTTGGGAAATTCCTATGATGTGTGTACCTGGTTTTCGAATAGATGGTTGCATAGTAGATTGGATGAAAGTACTAGGAGTACTCAAAACACTTTGCTGAATACTTGGCATAGATGCCCTTGGAGTAATTTGAAGTGTACCCTGAACAGGTTGTTGAACTTGGGAATAAAAAAATTTTCCAAGTGGATGAACAACTTGATTATAAGGCATGTTTGGGGTAAGTTGCAAAGGCTGTTGAGTAAAAAAGGGATTCCATATAGTGTTGATTCAGGGATAAGAAGTGTTAACACTAGAAAATCGTACGGGAAAAAGACATTAAAAATGTCAAAGAAGAAGGTATAGATAAAGGTTTCCAGAGAAGGAATACATTAGGAAGAGCCAAAAAATTTAATTATCCCTAAGGTGAAAGGACAAATTTATGGAAAACACGTAGGCAACAAGAAATTTTTTCACACAATGCTACTATTTCTTCGATAACCGCAGACAGTGCAGCTATCCCTTCGATAGTCATGCAGTCTTGGGGATGATGAAATGTCACCATCCAAGACCACTTGGCACACTTGGTTAAAAATATACTCACTCAACCTAACCAAGTAAATTCGTATTTGAACCACCTTGAGGCTTTAATGCAACACAAAAAAGAATCCTACCTCCACTCTTGTGTCATCATCCATCCTGAGCCAAGAGAAGGAGGGATAATTTGAAAATGGTATATAAAAGATAGCCTTTGGAAGAAGAAGAGGAGACACAATTTTGTGTTGGCCAAATTCCTTCATAGAAAACCAACATGCATATTCTAGCAGCAGAGGGATTGGAAGGACTCATACGTTGGCTAACCAACATCTCATTCCAAGAGAGAGAGGTTCAACACATGATCTTGATCTACCATCCTTTGAGAGAGGGAAGAGACGCTTGCAAGAACTCGAGGGAAAGAGACCTCCTTGTTTTGGGTATTTGAGCTCCATAGCTCAGAGGACCCTCTTCAAATGTTTAGCATTATATATTTTTTCACCACCAGCACCTAATAAAGGGAGAACTCTCCACTTGTTTTATTAGGTTGTTTTCTCCATTGATCTTTGGTATTTTGTATCTTATGTTTTGATTTTTTCTTAGTGTTGTATGCTTAGTTTTTTCTCAAACTTAGTTTACATTGTGTCAAATATATTATACTAACCATAGGAAATTATTTTTCTCTGTGACCTTATGGAGGTAGCATCCGGTTTTCAAAAGAAGTGCATTTAGTACCCAAAATACACTACCTCAAGAATTGAGACTCTGCTAGATTATTTCTTTTTTAGTTAATGGTTGTTGATGTAGGTCGTTCTTCCTGCTCAGTCTATTGCAAACCACCCCTACATCATCTCAGCATCTCCAATCACACTCAGTGAAAATTTTTTCACAACAAAGGAATTCTTTTTCTTCATTCTTCTTGACAGGGCGCTTTGTGCTCCAACAGACGTGCGCTCCGCGCTTATGTGAGGATAACCCATGCAGTATGATAGCAAGCTAATTTTTACTTAGTTTTTTCAATTTTTTCAGTTGTAAAGTTCTTTTCAACCCATAAAAAAATTTCCATCAATGTGTTCTTGTATTTCATGAATGATTAGGACTCTTGCTAGAATTTAGCTTAACAATTAAGTAGTTTTAATTTTAGTTTTTTATTTTTGCAAATCATGTGTAGTTTAAGTAGGAAAAAGTAACTGGCCTCAAATCCAAATATGTTCCCTGAAAAAATTATTTTCTGATAAAAGATACAAAACTCATAGCATAATTAGCATAAATGTAAGTGGCCCATATATCCACATATCTTTAGCAAATTCATTTTTTTGCAATTTTGCATTAGAATAGTTCAAATTTTCATTAGGAATTGGGACTAGGAACAAACTGTCAAAAAGAAAGCAAGTAATCTCAGCCACCCTTGCACCTCACATAGAGCCTGGGTATGCATATGAATGCTTTCCTAAGAAAATTTTCCATCTCCCTGTTGTGAAACTAGCTCCAAAAATAGAAGAAAAGAGATATCAACGCCTTAGAAATAAGCTACTTTGAGGGGAAAACCTCCAATATATTACATGAATGAAAAATTCTTGGATGATATAAATTATAAAACCTCTTTTCTATATATAGGAGTCCATGGGGCCACAATGTAATCCTAGTGGGGCCACAATGTAATCCTAGTTGACCTAACAATGATAATTTAAGGGAAAAATAATAACAATATGGGGGTTACAAGGGTACAATAATAACAATAAGGGGGTTACACTAAAAACAATAAGGGACTACACTATTAATATAGGGACTTAACATGCCCCTCTCCTTCAAACAAGTGTTGTCCTCAACGCTTGATTATTTCTTGATGCTTCTATATAAAATTATCATCCTCCCATGTGGAATCTTCTACAGTAAAGTTCTTCCACTTGCTGAGATATTCTGAAATTGATCGTACTTGTCAAGTTCTTGTTTCTATGACTGCTTCAGAACTTCTTTCGATTTGATGTTGATCTTCCTGTTGTTTCATTAGATTATGCACCAAAGTTAGGTTATCCTTTGAGAGCTGGAGAACTTGTTGTTGATGCTCGATGTGATCTTCCACTAATTTATCATCCTTATTAGCTATTATTTGATCCTTCAAACCATCCAAATTAGCCTCTATTTCTGCTTTTAAACCATCTATGTCATTTTCAATTACTCTTCATAAGGTCGAAATTTTTTGCACTTGGTACAGTAATTTTGATATATCATACTGCAATTCTTCCTCTTCATGCATCATGGTATAGCTTTTTGTGGTCTTAATAGGTATGAAATTATTTTCTTGAAGCATTATAGAACCCAATACTGATAAAAATTATAAAATATGCCCTTGGAATCACTTTGAACTTCTTTTTCAAAGAAACGTTATGCATTTTTAAAAACCAAATACACACCTTTTTCTTGCTTTTGAGAAGCTTGATATTGAAACTGAATTATCTATGTGATTTCGGATCCTAAATATCTAAAATTTGGCCCTGAAGTAGCCCTTTGAATCTTCTTTCAAATTCCATAGGTCTGACCTAATTTGGACTCTTCAAGACAGAGTTATGTCCAATATCCCACAATGACCTTATTATGGACTGGTTCAGTAAAGTGAACTTGTACGACTTGCCACGTGTCATTGTTTCCTCCTCCGGCTCTGAAATTTTTAGACAAGAAACTACTATTTGTTTACTTCCAGCCACCTTTTATAGAATTCCAATCTGATGCCTAGAGAGAGTTATGAATATTTTCGCATGATCACCTCTTTGAGATGAAATTTGGAATCATGAACAATACCTAACTTCCACAGATCATATCTCCGAAAATATTGCGAACCAAGCTCTGGAATTTTTCGAAAGTGTTCCTCAAGATTTTGGCTTCACTCTACAAAAATTTTAGCTTCTGAATCTTCGGAGAAAAAAAACTATAGCAAAAATTCTGCGATGACCTGTTTAGGTTAAATTCAGGAGCCTGCAAAAAGCCCTAACTTCCACAGATCATATCTACGAAACTATTGTGAACCAAGCTCTGAAATTTTGTGACGATGTTCCTTAGAAATTCGGATTCGCACTCTAAATATTTCAGCTTTTTAACCTTCTTAGAAAAAATTTATAGCGAAAATGCCATGATGACTAGTTTGGAGTAGCGAAAACCCTAGAATCCAAAGCTCTATTACCAAATTTTGTGAAACCAGCTCCAAAAATAGAAGAAAAGAGGTATAAACACCTTAGAAATAAGAAACTTCAAGGGGGAAACCTCCAATACATTATATGAATGAAAAATTCTTGGATGATACAAATTACAAAACCTCCTTTCTATATATGGGAGTCCATGGGGCCACAATGTAATCCTAGCCGACCTAACAATAATAATTTAAGGGAAAAATAATAACAATATGGGGGTTACAAGGGTACAATGACAAAAATAAGGGGGTTACACTAACAAAAATAAGGGACTACACTATTAATATAGGGACTTAACACTCACTATAGTGAAATTTTAGTCTAACTAGGCAAGAAGTAAGCGGCCCATTATCTGCTCATTTTTTCACTTTGTGTAAGGAACAATTGAACATGGAAAGGGAAATCGAAGTGTAAAGGATCATCACATATCTACATGTTATAAATTCTTAATTTTTCAGTCCAAATCACACAAGCAGCATTCCTAATGATTTCTTCACCATATCACACCTTAAGAAAATATTTGACGCTCTAAAAACTATCATTAACTGAACTCACTAAAATATCCCCACAAGGGTCACAAAAAAGTTATAGTTCTGGATAGTACCATTTGGTGTAGGTATCCAATAAGCCATCGATAATACATTTTGAAACTTAGATTTTTACATTTTAGGGAGGCTCAAATCCGCCTATACGCCCATGGAACGAATACTCGAGCATTACCAGAGACTCGTTTCAGAGGGGGTAGAGTTTAGGCCCAGTCCATGCGGTACTTTTTGGGGCTACCTAACCCATCTAGTGCTCAGTACTAGTAGCTTATTACCAAGAATCTCAAGACTCAGATGCTCACGTGGTATGGTAGTAATTTAGTGTCCACAACTAGGGCATCCTTCCCTATAAGTGACGTTGCAGGTAACACTTTATCCTCATACCATTACCTTGGTTGATTATTCGGATATTAGAAGGCGTGGAAAATTATTTCGAGACTTTAGCCCTAGTACCCATCAGGAGATATCTTCACAAGGCCCAGTTACATTGAGATTGTAAGGATGAGGAGGTCTATATAGGCTTTTGAGTATCATATGCAAAAAAAAACAAAACTAATTTTTTTCTTGATTGATCACATAGCCCTAAATTGAAGTAAAAATTACCTCTTGTTTTTTTGCTTTTTTTTATGCATGTGATCGTATTTTCTTTGATAAAAATATTCCTTCCTCCAAAAAACTAAAAATATCATCAAGGTTAAGCTAGTCGACACCATAACAAACCCAATGAGACCCCATCAATCTAGGCATTTCTTCGACCTCCCACCATTAGACAAAGGAGTTCCATCTCTCCCGTCATTTAGGCATCAAGGACAACATGCTTCCACCATTATTGGTTCATCCTTTATTAGGGCATAGATTATTGGAAAACCCCAAGGGTAACCCAACACCACACCAGTGGAAACCCCAGTAGAATCACCACACTCAACCCCTCCTACAACCCCTAGAGGGAAGAGGAGAACTACCGGTTGGAGAATCAGCAAAACATCCATCAGGGCACACCATAGGGTAATATTCGCCAGGAACCTACCTTAAACCATCACCTTCATATATCGGGTTTTCCATAATATACAATGGTATTCAATACGCAGTTACCCTTATTAGCATCAATTAATCTTCCAGATATAAAAAAGTTAAGTAATGACCCGATTTCTCATGGCCTTAAATGGCCTCCCATACCCACGAAGTTCCCTTCAGGTATAGCAAAATTTAAAGGCAAGCAAGTGGAAGACCCAGGAAATCATATCATGAATTTCCACCTATGGTGTTCATCCAATAATATCATTGAAGATACCATTAGACTAAGACTTTTTCAATGCACCCTAGCGGGGCCTGCAACAAAATGGTATGTTGAGAAACCTTTTTCTTCTCAAGGAACCTTTAGTGCCTCTCTACCATGTTCCTCACCTATTTTCAGCGCCCTGTCCATCATGATTTAGGAATGGAACTGTTGACACATTTTATGCAAACACTAGTTGTCCAAAAATCACACCATCTCCACAAATGGAGGTGACGTCATAGGTTTTGTAAAGTCAAAATCAACGATATAGTGTTAGGTTCTTATATTATTAGTATAGTCCCTTATTGTTGTTAGTATAACCCCCTTATTGTTATGGGTGTGCCCCTGTAACCACCATATTGTTATTATTGTGCCCTTAAATTATTATTGTTAGGTCAATTAGGATTACATTGTGGCCCCATGGACTCCTATATATAGAAAGGAGTTTTTTTCATTTGTAGCATCGAAGAATTCATTCATGTAATGTATTGGAGGTTTTCCCCTCGAAGTGGCTTATTTCTAAGGCATTGATATCTCTTTTCCTATATTTCTGGAGCTGGTTTCAGAACATTTGGTATCAGAGCTTTGGATTCTAGGGTTTTGATGCACCAAATAGGTCATTGTGGAATTTTCGCTATAAATTGTTTTCTATGAAGGTTCAGAAGATAAAAATTTTAAAGCACGAAGCTGAAATATTGAGGAATAGTGTCACAAAATTTCAGATCTTGGTTCACAAAATTTTCAAAGATATGATCTGTGGAAGTTAGGTCTTTTTCAGGCTCTTGAATTTCATCTCAAAGAGGTGATCGTGGGAAAATATTCATAACTCTCTTTCTCAACATCAGATTGGAATTATATAAAAAGTGGCTAAAATTTCATAGATTGTAGCTTCCTTTATATCAATTTTAGAGCCAAAGGATCAAACCGTGACACATGGCAAGTCGTACAAGTTCGCTCTATTGAACCAATCCATAATTAGGTAATTGTGGGAGATTGGACATAACTTTGTCTTGAAGAATCCAAATCAGGTCACACTTGTGGAATTTGAAAGAGGATTAGAGGGCTACCTCACGGCCAAATTTTAGATATTGAAGATTTGAAATCATAGATATAATTCAGTTTCAATATTGAGCTCCTCAAAATCAAGAAAAAGGTGTGTATTGTTTTCGAATTACATAAGTCTCGTTTGAAAAAAATTAGGTTGAATTTATTCCAAGGGTATATTGAAGAATAGATATCAGTATTGGGTTCTAAAATTCCCCCTAAAAATAATTCAACACCCATTAAGCCTTCAGAAGGCTCTATTATGACTCATGAAGACGAAAAAACACAACATGAGATATCAAAATTACAAGAGCAAGTGCACCAAATTTCGCTATCGCAAAGAGCAACAAAAAATTAAATGGAAGTTTTGAAGAAAGGCATGGAAACTAAGATGGATGGTTTGAAGAAAGGCGTGGAAGCTAAGATGAGTGGTTTGGAAGCTAAGAGGGATGGCATGGAAGTGGGCATGGAAGCTAAGATCGATGAAAAAATGAAAGACAACATGGAAAACATGAAGAATGATCTAAAAGTAGACATGGAAGGTTTGGAAAAGTTGCTACAATAAATGTTTCCTAATGGAGAAAATATAGTAGAGGAAAATCATGATGGGAACAAAATAAATGTTAATCGTGATTTCATAAACTCTAATGTTGGATGGAAGAACCACCATATTCCAAAGATGGATATGAGAAATTTTGATGGAAAGGACTCCGTAACATGGATACTACAGATGGAGCAATATTTTGATCTCAATAATGTGCAAAACACACAAAAGGTATGCATTGCAACTTTACATTTAGAACAAAATACATTTGTATGGTATCAATGGCTTTGCTCCCGTAAAAAAATTGTCACTTGGTCAATCTTTACGGAGGAAATTATAGCACATTATTAGGATACAAAGAGCAAAACCTTCTTTAGCCAATTGATAAATCTCAAACAAAAGGGTTCAGTGGCGGAGCTCATTGAGGACTTCCAAAAATTAAATATAAGGGTAATTGATATTCTAGAGGAACACAGGATTGATGTCTTCATATGAAATATAAAGGATAACATCCAACATGAAGTTCGCGTTTGGGAACCTGATTCATTGGAGAAGGCATTCAAGTTCGCAAGAAAAATTAAATGTAAAATTATGGTGACAAGGAAGACTACCACTCACATCTATAAAGATGGAAGTGTTGCTACTCCTAGACTTCCACAACCTACAAGGTTGACACCACAACAATTGGAAGAAAAAAGAGAAAAAGGGCTTTGCTACAATTATGATAGCAAATACACTAAAGGTCATAAGTGCACTAAGAAGAAATTATTTTACATAAATTGTGAAGAGGAGGAGGAAAATGAAGAAACTTCAAAAGTAGAGGATATACATTAGGAAGAAACCCTAGAAGAAGAAGAAATGAGTCTAACCATATCATTTAATGCATTGGAAGGAATTACCACTCAAACTCTCAAGATTGAAGGACATATCAAGAAGAAAAATATAATAGTGTTGATTGATTCGGGTAGTACCCATAATTTTATTCATTGTAAGGTAGCCAAGGAATTGAATTGTTTCCTATACCTAGCACCAAAATTTCAAGTGATGGTTAAAAATCGAGGAACTATAAATTTCTCCAGGAAAATGCCATAATATAAATCTAACCATGGGGGTATATGTATTCAATAGTCCCAATGGGAGGTGTTGATGTTGTACTAGGAGTACAATGGTTACAATCTTTGGGGATGATAGCTTTTAATTTTCAAGAAATTTTATTGAAAAAAATTTCAGAAGGAAAGGAAATCGATTTGCGGGGTATCGCAGGGAAGCCAGCAAAGATAATAAGCTCTAATGTCATGAAAAATCTTCTGAAGAAATAACAACGAGGTTTAATTGCACCATTATGCTCACTAGAAGTTCCAACATCAAAATCATCTATTTCTCCATATCTCCAAAAATTCTTGGACAATCATTCCAAGGTATTTGATACTCCCGGACTCCCACCTATTCGTAATCATGATCATGCTATTCATTTTATTATAGGAAGTTTTCCTCCAAACATCAGGCCTTACAGATATCCTTATGTCCAAAAGAGTGAAATTGAACATATGATTACTGAAATGTTAGGGGCTGGTATAATTTAACCTAGTCAAAGTTCTTTCTCTAATCCAGCAGTATTGGTGCACAAGAAAGATGGATAATGGCGCATGTGTCCGGATTATAGGGAGCTCAATAAGCTCACTATTAAAGATAAATTTCCCATTCCCGTGGTTGATGATTTATTGGATGAATTACATGGAGCAATTTATTTTACCAAGTTTGATCTTCATTCAGGATATCAACAAATTAGAATGAAGACTGAAGATATTCCGAACACAACATTTCGAACTCATGAGGGTCATTATGAATTTTTGGTCATGCCTTTTGGCCTTACCAATGCACCTTCTACATTTCAAGTGTTGATGAATTACATTTTCACATCATTCCTTAGAAAATTTGTGCTAGTATTTTTTGATGATATACTAATCTATAACAGGTCTTGGAAGGATTATGTTCTACATGTTGATAGGGAGCTCAAACTATTGGAGGAGAAACAATTATATGCAAAAACATCCAAATGTTTCTTTGGCATACAAGAGGTGGAATATCTGGATCATATTGTATCTCACGAGGGTGTTAAGGTAGACCCTAACAAAATTAAAGCCATTAAGGAATGGAAAGTCCCCACAACCATAAGGCGGTTGCGCGGATTTCTCGGGTTAATAGGGTATTATCACAAGTTTTTTAAGAATTATGGGAGAATAGCAGCACCTCTAACAAAATTATTGAAGAAAGATGCATTTTCATGGACTCCTGAAGCAACTAAGGCCTTTTAACATATTAAAGAGGTAATGTGCCAAGCACCAGTCTTAGCTATGCCAAACTTCGCAAAAACCTTTATTGTGGAATGTGATGCCTCAGGAAATGTAATTGGTGCTAGTTTAATGCAAGAAGGAAGACCCATTTCTTTTGAAAGTTGTTCAATCAAAGGAAAGTATTTACAAAAGGCTATTTATAAGAAGGAAATGTTGGCAATACTACGTGCACTAAATAAATGGAGACCTTACCTAATGGGAAGGCACTTCAAGGTAAAAACTGACCATGATTGTCTTAAACACTTTTTGGAAAAAAGACTATCTTTAGAAGAGTAGCAAAAATGGGTCACAGAGATGTTGGGTTATGACTTTGAAATTGTCTACAAAAAAGGGAATCTAAATGTTGTTGCAGATGCACTCTCAAGAAAGGATGAAGAGGTGGAAGCATTGTTTTGTGCCATTTCAATTATCCAACTAGATTCGATAAATGAAGTAAGGGATGAATGGAAGAAGGACGAAGAAGTGTGGACCCTCATTCAAAAGTTGCAGAAATATCCTAGTACATCTAATCCATTTAGTTGGAAAAATGATTCCTTATGGTAAAAATATCACTTATATATTTGCAAGGATTCCCAACGAAAACAAAAGATTCTTTTGGAATTGCATACTTCTCCTTTAGGAGGACACTCGGGATTTTTAAAAAATTACCACAGGGTGAAGAAAGAATTTTTTTGGGATGGCCTTAAATATGATATTCAAAAGTTTGTGGTGGAATGTTTGGTTTTCCAGCAAAATAAATTGGAGATAATTAAGACCCCAGGTCTTCTACAACCTTTGTCCATTCCAAGTCAACGTTGGAAGGAGATTTAAATGGATTTTATCACAGGTTTACCTAAGTCCCAATGAAGGAGTGTCATCATGGTGGTAGTTGATAGACTTACCAAGTATGCACACTTTTGTGCATTATCTCATCCATTTAAAGTGAGTACAGTTGCTACTACATTTATGGAAACAATTAAAAAGCTACATGGAAACCCAAAGATTATTGTAAGTGACAAAGATCCCATTTTTACAGGAAATTTTTGGACGGAATTATTTTCTTGTTTGGGTACTCAACTAGCTCATAGCTCATCTTATCATCCTCAATCTGATGGTCAAACAAACATAGTGAATAAATGTTTGGAAGAATATCTTCGTTGTTTTGTATCTGATAAGCAAGCACAATGGGTCAAGTGGTTACCTCTGGCTGAATGCTGGTATAACACTTCCTTCCATACTGTAGCAAAAATCACCCCATTTATGGCACTTTATGGATATAATCCACCATCCATCACATCTTCTTTAAGGGAGAATGCTTGGGTTCAAGAAGTGGAGGATCACATCGAGCATCAACAAGAAGTTCTCCAACTCGTAAAGGATAACCTAAATCTGTCACAAAATCGAATGAAACAACAGGTAGATCAACATCGCAGTGAGAGAATTTTTGATGTGGGAGACTGGATATTTTTACGGCTACAACAATACAAACACATGTCCCTAAAGAAATATAATAAGGATAATAAGTTATCACCAAAGTACTATGGTCCTTACAAGGTTTTGAAAAAGGTTGGTACTATGGCATACAAATTGGAGCTTCCTGCTTCTTCGCGAGTGCATCCAGTTTTCCATGTTTCATGCTTAAAAAATGTTATAGGGGAAAAACTTCCAGTTCAAGCAATATTGCCAGAAGTTTATGAGGAAGGAAAAACCATATTGGAACCTTAAGTAGTCATGGAAACAAGAACTCGACAACTACAAAATCGATCAATTTCAGAGCATCTCATCAAATGGAAGAACTTACCCACGGAATATTCTACATGGGAGAGTGAGAATTTTATACAAAAGCACCCAGAGCTACACAAGCATTCAGGACAACACATTTTTGAAGGAGAGGAGGATTTTAGGTCCTTATATTACTAGTATAGTTCCTTATTGTTGTTAGTATAACCCCCTTATAGTTATTGTTGTACCCCTGTAACCCCCATATTGTTATTATTGTGCCCTTAAATTATTATTGTTAGGTCGGCTAGGATTACATTGTGTCCCCATGGAATCCTATATATAGAAAGGAGGTTTTGTCATTTTTATCATCCAAGAATTGTTCATTCATGTAATGTATTGGAGGTTCCCCCCTTGAAGTGGCTTATTTCTAAGGTGTTGATATCTCTTTTCTTCTATTTTTGGAGCTGGTTTCACAACATATAGTGTTGTTGGACTTACTTGTTAAAAATCTCACAGCTGATATTTCAAAATACATGGTGACGCAGTAACCCACCTATGAGGAGGACGCCATTAGAAAATCTCAACAACTTGAACCTTTTTACACCAAATCAGTATATATTTACAATGTCCTCCCAAGTGCCCCACACCTGCAAACTTATAGAGAGTTACCAGGTGCATCAAACACTACAGATATTTTGATTGGGTCCTTGGGTGAAGGTCACCTAAGCAACAGTAACTAGTACCCAGGATACTTTTACGATTCTACTCAAAACGTATCACAACCTGGCAACTATCAAATTTAGTCTGTACCTTTGCAGAATATGACAAATAGGGTAATATCGTACTGATGAGCTCCATCATTAGGTACATTTAGAGGGGTTAATTATCACCTTTTTCCTTATTAAGTCTCTTTTTCTCACATTTAAATATATTATGGTCTTATGTTGCTACTGTAGATGGTGATTAAGGCTTGTCATACTTCGAATTCCTAACATGAGTTAAATGCAGGGATATCACGAAGATATTGCATTTTTTATGAATATTTTTCCATTAAAGCTCAAAGTAGACAACAAGGAGATATTCCAGGGGATTTTCCACCTCCTTAACTCCCAAAGGAAGCCAAGATATCCTCGATATTCCCTCCACTAGCTCAAAATCGATGGCAACGAAGCAAAATCAAGATCAAGCACACCAAAGCTACACTTCATTTGCAGTCAAAGTAGACACACCACCTAATTTTTAGGAATTTTTAGGTAGCTACCCTCTAGGTTAAATAGGGCTGAGCAAGATCTCATTAGGATTCAAAATTTGAACGAAGATATTAGAATCTTAGCTCTTGTAATATTTTTTTTAGACTTTCATGTTGATGTAATGAGACTATTTTCTGCAATAAAATGAGTATTTATATTGTGCTTCAGTGATCTAATTTCAGAGGGCTAGGCTTGTGGGTTAGGGCCCAATCCATTGGTCTTAGTATCTCTTGTCTATTTGTTCTTTACTTTTATTTCATTGTAGCTGGTTTTGCTTATGACATTTTAGCTAGTGTGCTTACTTTTCAATTAATTGTTTTTAGTTTGCTTCCATTTGTCATTGTTGTAGATTAATCTTGCTTACATGTTGGTAGAATAGTTTATAAACTTAGAAAATTTTGTGTCAAGCCTTCCTCTGTCATCTCTTTCATTAGAGATTGAGGAGGGTAGACCTTCTCCACAGACCAAGTTTTATTTTTATTTTATTATTTCTTGGAATGAATAGTTAGGTTTATGTATTCCATGAACATGTTTAGAATCTTGAGTTATATTTCTTCTTGTAGGCTAAAGTAGATTTTATTTCCAAATTAAAATCATCTTTTCCATTTCTTTCATCATGGATTTGTCAATATTTGTTGCATAACCAGGTAGTTTTCTTGCATATTCAAGTAGAAGAGCCAATGAGGACTTCACCAACACCTTCAGCTTCATTTCTCACCCTTCATCAACCTTCTTTTCATCAAAATCACCATCAGCCCTGTCTTCATATTCTTCACCTTCATACTGTAATCAAACCCTAAAGGTGCAAGAAAAGTTCTCATGATATTTTTAGCTTGACCAAGGGATTGGCCACCTTCCACTCATTCAAACCCACCTTCACTCCACCTTCCCTACGATTTTCTCACCCATTTTTGGCCTCGGATTTCCCTCAGACGGTTTCCTATAGCAATTCAGGACTCTCCTGCAGCACTACAGGAAACCTCCAACAACACTTGTAGTAGCACCAATAGGCCCCTCCTTAAGCCCAGAAACCACCAAACACCTCATCCATACCTACCAAAACCACCTAGACACCTTCAACCTTGCACCCATGAGTTCAAGCCCTCCATAAGCCGCCTTAGTGCTTTCTCCTCCTAGATGTAAAAAAATATATTTACAAGAATATTTAGGTAATGATTAGCTGCATTATTAAAAGCATGATAGATATAAAATAGGGTAGGCAGAGTGTGTTTATCCATTTGGCCAGAAAAGTGCGACTAGGTTAGTTTCCTTTATGCAATTTCAATTGAGCAATTTACTTCATGCAAGATGCCTGGTTTGCTTTCATTTCTTATCATAGCTTAATGTGTATATTTATTTCATTGCAAAGTAGTTAGATGTACTTTATAACGTAGATTACTTCTTTTGCTGCTGGTATAGTAAAGGATTTGAATCATTTTTATCCCTAGGTCTAAATTCATAAATGTGACAGACTTCATCCAAAAACACTAGAAATAGCACCCTTTCGTAGAGCTCAGAAGAGGATGACATGAGTAGAATGAATTTTATGTGTTTATAGCACTGAAACCTCCAAGTTTGTATCAAACCCAACTTGATAAATTAAATTAGGGTAGCCTCTAGGAGTTGCAGCATTCTTGGTGCAATACCAAGGCTCACTAGTTTTTCTGGATTTGCCTGTAGCCATTACAGTTAGGAGAAAAAAAATTGATTTTTTTTCCTATATTAGGGGTGAAATGGATGAATGGGTGTACGCTGGAGTGGTTTATGGTGTGTGCCAGTAGAGGAGAAGAAGAAATGAATAAAAAATGTTCCTTTGGATCCCCAAAACCATCTTTGATCAATAACCTTTAAAATAGAAAAACAAATTATTGCAGAGATATTTTTCTTTCATTTTCCTTTTCCTTTCATTTTTAAGGAAAGTGGGTTGCCTCCACGTTAGAGGTTTTCAACCCACAGGCCTGCCTTGGGTGCCTCAAATAGGTTTTCACCCAGGGATATTTTATTTTTAGTTTTTTAGTTTTTCTCACTTTTTCTTTGGGATTACCTCATGGAGGTTTTCAATCCTAGAGTTGACCTTGGGTGCTTCAGAGAGGTTTTCACCCATGCCTCTTTATTTTTATTTTTTCTTTATTTTAGGAGGGGAAGGCATTGGAAACTCTGGAGTCTCCCATGACATACACCTCCCTGTTTATTTAATTTATAAATTATGCCCTAGACATGGGCTTCTTGTAAACTTTAAGCTTGTAGCCATTGACAAGTAGGGGAATTCCTTCCTCATCTATGGTTTTGATCTGAACTTCACCATTATCATAACATTTGTCCACTTTGTAGGGTTCCAGCCATATTTTCATTAGTTTTCCTTTGAAATCCTTAAACCTTGAGTCATATAGCAATGCCCAATCTCCTTCTTGAAAGGTCTTGTCCTTAATGTTCTTGTCATGCCAAACCTTCCTTTGCAACGGAATCACTTCTGTGTGAAGGAGTGCTTGCATCTTGAACTTATCCAAGCCATTTAATTGCAAAAACCTCTCCTATTAGGCCTTTGATATATCTAGGTCTAAATCCGTTTCCATCCTTAAGGTGTTGAACTCAAATTCAATTGAAAGCAGAGCTCTCTTGCCATAGACGAAGTCATAAGGAGTGAACCCTGTTGTTGTTTTCCAAGTAGTGTTGTAGGCCCAAGTATCTTATACCAATATGTCCACCCAATCTCTTTTTTTGATGCTCACAACCTTGCTGAGGGTTATCTCTAAGGTTCTATTGGTCACTTCCACTTGGCCATTTTCTTGAGGGTGGTAGGCAGTGGAAGTCTTATGATATATCTTGTGCCTGCTCATAATATTTTCAATGATATGAGATGTGAATTGTGCCCCCTGATCAATGACTACCTCTCTGGGGTATCCAAATTTATAGAACACATTTTCTCTCAGAAATTTTTCAACCTTCTCCTCGGTTGCTACCTTCACAGCTTTTGTTTCACCCCACTTTCTCAGGTAGTTAGTGCAGAATATGATATACTTTTTCTGGTGACATGGTGGATAAATAGGTCCAACGAATCCCATGCCCACTTTTCAAATGGCTCAAGAGCCACCTAAGGGTGCAAAGGCATCTCATCCCTATGTGTAGATTTCCCCATCATTTGGCACTGGTCACGCCTGCTAGTGTCTCTTCTGGCATCCTGGTGAAGGGTATGCCAATAGTAACCTGCCTACAAAGCTGTGAAGGTAGTCCTTTTTGCAGAAAATTGGCCTCCACAAGGGATATCATGAAATTCAGAGAGGATATCAAAAAATTCTTCCTCCCTCACACATATTTTGAGAATTTTGTCAAGGCTTAGCTTGAAGAGATTCCCCCCAATCCAGGTGAAAGGCGCACTTTTTCTAATGATCTTTATTTTCTCCCCAGATGAAAGGTGAGGAGGGAAATTTTCAATAACCAAGTAGTTAGCTATGTTAGCAAACCATGGTGAGAGTGCTGAGATAGCAAAGAGATGTTCATATGGCAGCTAATCATCCACCATTCCTTATTCATCTGTAGATAGAGCTAAACTAGATAAAAAATATGCAACGACATTCTCATTTCCAAGTTTATCAACAATGGTTAGGTCAAGTTGTTGTAATAGTAACAACCATATAATTATTCTAGAATTAACATCTGGTTTTTTCATTAAATATTTGATCGCTACATGGTGTTTGTGTACAAAGGTATGATAACCTGTGATATAATTTCTAAATTTGTTTAAATAATGGACAATGGCCAAAATTTCCTTTTCTGTGACAGTATAATTGAGTTCAACCTTAGCCAGTTTCTTACTGATGAAATGTATTGCATAATTTAATTTGAATTCTGACTTCCCCATTGCTTCCCCCATGTATTTATGTGATGCATCTGTGTGGATGTGGAAAGGAAAAATCCAATTTGGACCTCAAAGAATGGGGGTAGTATTTAAATTTCCCTTAATGAGCCCAAAAACTTATTGACAAATATTGGACCAAGTAAACTCATAATCTTTGGCCAACAAACCAAATAGTGTTTAAGCCAACTTGATGAAATATTTGATGAACCTCCTATAATAGCCATATAAACCCAATAAAATCTTGAAATCTCTCTTCTTTTGAGGAGCAGGTACCCTTTTGATGATGGTGATTTTTTTCAGGTCCACCTATATTCCTTCTTGGGAGATTGAGTGCCCCAATACAAATCCTTCTCTTTTAAATAAATCACAATTTTCTAGGCTCAGGGAGAGATGCCTCTCAATGCATATTCTTAGCACATTTCCCAAATTGGAAAGAGCTTCCTAGAAGCCACCCCCATAGCGTGTGAAATCATCCATGTATATTTCAACCGATCCATGGACTGGCTTAGAGAAAATGTTCAAGACAACCCTTTGGAAGGTAACTAGGGCATTTCACAACCCAAAGGGTAGGAATCTATAAGAAAATTTACCCCAAGGACATGTGAAAGTAGTCTTGTCTTGGTCTATGGGGCTGATTTGGATCTGGTTATACTCACTAAACCCATATAAGAAGTAAAATAATTTTTTTTTTGCAAGGTCATCTAGGACTTGATCTATAAAGGGAAAATGGAAATGGTCATTCTTGTGTCTTTGTTGATTTCCTGATAATCAACACGTATTCTCCATTTTCCATTCTTCTTCGGGACTAGGACAAGAGGAGATACCCACTCAATGTATGATATAGGATAAATGAAACATGCATCCAACAATTTATGCAGTTCTTCCTTGACTATGTCTTTTAGATCTAGGTTCATCCATCTTTGGGGTTGGCACATAGGGTTACATCCTTCCTTGATGTAAATATGATATCTGCATTCTAAGGGATGCACCCCTTTTATGTCCTTGTAATCCCAAGTAAATGCATCTAGGTTTTCTTTCAAAAGCTGGAATAGCTTATTTTCTTCTTTATCTGAGAGGTTTGAGTTAATTTTTAGAGATTTGGATGGGCCAAATTACATAGCCTTGGTGGTTTCAAAGGTTGAATCAACTGAGTATAGTTCCATCCAAGGGTGGATTTCAGAGTCTTTGACCAGGTTTTCACGTGGGTTGTTAGTGGGGGACTAGTTTTGAATGACATGGTTGATTAGTTCATCTTCATCAACCTGGCCCCCTCTAAGAACAACATCTATGGTACAAATGGGGGTAATGTTGTATACTTCATGTTCTTCTTCATCCTCCAACCATATAGGTAGACCATGATCAATGGAAGGTTGGGCTAGAGGATATAATACCAACTATTTAGACAAGGGCCCATTCTTAAGAGTCATGTTTCCGGCCCGATGGCTGATATAATGATCAATAATGGCTAACCAAGGTCTCCCTAAGAGGATAAGATATCCATTAAACTTGGTTTTTGGCTACAGGACTAGGAAATCTGTAGGATACTCCTATGAGTCATTTGAAACCATAAAATCCTCAAGAATTCCTTCTAGAGTTACTGTGGACCGATCTGCAAGTTGCATAACTCTTGTGGTTTTCCTCAAAGTCCCTTAGAGTTTGAGTTTAAGCATATTTTCCTTGGTCATAAAACTGATGCTAACCCCAAGATCAATCAAAGCATTGGGGACTATGACACCAACTATGTGCAGATATACAACTGGACTTCTAGGGTCCAGGTACTTTGGAAAGATCACCCTTCCCAACATTAAGTCGAAAAATTGTCCTACTACATTGATGGTGGGGTTATCTTTCTTCTTTCTCCTAGGCTCCTTGAAGCACTTTTCCTTAATGAGCCTATTGTAAATAGGGACATCCTTGATTTCCCGGAGAAGGGGTATTTTTACACACAATTTTTTCATTTTTCCTAGAAGTTCGGTCTCCTCTGGGGTGTGCTGAGGGAATGGATCAAATGCTTAGGAAAACGAATTTTTTGGATATGAGTGTTAATTTTTTCCTTTTCCTCCTCAAACCTCTATAGGTGGAGATGGAGGGTGGTTGTGTGGGAGTAATCTTCCCGACATAATATTGATCTCATGTATATCCACAACATAAGCTGGACAAGATGTCTCTCCATTATAAACCTATTATATCTTCCTATTGTTTGGGTTCAGATTGGGCTGTGCAGGCATCTAAGGCAGCTTGGGTGGAGCATCATGAGTAAGTTGAGGTTGAGGTTAGGGTGGAGGCATTAGAGCAGCTGGTTGATTATGTTGAGGCCTCCACCCTTGGTATGGGTTGTTCCACTAAGGTTGTTGAGGAACATACTGCTAAAATGGTTGGTTCATAAGCTGAGCATGATATGGAGGGTTGTAAGGCCAAGTAGGAGGTGTAGGCCAGAATGGTGGAGTGGAGGTGTACCAAGATTACATGGGTGAATTCTGATTGTTGTGATAGTAGTAATAAGGTGCACCTTGCATACCCTATTGATATGACCGCGGGCCTTGTGGCCTTCTCTAGTTGATGAAACAGAGTTTCTCTGGTCCAGCTTCCCCACCTTGATATACAAATCTGAGTCAAGGTACGGAGTGACACTTGTCTATGGCATGATTCTCCTCAAATACTAAGCAAACCTCTATGATATTTAATGGACATTCATTTCTAGAGTGTTAATTTCTAGTACATCTAGGGACAAATATAGCCAAGGCTATTTCTACTTCCTTTTGATCTTCATTGTTTCCATTTGCGAGACAAAGGTGTGCAACATGTCACTCTTGAAGTCCTCAAACATATTTCCAATCTCATGCTTGATGGAGGTGGAAGAGGAAGGGTATTGATTGTACTTTGGATAGCTCTGCCTTTCTTCCTAGCTTCCCTAGAATGGTTCTTGAAGACAATTTTGATTGTCTCATAAGGAAGCTGGTAGATATCTCCTCTTGATAACATATTGAGGGTTTCTATCACCTCATCCCTGATCCCCCGGAGAAGTACTAGTTTAAGTGATATAGGATCAAGGGTACAGTTGGCTCTCTTATATTTTAGTTGGAACCTCTCTTCATAGTCCTCTAGGCATTCATTGGGCCCTAGAGTCATCCTAAACATTTCATATTTAGTTTCCTTGGACCTACAGTAGTTCTTGTACTTGTTATTGAAGGCATCTTGCATCTATGCCAAGGTAGTGATGTTGTTCTTAGGTAGACCCATGAACCAGTGCAGGGTTGCATCCTTAAGGGTAGATGGGAATGGCTTCAACTTTTGATCATTTGAGGCATAGTTAGAGGTCCTACAGACAACAACAAATTCAAACATGAATGTGTTAGGATATTCAGAGGTAAGTAAATGGAAATTTGGAAGGGTTGAGGGGCTAATTTTCTTCATTTTAGTCTCCCTATCCACCTCTCTAATGGGAAAGGATCCCTGGGATTCATTTTGAGCCATGGCTTGAATAGGTGAATCAGGTTCCTCTGGTGAAACAATGTCTTCTTCTTCTCCAATAGGTTCTTCAAAATTTCATAACGCTTACCTATGGTGTGTTCAACCTCACAACCACTAAAGAAGAGTGAAGGATGACTATGTGGTGATGTGGGGGTTTTAAGTAAAAAAATTCCTTGAGTATCCCTACTCCTACGAGGCATAAAAATTATAGTTTTTTTTATTTTTCAATATTTTTGAAACAACATGTAAAAGTAAAGCATAAAATAATTCTAAAACAAAATCAAAGCATCTACTAGATACCTCGTCAGCAACAACGCTAAAAAGTGGTGAGCCTTGGTATTGCATCCAGAATGATGCAACTCTTAGAGGTTGCCCTACCTTACTTTATCAACCTGGGGTTCATACAAACTTGCTGGCGACAGTGCTGTATACATAGCAGATGCATTCTACTCATGTCATCCTCTTTTGAGCTCTACGAAATGGTGTTATTTCTAGGATTTCTCGATGAAATCTATCGCACTTATAAATTTATACCTAGGACTACAAATTATTCAAATCCATTACTCTATTAGCAAGAAAATAACTATTCTACAGCAAAAAGTACATCTAACTACTCCGCAATTAAAGAAATCGACAAATTAAGCTATGATAATAAATGGAAGAAAACTAGGCATCTTGCATGAAGTAAATTTCTGAATTGAAATTGCATAAAGGAAAATAACCTAATCACAATTTGTTGGGACAAATAGCTAAACACACTATGTATACTCTATGTTATATCTATCATTATTTTAATCATGCAGCTAATCATGACCTAACTATGCTTATAAATGTATTTTTTTGTAGCTAGGAGGAGAAAGTGCTAAGGTGGCTTATGAAGGGCTTGAACTCATGGGTGCAAATATGAAGGTATCTAGGTTGTTTTGGTAGGTCTAGATGATGTGGTTGTTGGTTTCTAGGCTTAAGGAGGGGCCCACTGGTGCTGTTTCCATCCTCCAGGACTGATATTTCTCCTTGAAATTTGACACAACAAAGTATAATTTGGAAATTAAAGGGTATCTTTTTTTGCATTTGTTTAATACCACCATCTCCAAGACATATTCACACATCTCTCAAGGATCTCACCACCTTCCTATCATATCCATTAAAATGGGAGGGGGGTTCAACAGAAGGGAGCCCACTAACATTAAGAGAATTAGGCAACATCATCAAGTCATGGAAATTTTTAGAAATCACCAATGGCTAGGGTTCTTCGAGCTCTTAAATGGTTTTTATGAGGAGATACCTCAAGAATTTGCAGTGGATCTACAATGACACTCAAAAGAGAGAGAGACTATTGTGGTTAGGGGCCTATCCATCGCACCTTCACCTGAATGCATAAGAAGAGTCACAAACTTTTTCCTTATGAGTTAAATAGTTTAAGGAAAGGATGCCAAGAACTGTAGAAAAAAAAATTTCTTTCTGCCATGGGAAGAATACATTGAAGCAAATAATGGAGTGAGGAGAGAAATTCGTCCATACCCCTGGGATGAAGTAGCCTTCCATATCATGAAATTTAAATTTTCTTATGAAGGCAGACTTGGTGTAGTACATGGGTAACATTTGAGGTTGTTGATTGAGCTTAGGTTTCATTTAGAACTCCCTCTAGAGCATAGATTAAGTATCCACCATTTCATCGTGAACTCAATAACTAAAATGGGAAATAATGTGAGGCAAAGAAAAAACCATCACTTGGCCCATCATGGCCTCTTAAAACTGATAGTGAATGATGCTTTGAGAAGATTCATCCCACTTGTATCTTGGTCTTATTTCATATACATGGACAGGGAAACCTTCATTGCCACTGAAACATGACAAAAGTCTTCCTCTAGTCTTAGAGAGAGGGAGGTAGAAGAAAACGAAGAGGAGGCTGAAGAGAAGGTAGAAGAAGAATAAGAGGAGGCTAAAGATGAGGAAGAAAAAGAAGAAATGGAAATTTAAATAGAAAACACAGAGATAGAGAAAGAAAAAACTGAGGGGAAGAAGAAATAAAAGGATGAGGGGAAGAAGGAATAAAATACAGAGGAAAATAAAGAATTGGACCCTGTTCTAGGCAGTGATACCTTGTTGTGAAACTAGCTCCAAAAATAGAAGAAAAGAGATATCAACGCCTTAGAAATCAGCCACTTCGAGGGGGAAACCTCCAATACATTACATAAATGAACAATTCTTGGATCATGCAAATGAAAAAACCTCCTCTCTATATATAGGAGTCCATAGGACCATAATGTAATCCTAGTGGGGCCACAATGTAATCCTAGCCGACTTAAAAATAATAATGTAAGGGCACAATAATAATAATATGGGGGTTACAGGGGTACAACAATAACAATAACGGGGTTACACTAACAACAATAAGGGACTATACTAGTAATATAAGGACCTAACATGCTCCTCTCCTTCAAAAAAGTGTTGTCCTCAATGCTTGAGTAGCTCCGAGTTCTTCTGTATAAAATTCGCATCCTCCCATGTAGAATCTTTAGTGGTTAAGTTCTTCCATTTGATGAGATAATCTGAAATTGATCGATTTCGTAGCGATCGAGTTCTTGTTTCCGTGACTGTTTCAGGTTCCAATATGGTTTTTCCTTCCTCGTCAAGTTCTGGAAATATTGTTTGAACTAGAAGTTTGTCCCCTGTAACCTTTTTTAAGCATGAAACATGGAAAACTGGATGGAATCTTGAAGAAGTAGGAAGCTCCAATTTGTATGCCATAGTACCAATATTTTGCAACACCTTGTAAGGTCCATAGTTCTTTGGCGATAATTTATTATCCTTCTTAGCTTGCTTGAGGGACATTTTATTGTATGGTTGTAGCCATAAAAATACCCAGTCTTCGACATCAAAACTTCTCTCACTGCGATGTTGATCTACCTGTTGTTTCATTTCATTTTGTGCCAAATTTAGGTTAACCTTTAAGAGTTGGAGAACTTTTTGTTGATGCTCGATGTGATCCTCCACTGCTTGAACCCTAGAATTTTCCCTTAAATAAGATGTGATGGATGGTGGTTGATATCCATAAAATGCCATAAATGGGGTCATTTTTTCCGTAGTATGGAAGGAAGTGTTATACCACCATTCAGCGAGAGGTAACCACTTGACCCATTTTTCTTGCTTATCAGATACAAAACAACGATGATAGCCTTCCAAACATTTATTCACTATCTCTGTTTGACCATCAGATTGAGGATGATAAGATGAGCTATGAGCTATTTGAGTACCCAAACAAGAAAATAATTCCATCCAAAAATTTGCTGTAAAAATGGGATCTCTGTCACTTATAATAATCTTCGGGTTTCCATGTATCTTTTGAATTGTTTCCATAAATGCAATAGAAATTGTACTTGCTTTAAATGGATGAGATAATGCACAAAAGTGTACATACTTGGTAAGTATATCAACTACCACCATGATGACACTCCTTGCTTCGGAGTTAGGTAAAACTGTGATAAAATCCATTGAAATCTCCTCCCAACATTGACTTGCAGTGGATAAAGGTTGTAGAAGACCTGGGGTCTTAATTGTCTCAACTTTATTTCGCACAAAAACCAAACATTTTGCCACAAAATTTCGAATATCATATTTAAGGCCATCCCAAAAAAACTCTTTCTTCACCCTCTGTCAAGTTTTTAAAAATCCTGAGTGTCCTCCTAAAGGAGAAGTGTGCGATTCCAAAAGAATATTTTGTTTTAGTTCAGAATTCTTGCAAATATATAAGTGATCTTTGTACCATAAGGAATAATTTTTCCAACCAAATGTATCAAATGTACTAGGATCTTGCTACAAGTTTTGAATGAGGGTCTAAACTTCTTCGTCCTTCTTCCATTCATCCCTTTCTTCGATTATCCAATCTGGTTGGATAATAGAAATGGCACAAAGCAATGCTTCCACCTCTTCATCCTTTCTTGAGAGTGCATATGCAACAACATTTAGCTTCCATTTTTTGTAGATGATTTCAAATTCATAACCCAACATCTTTGTGACCCACTTTTGCTGCTCTTCCGAAGATAGTCTTTGTTCCAAAAAGTGTTTAAGAATATCATGATCAGTTTTTACCTTGAAGTGTCTTCCCATTAGGTAAGGTCTCTATTTCTTTAGTGCATGTTGTATTGCCAATATTTCCTTCTCATAAATAGCCTTTTGTAAATACTTTCCTTTGATTTAAAAACTTTCAAAAGCAATGGGTCTTCCTTCTTGCATTAAAACAACACGAATTCCATTTCCTGAGGCATCACATTCCACAGTAAAGGATTTTTTGAAGTTTGGCGTAGCTAAGACTGGTGCTAGGCACATTGCCTCTTTAAGATGTTCAAACGCATTAGTTGCTTCAGGAGTCCATGAAAATGCATCTTTCTTCAATAATGTTGTTATAGGTGCTGCTATTCTCCCATAATTCTTAACAAACTTGCGATAATACCATGTTAACCCGAGAAATTGCGCAACTGCTTTATGGTTGTGGGGACTTTCCATTCCATAATGGATTTAATTTTGTTAGGGTCTACCTTAACACCCTCATGAGATACAATATGACCCAGATATTCCACCTCTTGTACTCCAAAGAAACGTTTGCATGTTTTTTCATATAATTGTTTCTCCTCCAATAGTTTGAGCACCCTGTCAACATGTTGAACATGATCCTTCCAAGACCTGTTGTAGATTAATATATCATCAAAAAATAATAGCACAAATTTTCTAAGGAAGAATTTGAAAATGGAATTCATCAAACCTTGAAATGTAGAAGGTGCATTGGTAAGGCCAAAAGGCATGACAAAAAATTCATAATGACCCTCATGAGTTTGAAATGTTGTTTTCGAAATATCTTCAGTCTTCATTCTAATTTGATGATATCTTGAACGAATATCCAACTTGGTAAAATAAGTTGCTCCATGTAATTCATCCAATAATTCATCAATCACAGTAATGGGAAATTTATCTTTAATAGTGAGCTTATTGAGCTCCCTGTAATCCTGACACATGCGCCATGATCCATCCTTCTTGTGCACCAATACTACTGGAGCAGAGAAATAACTTTGACTAGGTTTAATTATACCAGCCTCTAAAATTTCTGCAATCATACATTCAATTTCACTCTTTTGGACATAAGGATATATGTAAGGCCGGATGTTTGGAGGAACACTTCCTGGAATCAAATGAATAGCATGATCATGATCATGAATAGGTGGGAGTCCTTTGGGAGTATCAAACACCTTGGAATGATTGTCCAAGACTCTTTGGAGATCTGGAGAAATAGATGATTTTGATGTTGGAACTTCTAGCGAGCATAATTGTGCAATTACGCCTTGTTGTTCTTTCTTCATAAGATTTGTCATGACATTAGAGCTTATTATCTTTCCTGTCTTCCCTATGATACCCCATAATTTGATTTCCGTTCCTTCCAAAAAAAATCTCAAGAAAAGTTATTGAAAAGTAAAATCTACTGTCCCCAAAGATTGTAACCATTGTACTCCTAGTACGACATCAGCACCTCCCATTGGGATGGAAAGAATTGTACTATTAAATACATATTCCCCCATGGATATCTTGATGTTATGGCATTTTCCAGAGAAATTTATAGTTCCTCCATTTGCAACCATCACTTGAAATTCTGGTGCTAGGTATAGGAAACAATTAAATTCCTTAGCTACCTTACAATGAGTAAAATTATGGGTACTACCCGAATCAATCATCACTAATACCTTTTTCTTCTTGATATGTCCTTCTATCTTGAGAGTTTGAGGAGTGGTAATTCTTTCCAATGCATTACATGATATGGTCGGACTCACTTCTTCTTCTTCTAGGGTTTCTTCCTAGTGTATATCCTCTTCTTTTGAATTTTCTTCTTCACTTTCTTCCTCCTCTTCACAATCTATGTAAAATAATTTGTTCTCAGCACACTTATGACCTTTAGTGTATTTTCTATCACAACTGTAGTAAATCCATTTTTCTCTTTTTTTCATCCAATTGTTATGGTGTCAACCTTGTAGGTTGTGGAAGTCTAGGAATAGCAACATTTGCATACTTATAAATGTGAGTGGTAGGCTTCCTTGTCACCATAATTTTACATTCAACTTTTATTGCCAACTTGAATGCCTTCTCTGATGAATCCGGTTCCCAAACGCGAACTTCTTGTTGGATGTTATCCTTTAAATTCCCTATGAAGACATAAATCCTGTGTTCCTTTGGAATATCAGTTACCCTTATATTCAATTTTTGGAAGTCCTCAATGTGCTCCACCACTAAACCCTTTTGTTTGAGATTGATCAATTGGATAAAGAAGGTGTTACTCTTTGTATCGTCATAATGTGCTATCATTTCCTCCATAAAAATTAACCAAGTGACAATTTTTTTACAGGAGCAAAGCCATCGATACCATACAAATGTATTTTGTTCTAAATGTAAAGTTTCAATCTGTACCTTTTGTGTGTTTTGCACATTATTCAGATCAAAATATTGCTCCATCTGTAGTATCCATGTTATGGGATCCTTGCCATCAAACTTCCTCATATCCATCTTTGGAATATGTTGGTTCTTTAATCCAACATTAGAGTTGATTAAATCACGATTAAAATTTATTTTGTTCTCATCATGAGTTTCCTCTACTATGTTTTCGCCATTAGGAAACATTTCTTGTATCAAGTTTTCCAAAACTTCGATGTCTACTTTTAGATCATTCTTCATGTTTTCCATTTTTTCATCGATCTTAGCTTCCATGTCATCCATCTTAGCTTCCAAACCATTCATATTAGCTTCCATGCCTTTCTTCAAACCATCCATCTTAGTTTCCATGCCTTTCTTCAAAACTTCCATTTAATTTTTGTTGCTCTTTGCGATAGTGAAATTTAGTGCACTTGCTCATGGACTTTTGATATCTCATGTTGCATTTTTTCATCTTCATGATTCATAGTAGAGCCTTCTGAAGGCTTAATGGGTGTTGAATTATTTTTAGGAGGCATTTTAGAACCCAATACTAATATATATGCTCAATAGGCCTTTGGAATCACCTAGAACTGATTTTTCAAACAAGACTTATGCAATTTGAAAAACAATACACACCTTTTTCTTGATTTTGAGAAGCTCGATATTGAAACTGAATTATCTCTTTGATTTTGGATCTTCAATATCTGAAATTCGGCCCTAAAGTAGAACTCTAAACCTTCTTTTGAATGCCATAGGTCTGACCTGATTTGGATTCTTGAAGGCAACGCTATTCCCAATCTCCTATGATGACCTAATTATGGACTGGTTCAATAGATCGAACTTGTACGACCTGCCAGGTATCACTATTTCCCCCTTTGGCTCTCAAATTGATATAGAGAAAAATAAATTCTGTGTACTTGCGGCCTCTTGTTACAGATTTCCAATCCAATGCTCAGAGAGAGATTTATGAATATTTTCCCACGATCACCTCTTTGAGATGAAATTCGGGAGCCTGCAAAATACCTAACGTCCATAGACCATATCTCTGGAAATATTACGAACCAAGCTCTAAAATTTTACGATGATCATCCTCTAGAATTCATCTTTGAGCTGTAACAATTTCAGCTTCTGCACCTTCGTAGAACAAAAGTTATAGCGAACATTCCACGATGACCTATTTAGGTTAAATTCAGGAGCCTGCAAAAAGACCTAACTTCCACAGATCATATCTCTGACAATATTGAGAAACAAGCTCTGAAATGTTGTGATGATGGTCCTTAGGATTGCGGCTTCGCACTCTAAAAATTTCAGCTTCTAAACCTTCGTAGAAAAAATGTTATAGAAAAAATGCCACGATGACCTGTTTGGGGCAGCGAAACCCTAGAATCCAAGGCTCTAATACCAAATGTTGTGAAACCAGCTCCAAAAATAGAAGAAAAGAGAGATCAATGCCTTATAAATCAGCCGCTTTGAGGGGGAAACCTCCAATACATTACATAAACGAACAATTCTTGGATCATACAAATGACAAAACCTCCTCTCTATATATAGGAGTCCATAGGGCCACAATGTAATCCTAGTGGAGCCACAATGTAATCCTAGCCGGCCTAAAAATAATAATTTAAGGGCACAATAATAATAATATGGGGGTTACAGTGGTACAAAAATAACAATAAGGGGGTTACACTAACAACAATAAGGGACTATACTAGTAATATAAGGACCTAACATACCTCCCCTACATTACAGACCAGGAAGTGGCTGCTACCCTAGCCACTTTGAGCACACTTGTAAAAAAAAAAGGAAGAGGTAAACACCTATGTATTTCAGGACTAGGAACAGCCAAAGGGTGAGGCAAGGGAAACCACATGCTCCCACCAAGATCCCTGTTTCCATTAAGGAATAACCAAACAAATATTATGAAATAAGGTTGGAAGAAGGAAGTGTGCAAGAGGTAATCTCACTTGTAAGGACCCCTGTGACCTACATTAGAAGACACTCAACAAGGTTGGAATCCCATACACCTCATGCAACCCCAAAAACCCTCAAAACATTGAAAAGAGATAAAAACAAGAAAAAGAGGGTCTTCAGCAATCAAAATAGATTTTTCTACAGGAAACTCTTTTTTTTCTATAGGAAACTCTAGCAGGCCTAGAATTAGAGAAAAAGGCCTTGGTTGAGGAAGAAAAGACAGCCATAGATGGGCAAGAGATCAAAGAAGTTGAGGATAAGGCACAAGATGAAGGAAAAGATTAAAAAGAGGGAGAAACAAATGACAAGGATGAGCCCACCTGACCAAAAACAATCCTCAAAGATGGAGCAATAGGGCCAAACCCTAGCCCTCAACCCAATTTTATCTCCTACGACACATATATTGAAGGGGGAAGATTGATTCCTCAGAATTTCACTATGCCTTTATTTTATCAGTTGGAAGAGGAGAGGGGACACACTGATCATTGGATGAAGCTTCACACATCTAAATGTGTGCATGAAATAGGGGTCATGGAGGGAAAAGTGGATGATTTGGGGAAGAATTTTTTTGATGTTAGGCTCATAGAATCCATGTTGAAAGAGTAGCTTCAGAATGCCCAAGCAGATAATGTAGCATTGTAGGAGTAGCTTCAGTAAAAGGACAAACAACTGGCCACCATGGTGGATTTTTGCATGGAGGCCATTCAACATAGATATCCATAAGATTCCTATGCAGTTTAGCTCAAGGGGGAGTGGCTCCTATTTCAAATCAAAACATTAGCCTCCCATGGATCCTTACTGCTTCAAAACTGCAAATATTTCATTGAATTTTTCAACCAATCAACTATGGCAGACAAGGAAAACATGGCAGAGTTCTACATGTAGAACATTGTCTTGACAGACTTGAACATTTGGGACCCCAATCCTATGATGGGAGACATGCAGTTAATGGCATTGGAATTATGGATGGTTAATGAATAGACCACAACAAAAGAAGTAAGAAAGGTTATGAGGAGAGAAAACAGAGAACCTTTACACATGAGGGGAAAACTATTCAGCCCTAGGGGAGTCATCAAAAACCATATTAAGATAGAAAAGTATCTTGCACTTGTAGAAAGGTACCTCAAAGCACAAGCTCAAGTGATGGCTCACATTGATGATATTTCTAGGTTGTTGGGAGATGAATGCATAATGGCTAGTAAAAGGAGATGGAACAGCCTCCCTCACAACCTTAGAAACATGGAATACCACACACCATAAATATTGAGAGGTGCCTTGGAAAGAGCACCACTATACGAGAGGGCCATGCAAGACAGAAAGATTTAGTGGCTTGGTTTGAAGCTCAGTCCACCCTTGCTGCTGGGGCTGAGTGATGGAAAGGACCAATATGAGAAAAAGAAGAATGAGAGGAAGCATAAAATAATGATCGCTTTTACCCTCCTAAATGAACTCCCACACTTCTTCCTTTGGAATTCATATGGTCCATTATACCTTTGAAAGAAATATAGGAGGGCTAATTTGCTCAGAGGATGAGAAACCATTTTGTAGGGGGATGATGATGAGCTCCATCATTAGGTACATTTGGAGGGGTTAATTGTCACATTTTTTCCTTATTAAGTCTCTTTTTCTCACATTAAATTATATTATGGTATTATGTTACTATGTAGATGGTGATTAAGGCTTTACATGCTTTGAATACCTAACATGAGTTAAATGCAGGAAAATCACAAAGATATTGCATTTTTTATGAATTTTTTTCCATTAAAGCTCAGAGTAGACAGCAAGGAGAGATTATAGGGTATTTTAGACCTCCTTAACTCCCAAATTCAGCCAAGGGATCCTTGATATTCCCTCCAGTAGCTTGAAATCAAAGGAAACCAAGAAAAATCAAGATCAAGTGCACCAAAGCTACACTTCACTTGCAGTCAAATTGGACACGTCACCTAATTTTTAGGGAGATTTTGGTAGCTACCCTCTAGGTTAAATAGGGCTAAGAAAGAGCTCATTAGGATTCATACTTTGACAAAAGTTAATAGACTCTTTTCTCTTGTAATAGGTTTTTGAGACTTTCATGTTCATGTAATGAGACTATTTTCAACAATAAAATGAGTATTCAGATTGTGCTTCACTAATCTAGTTTTAGAGGGTTAGGCTTGTGGGTTAGGGCCCAATCTATGGGCCTTAGTCTCTCTTGTGTATTAATTCTTAACTTTTATTTAATTGTAGCTAGTTTTTCTTATGAGTTTTTAGCTAGTGTGCTTACTTTTCAATTCATTGTTTTTAGTTTGCTTCCATTTGTCTTTGTTGTAGATTAAGCTTGCTTACATGTTGGTAGAATAGTTTATAAACTCATAAAGTTGTGTGTAAATCCTCCCTCTCTCATCTCTTTCATTGGAGCTTGATGAGGGTAGACCTTCTCCACAGGCCACATTTTCATTTTAGTTTATGATTTCTTGGAATGAATAGTTAGGTTGTTGTAGTTCCATGAACATGTTTAGAATGTTGAGTTAGATTTTTGTTTCTCGCCTCAAATATATTTTCTTTCCAAATTCAACTCATCTTTTCAATTTATTTCATCATGAATTTATCAATATTTGTTGCATGAACATGTATTTTTCTTCCAGATTCAAGTAGCACAACCAAGAAGGACTTCACCAACACCTTCAGATTCATTTCTCACCCTTCATCGGCCTTATTTTCATCAAAATCGCCATCAGCCCTATTTTCAGATTTTTCACCTTCATATCATGATCAAACCCTAGAGGTGAAAAATAGGCTTTTTAAGAGGTTCTGAGAATTGACAAGGGGTTTTCCACTTTCCACTCATACAAACCCACCTTCACCCCACCTTCCATACATTTTTCTCACCCATTTTTGGCCTCAAATTTCCCTCAGAATGTTTCCTATAGAAATTCAGGACTTTCCTGTAGCACTACAAGAAACATGTAGCAACACTTACAACAACACCATTGGGCCCCTCATTAATCCCAGAAACCACCAAAAAAATCATCTCGACCTACCCAAAACCACCCAGACACCTTCATCCTTGCACCCATGAGTTCAAGCCCTTCATAAGCCACCTTAGCGCTTTCCCCTCTTAGTTGAAAAACAATACATTTACAAGCATAGTTGGGTCCTGATTAGCTGCATGATTAAAAGCATTATAGATAAAACATAGAGTAGAATTTTTTTTTTTATCCATTTGGCCCAGCAAAGTGTGATTAGGTTAGTTTCCTTTATGCAATTTCAATTCAGTAATTTACTTCATGCAAGATGCCTAGTTTTCTTTGATTTCTTATCATAGCTTAATGTGTAGATTTATTTCATTGAAAAGTAGTTATATGTACTTTATTACTATAGAATATTTATTTTCTTGCTGATAAAGTAATGGCTTTGAATAATTTGTAGCCCTATGTCTAAATTAATAAGTGTGACAGACTTCATCCAGAAACCCTAGAAATGGCATCCTTTCGTAGATCTCAGAAGAGGATGACATGAGTATAATGCAGCTGTTGTGTATATATCACTGTCACCTACAAGTTCGTACGAACCCCAAGTTGATAAAGTAAACTAGGGCAACCTTTGGGAGTTGTAGCATTCTTGGTGCAATACCAGGGCTCACCACGTACCACCAATAGTAGGGAGGCTCATACCCTGCCTTGCAAAGGAACCAGTACTCAGCTAGGAATTTTGATACAAGAAAGCGTCCCCAGAAACCTTACAAAAATCAGGGACAGTGGAACCTGTACCCCCCTTTTCTCCAACAAAATCCACCACCATCACAAAACAATGCATCGATGAACCTAGTGCAACCCTCTTGGGCTCAGTAGCTTCAATATTATAACCAGGAGAACAACAATAGTCCTCCAAATGCTACAAAAAATAAGCCTAGGAACAAGCAAAAGGGAGACTATGCATAGGGGGGAAGTAATCAACAATTTCCCTCGCGATCTCAGTCTGGGGGCAACCCCAACCAAAATCACAACCAAGATCCAAATAGTAGCTCCCAAGGGAAAAATAAGAGACTCGGTTTAAGGAAAAATCATTCTTGCGCCATATGTGGTGAATATGGCCATTACACTCACCATTGTCCTGAACTCCCCAAATTGAAAAAAAAATCAGGGTAACCAAGGACAAGGGGGACCTACTAAACAACTTGTTGTAATGCAGGAACCCTTCACCCACCAAGGATTGGTTAACACCCACCAACAAAAACCACCCCAAAGTGATACTGGAGGGGGAAGTCACGAGATCTACATCGTTGGTGAAGAATTTTTCTTCCAGAAAAGGAATAGGAACTATGATACACCTCCGAACACCAACCCATCAGGTACAAGTACAAGTGCACTTACCGTACCGTTAACTATCTCCAAAGTACCTATTGAACCCCTTCCAAAAATGGTCAAGGGACCAACCAGGCACGCGAGACATCACTCTAAAGTCTCTCATAGCTATAGCATCATGGATGATTTAGCTTAATCACCAACTACTATTTCAGCTTTATAAGTTCTAAAATCATGCCCAAGAAAATAGAAAGCATTACATTCCGCATTAGGAAAAATTGATCCCTCTGATTCATGCCTAATGGTTTTCGATCTAGATAAGGCAAGCCTGAGGCTTCCTTCTCTAGTCGCTTTCCAAATACTTGTTTTAGTTCAAAAAATCACCATACATTGATGCATCATCGATGAATGAGAATCCACATGTATCATGTCCAAATCAGTTTGGAAAAAGTTAGGGTCACTTGAAATAAAATTGTTCGACGTCATTCTTCGAGCATGCGACAGTCACCCGTCAGCCCCTGTCAATCTGTATCAAAATTTCCCTGTAAACCTGGCCTAAAAGATATTTCTTATAGACGTTGAGGTCGTTGATGCACAACTAGACTATAGTATACTCCTCAAGCAGAGCTATATGTACGCCATGATTGTAATCACATCCTGTGTCTTTAGGATAATGATGTTTCCCCATAGTGATCGAATGATCACCATCGACCAACTCATATACTATGACAAGAAACCTATGACCTCTCTTGATTTCATGCTACTGTACGTAGAAAAAACCACAGAACCACTCACGAAGTGTACAAAATTTTTCCCGGGCCAATTCAAACCATCATCCATCCTAGGGTTATTCATAGGAGACCCCCCTATTATACTAGAAGGAGTACTAGAAAGCATGGGGGCATCAATGTGCATGATGCTCACATCAAACAATGAAACTAGCCAGGAAATAGAAACCAATAGTACCGATGATGAAGCCACTAGCATGAAATTCCTACCATACGACATTTCGCAAACTCCATTTTTGTATCCCCCACATGGCTATATATCAAAAAAAGTCATGCAAACTATGACATTGCCAAATATGGATTTTGCAATACCCATGTGGTATTTGGTCCCTTCAACCATGATGTAAATTCCAAGTATCACCTCTACAGGAATAACCCCTACTACCCCTCAAGAGGTAATAGCAGTTAAGAAAACACATGTAGCAGCGCCAGCTGACACGAACAAAAAGAATAAGAAAGAAGGGAAAAATTTGAAACCCCCAAGTTACCTAGGGAATTACAACCTTGTGCATTGTGCAATATCGTAGGTCATCCTAATAATATTTTCCTAGAGTTAGAGGAATTGGAACCCCTTCTACACACCGAAAGAAATTTTTCCATGAACAACCAAGGGAAAGCATTACATAGAAATCATGCATGCACCATATGCGACCATTATGGGTATTATACCCATAATTTCCCGGAGATGTCGCGATATAGGGATTCCTTGCAAGCTCTAGAACAATATTACCAGGAGAACCCCTCACCACTATCCATGCAAATGAGCAAGGGTGAACCCAAAACCATACTATGCGTATGAGAGGCACCTACATATTTCTCATATATAGTAACCCCAACAACCCAAAGATGGAAAACAGGGTCCATACTGAATGTCCAAGTTTTGCATTATGTGACGAGACTAATCATTTCATCACACAGTGCCCCGAGTTAAGGGTGTTAAACCATTGGTATAAAACCCCGCAAGTCGCCCAAATAAAATTAGTTCCTTATAGATGACATATGTTTCATATTTTCCAAAGAAACCACCACATGTGACATTGTCCCCACATATGTCAATTCTGGTCTATGTTGGATTTCATGTGACGCTTCATCGCAGAAAACCCTGACTTAGCTGATCCATAAAAATAATCCACAAGTAGCACTAAAACTCAAGGAACATAAGAAATAAGGACCATATTTTATGTTTCAGAGGAGAGACAGTCACCTAAATGACCACTTATTCTTTGTAATCATCCTCAGGCTCCATTCCAGCTTTGCGCACTCTGTGATGAACGAGATCACTTCGTCGCTGACTGTGCAGCACTAGAGTTATTTCAAATATGGTACCCATCAACTTGGTGTACTACGACAACCTATGAGAAATCCGATATTCTTGCCGATTGTGTTTAGGTAACCACCTGGTTCATCGTTGTCCCTACATCCCCCACTTTCGTTCGACGTTAAATTATTTACGCCAAGCCATAACCCGTCTCGCTGCAAAAGACAGATCAGATTCAAACTTAGTAGAAAGTTCAACAAACCAATAGAATGATGCAACCAGGTCCATCCTCTTCATATCAGAAGAAAAATGGCCAACAAAGGGGCATATTATCGCCCCCAACCACCCTCCACATCTAATCCGAACCTGCACATTGTGTGATTCACACAATCATTTAATCACTCAATGCCCAGATTAAATACGATCATTTCGCAAATGGTACCCAATCACTTAGGTGGTCTAAAGGGAGTGGAAAACCAAAGATCAATAGTCTTGTATTATTTTCTAAGACAACCGTCACACTCGACATTGTACTTAAATCCCATGATTTTGACCCATGGTAGACATCATAAGCTCATTGGTCACCAAATATCCAAATGTAACCAGCTTCAAACCTAGGTATCTAGGTGCAATGTTTCCTTCCCCCCATCATCACCAAAAAAATATGAAAGCTAAGGCGACCAATCATCTTAGTAGGGCACGAAACTAGCCAAGAATACCATGTGCTCTATGCGGTAGAAAAAACCACATGATCAATCAATGTCAGGAACTAAAGAAAGGAGTACTCAAGAAACTCATGGAGTACTCCCAAGTATGCAACATGTGATCGACCTTGCTACATTTTTTCATGTATTTTTCACTTTTCACGTAGTGGGGTCAATTTAAAGTATGCAACATGGGTACTCCTTGGATGAGGAATTACATTTTGCGTTCAATGAGTACTCTCACTCAAAATTAGAGTAAACACTTTGGGAGATAAGTTGAAAATACAAGTTGAAAAAGTATTTTTATTATTTTATTATTTTTAATCTTTTTACCCTTTAACTTAAAAAATGGTGAATAATCCCCCATGGTTGACATAATCGTCTTGAATCCTATTGGTTCTTATAAAGTTTTTTTTTTGTACATTTTTCTTAGGAGGCCCATTTTAGACCTGAAAATTCCCCTAATGGGTTTCCTACTACTACTCTGTGAATACATTCTGTTCGAATGGGATGATCAGGCTCAAAAGTCTTTTGAGGCACTCAAAGACACCTTTTCTTCATCCCCCTTGACCAACCCACCCAATTACGACCAAGGCTATACCTTATATCTATCTGCATCATACACTGCCATAGTTGGGGTGTTAGTCCAAGACAGAGTAGATAATAAAGAGCACATAATTTATTACGTCAGCAAGAACCTATATGGCCTTGATAAAATACGAACCGGAAGAAAAAACTGCCTTAGCGCTAATACACGTAGTACAAAAACTTTGGCATTACATCATCCTAAGGACTAAAAAATTCATAGCAGCTGTCAACTCCATGCGATATCTGCTAAATCGTTGTATGATGAATCATAAGTACGCTCGATGGGTAGTCATACTACGGGAATTCAACCTAAAGTTTAGCTCCCCCAAGAGAAAAAAACAATTAATCCTAGTTGAGTTCATCACTGACCTTACAAGTCTAGCTCAAGGATCCCCAATTAACGACTCACTCCTAGATGAACATCTGTTCTTAGTGACGACCGAGGACACTTATTATGGTGAAATACTACTATTGCTGCAAACTAAAAAATTCAAACCACAACTCACCTACGAAAATCAAAGGCACATACGGCATCAGGCTCCCTGATACCTTATCATGGGGGACATCCTTTATCGAAGAGGAATTGACACTATTTTACGTCGATGCCTCACACACGACCAAGCTGAGAAAACCCTCAATGAATGCCATAGTGGGGCTTGCGGAGGCCACCTCTTAGGGATGTATATTATCCAAAAATTCTTATGGGCTGGTTATTTTTGGCCCACCTTGTTCCACGATTATGTTCAAGTCGTCAAAAGGTGCAAATGATTCCAACCCTTCACCCACAAGGTAAGAGTACCTCCTGCTCCTCTACACTAGGTCATTTTAGCATGCTCCTTTTGTAAATAGGGAATCAAATTTATGATGTTCAACCCTACATCGTCAGGTAGCCACAAATACATTATTGTAGCCGTCGACTATTTTACAAAGTGGGTAGAAGCCATGCCTACATACGAAAACACGACAGAAACCGCAGCTCGGTTTCTCTTCAACTATGTCATTGCATTATTAAGCGTGCCTAAGGCGTTAGTCTCCGACCATGGAAATAATTTTGAGAATGAAATATTCTAGGAGCTATCCCATCATCTAGAATTTGTGCATGACTTTTTGTCACCATACTACCCCTAGTCCAATGGTCAGGTAGAATTTGTTAACAAAGTACTCAAAACGATGTTACAACGTATGGTCAACAACCATAAAAATAACTGGCACCATATGGTATTTTTAGCCTTATGGGCATATTGCATAGCACTTAAACCTTCAACAGGATTCACACATTTCCAATTGGTATATGAAGTGGAGGTCGTTCTTCCCGTCGAATGTGAAATCCCCAAATTACACTCAATTATCGAACTCCTCAATGATACCCATCCTTTAGAGCAATGATTCATACAATTAGAGCTCATCGATGAAACTTGACGAGGGTCTCTCCAAAATAATGAGGCTCACAAAAAAAGTGTAAAAGCATCATTTGACCACAACATCACCCCTCGCTCATTTTCATAGGGGGAGATAGTCCTCCGCTACAGCGTTGAAAAAGAAGCCTTAGGACCCGGGAAGTTCAAAAAATTATGGAAGGGTCCTTACATCATAAAACATTTCCTCCTCAAATGAGCATACATTTGCCTGAGCCTGATGGTACACGCCTAGATAATCCTGTCAACGGGCTCTACCTCAAAAAATTCCACCCATAAGGTAGGAAGTCTCAACCTTAGACATAAAATGAATGTAACATAAATTTTTGAGATGATCACAATCATTATGGACTTGTTCTAAAAAATTCTCTTGTGTCACAGATGGATCATCCCCCCATCCACTATTTTGGATTCACTGATGGAGCTTCTCGATGGTCATAAAATATAGTAGTAGCTACCTGGGCCATATACTCTCTTAACTGGTCATCGTTCCTCACCAACGGAGTATGTATCAGATTAGCTACCAATAATCAAGCAGAATATGATGGAGTCATCGGGCTATTGAGCGATGCCTCAAACCAGGGCATTCACCATCTACATGTATTTCTTAATTCCTAGTTAGTGGTATCATAGTTAAACCAAGATTTTCAGGTACAATATTCACACCCATTTAGGAAATAATTGCATGCACATTGGTTGATTCATCACTTTTATCACATTACATTTACACATATACCAAGAAATAAAAATCAGATAGTCGATTGCATAGCTAACCATATCCTAGATTTGAATGCATCTCATATAAATAATCATCCATAAAAATCAAACGAATAAAGCATAAATATCCATCACATGTACATAACATCCATCATAAACATATGAAAATAAACAAAATAATAAATATAGACACATTATAAGAGCTGAAAAATATATACATCTCGCATATATACATCAAAAAATATATGGGTTCTAGTATACAAAACAGGTCATTGACCATCATGTCAATCAAAAATATACATGTCATCAATACAAGGAAGCATCCTCATAATGGGTGTTCTCCCTAACCATACAAAATCTCTAGGGCTGAGCCTTGCCTGGTGGGTCCTCAGGACCCATAGAAGCACCCAGTGGTAGTAAAGGAGTAGCATCCACAATTGTAAGTTTTTTCCTACGTAAAGTCAAGAGATGTGCCCTCTCTTGAGCCATCATTGTCTCCAGCCATATGTTTTCCAGGTCATTAAAATCCCTGGTTGGCATGCCTCAGTTCAACCTCTCCAACCCACTCCACCATTCGGCTAGACTTGCAACACGAGCATCAGCAACTTCAGCCTAAGCCTCTGCTGCCATCACCCTAATTTCGGTAGTTGATCCAGGTGGATATTGGTGGCCACCCGCCTATTCCACTTGGGCCCCCACCATTGTCTCTTTCAGTTTTTCAGTTTTTGCATAACTTACTATTTTTAGCAGTTTTTCGGGTCCTGAACTTCCGGAGCCGTTTTGAGGCCCTAAACGACGTTTTTTGGGTATGAAATTTACAAAAGTTGTAGTCCTCGGATAGAGCTTTCTAATGATGTATCATGTGCGTCAAACGGAGATAGTATGCCAAAGTTACGTCCCTGGGAAGTTGAAACACCAATTTACCCAAACGGGGCCCATAGTTTTGGCGCTTCATCTCCTAGGGTTAGGTTTTTGGGATGTTGAGGGTTCTCCATTGCTTCTCAATAATAAATAGGCCCTCGAGCCTCATTGTAACTCAGTTCAGAGGCCTGTAGCCGCCACATCTCTTCTCAGAGATAGCTACCAGTGCCCTAGCTAGTTTATTTCCATTTTGTCTATAAGCAAATTTCAGTTCTTTGATATTAATGAAATGAAGTGTTATTTCCGCTGCATCTCTGTATTTATGGTTATGTGTTTATTCTGTTGTGTTCCTGCATAAATCCGGATCAGTGGTATCAGAGCGGTCTGATTTTTCTCAATCCTTCTTTGCATGTTCCCAACGAGGTCGGGGTATAAGGAGCTAGGGCTTGATCTGGTGGAACCTTTGCAAGATTAGCCTCGCAAACCTAGACGGACACCCATGGGGGACGAAAAGAAAGATGAGGGAGCAGGAGATCCTATCAAAATATTGCTCGAGGAGGCCCTCGAAAAATAAAGGAACGCGATGATGGATAGCTTTGCTCAGATGCTTCAACGGCTGCCCACCGGCGGCGCATCTGCATCCAGTAGCCACTCTGGAGTTGCGACTCCCTTTAAGGTACAAGTAAATTTTGACATTCCCATATTTGAGGGTCAAATAGACGCAGATGCCGCAGATAGATGGTTGAATCTATTAGAAGGATATTTCTCTGTTCATGACTTTTCAGACCGGGAGAAGATTATTTTTGCACTCCTCAAAGCTACCCGCATGTTAAGGACTGGTGGGAAACCTACTGTGAGAACAAGGACCAGACAGAACCCTCTCTATTCTCGGCCGTACCAACTTGGAATTCTTTCCGAGACGCCGTCAAGGAATAGTACTATCCCGTGGGGAGCTATGAGGACAAGTACATACAATGGACCACGCTGCGACAACAAAGGGATCAAGATGTGCACGAGCTGACGAATCTGTTCCATACCCTGCGCACAAAGTTGGGTATCAAAGATCCAGAGAAACATTTGGTGCTAAAGTATCGCAGCTGTCTGCACAGATACATTCAGGAGGAAATGGAGTTCCTCGACATCTCCTCGCTTGGTACGGCATACCGGTATGCTGCCAAGATTGAGCAGAAATTCAAACAGAAGAAGCGAGACTTTGGATCTGCGAATCAAAAGAAAGGAAAAGGTGCTTCCAAACCGCAGAACAAAGGACAGAGCCAAGGCATGGCGGCTAAAGACAACCCACCAAAGCCACAAGAAAAGAACAACACCGTAAAGCCAAAGAAGGACACGGGAAAGTGGTGTGAGTTCCATAAGAGCTCCACTCACAACACAAGTGAGTGTCGGGCCAAGCAGTCGCCAGTGGCCGAGATGAGGGCTTCTGAGTCAGATGCATGCTCTGACTCCGAATCAGAACCTGAAAAGGCGAATGAAAAAGGGAAACAGATTATTGATGCGGAGCCCAACGCCACTGTTGCCACTGCAAAGATCCAAAAGGAGGAACCGGAAGATCCAGAGGAGGAACGTCTCTTCCACTCCCAGATGTGGGTAAAGGGCTCCCCGGTACAGTTCATTGTCGACAATGGGAGCCAAAAGAACCTCATTTCAGCAGACGCCGTGAAGCGGTTGGGCTTGCCGACCACAGCTCACCCACATCCATACACCATCGGGTGGCTTCACTAAGGACGAGATCTCCGCGTCAGCCAGCAGTGTCGCCTTCCCTATAGCATCAAGCCCTTCACTGATGAGGTATTATGTGACGTTGCTCCTATTGATGTTTCTGATGTATTATTAGGACAACCATACTTGTGGAAGCGTCATGCTGTGTATGAGTCTCGACCTCGTGCTGTTATTATTACTTTGGGAAATAAGTTGTACAGGATACCAGAGGTACCACCTCCTACGACTATCTCTTTCGTTACTGCAAAACAATGTAGTAAGCTCATTTCCCAAACCAGGAAATTCGTTTTCCTGATGATCCGCCCCCAGGGCAAGAAGAAGACTGTGGCCACGACCTCCAGACAGGGCCCCTCTGCACGATAACAACAAATGGATAAGGTCGTGGAGGAGTACGGGGACATCTTCACCTCACCCACAGGGGTTCCTCTGCACTGTCAGGTCAAGCACCCGATTGATGGCCCAGTGCTTCCGCTACCCAATGGACACGATGCGTCGCGCTCTTTGCTCACGAAATGATGAAATCGAGGCGATTCGGGGAGCTGTGCAGAAAAGTCACATCGAACCAAGTTCATCGTACGCGGGGCCGATCTGTTGGTGAGAAGAAGGATGGGACGTGGAGACTCTGTATTGACTATCGGGCACTGAACAAGATCATTGTCCGGAATAGGTACCCAGTCCCACGGATTGATGACCTTCTGGACCAACTCCAAGGTGCAAAATATTTCAGTAACATCGACCTGAAGTCTGGGTATCACCAGGTACCAATTGAACCCTCTGATGTGTGGAAGACTGCCTTCAAAGCTAAGGAAGGCCTTTTTGAATGGCTGGTCATGCCTTTCGGGTTGACGAATGCTCTCGCAACCTTCATGAGGATGATGGACGACATCTTGCGGCCATTCACCAACTCATTCGTAGTGGTGTACTTGGATGACATTCTGATCTTCAGCAAGACTTGGGAAGAGCACCTTCATCACATCAGACAAGTCCTCCAAACACTGCGGCAACACAAGTTGTGTGCCAATTTGGAGAAGTGCACGTTTGGCATGACCCAGGTTCAATATCTGGGATACATTATTGATGAAAAGGGGGTGCATGTGGATCCGGCCAAGATCCAAGTCATTCGGGATTGGCCAGCCCCGACTACTATAACAGAGCTTCGCAGCTTTCTGGGTCTTGCTAATTTCTACCGTAGATTCATGTTGGGATTCTCTCATATCACTTGGCCCTTGAGTCAAGTCACCAAAGGAGGAGTGAGAGCAAAATTCTTTTGGTCGGAACCTCAACAGAAGGCGTTCAAAGAATTGAAAAATCGCCTATGTTCTGCCCCAGTGCTCACCTTACCAGACTTGCAGCAGCCGTTTGAGATCGAGACAGATGCCTCTGACTATGCTATTGGGGCAGTTCTTACTCAACAGGGACATCCAGTGGCATATCACGGTGAGACATTGTCTGAGACAGTTCGCAAGTATCCCACCTATGACAAAGAAATGTATTCCATTGTGCAAGCCTGTCGACAATGGAAGCATTACATTTTGGGGAAGGAAACAATCATCCACACAGACCACCGGCCCCTGCAGTTCATACAGACACAAGGAAAGTTGCAGAATGATCGCCATCAGAAGTGGTCCACATATCTGCAACAGTTTCATTTGAACATCAAGTACAAGAAGGGTAGCACCAATAATGTTGCAGACTGCCTCAGCCGACCACCGGTCGTGGCGCTCACCACCGTGCTCAACTCTTGTGGGCACGAGACTTCTGATTGGCCGCTTCTCTATGAGAGTGACCCAGAATTCGGCCACACTTACAAGGCACTCTTGGGGGGTAAGCAAGTTCCAAATTTTCACCTCCAAGATGCACTTTTATGTCACCTGGGACACCTTTGTGTTCCTTCAAGCGAGCGTGCCAAGATGATATGGGAAGCACACTATAGTCGAGTTGCTAGGCATTTCGGGGTCGAGAAAACAGTAGCAATACTACAAAAGTATTTCTATTGGCCGAAACTTCGAAAGGATGTCGAGAAGCACATCAGGTCCTGCATTGCTTGTGCCATTGCCAAACCAACCATCAAGAAGCAAGGCCTATATACTCCGCTGCCTACCCCTAGTCGACCTTGGGAATCCATCTCCATGGATTACATGTCGGGCCTGCCTTCTACTAAGAATGGAAATGACTGTGTTTTCGTGGTCGTTGACAGATTCTCGAAGATGGCCATCATGGTGGCCTGTAAGAAGAATATCACAGCAGAAGCCACTGCTAAACTCTTCTTTGAACGAGTGTGGGTGCACTTTAGGATCCCACAGTCTATCATATCAGATCGAGATAGCAGGTTCCTCAGCACATTTTGGTCCAGCCTCTGGTCAATGTTGGACACAAAGCTCACCAAGTCCACAGCTTTCCATCCCCAAACAGATGGCCAGACAGAGGTCGTCAACAGAATGATTGTACACATTATGCGCATGTACAACTCAAAGCATCCACGCACATGGGACGAGAGCCTCCCCTATGTACAACACAGTTATAACCGGGCTCTCCACAGTTCAATTGGCCATAGCCCCTTTCAGGTGGGCTTGGGATTCCAACCACTATGTCCCATTGACATAGCCATGCCGTTTGCAGCTGCTCAGGCCGATTCAGCTCATGTCCAATCTGAAGTTGACAAAGCAAGTAGCTTCATCGAGCGCATTCAACACATCCGCCAACAAGTTCATGATATATTGGACAGAGCCAATGCGAAGTACAAGCAGCGCCATGATCAACACCGGGTGCCACACCACTTCCAGGTGGGCGACAAAGTATGGCTACATTTGCAGAAGGAGCGCCTCACTGGACCTCACCGCAAGCTTCGCCCTCTCCGATACGGGCCGTACACCATCACCAAGGCTGTAGGTAACAATGCCTTCGAGCTTAGTATTCCACCATTCCTTGGTCTGCACCCAGTCTTCAATGTGGATCGCCTTCATCCTTACTTTCCACCTCTACTGGACACCTCGGACATTGCAGAACAACTCACACCAACAGAGTTAAACCCAGACTGCATGGAACAGGCCACCACAGATTGTATCATGGACATGGAAATCAAGAACACTCGTCAACAGCAGATCCAACTGTATCGGGTTGTCAAAGCTGGCCAACTCCTGCACCAAGGAAAGTGGTTCACCAGGGACCAAGTTCAGCAGAAATTTCCTCATCTCATGGAGGAACTTAACACAATGGGTACCATTGCTTCCTAAGGGGGGAGGAATGATCCAGGTGGATATTGGTGGCCACCCGCCTATTCCACTTGGGCCCCCACCATTGTCTCTTTCAGTTTTTCAGTTTTGGCATAACTTACTATTTTTAGCAGTTTTTCGGGTCCTGAACTTCCGGAGCCGTTTTGAGGCCCTAAACGACGTTTTTCGGTATGAAAAATTGTTGCGATTTTGATCATCAAAATCGTCACAAAAGTTGTAGTCCTCGGATAGAGCTTTCTAATGATGTATCATGTGCGTCAAACGGAGATAGTATGCCAAAGTTACGTCCCTGGGAAGTTGAAACACCAATTTACCCAAACAGGGCCCATAGTTTTGGCGCTTCATCTCCTAGGGTTAGGTTTTTGGGATGTTTAGGGTTCTCCATTGTTTTTCAATAATAAATAGGCCCTCGAGCCTCATTGTAACTCAGTTCAGAGGCCTGTAGCCGCCACATCTCTTCTCAGAGATAGCTACCAGTGCCCTAGCTAGTTTTATTTCCATTCTATCTGTAAGAAAATTTCAGTTCTTTGATATTAATGAAATGAAGTGTTATTTCCACTGCATCTCTGTATTTATGGTTATGTGTTAATTCTGTTGCGTTCCTGCATAAATCCGGATCAGTAGTAGCCAACAAATCCTCGATTGCTGCCACCCGTGCCTCGGCTGACTCAACACGGGAAAGAAGATCATCATCCCCACCAACAGTTGCAGCATTGTTACCCTCGCCTGAGTGACCCCCTGCACCTCTTTGTCACATATTCTAGGCCTAACTAGCCCCAACTAGGACCCTCCTTCTTGGAAATTTGACCCACAAAACGAGAGGCAGGATGCCTTGCCAAACTGACATCTGCAAGAGAAAAAAAATATAGTAATATTATCATCGTCAAAAACATGTATATCTATACACAATAAAAATACTCAAAATGGAAAAAAAGTCAAAATTCATGCCTGCCAGACCCCATGCATAGGTTGCAAGAAGACCCATATCTGAATTCCCCCAAAAATCCATCCTCGAATATGGGAACTCAACGAAAACCTGTGGGTTCAACTCGTACCACACCTCGACCATCACATCTGTTGGCTCGAGAGGTCCTGACCCAAGTTTGGAGTTCAAGGTTTTCCAACAAACCCTTATACTACTGGCCCTTTCGGCAGTGACCTGCTCTCGCAAGTCAAATTATCACTCGAAGTAGTATGGGTGGGTGCTGGAATCAGGTTTTCGCACCCTGAGAAAGGATAGGTAAGGCAAGCAGAGCTGCGTTCGACCCGGAAATACCCAGATCGCCTCTTCTCGTGCAGGGTTGATAGGCCTCTTTCGCATCCATGTGTGCTAGATCTATAGATATATATTCCTAGGACAATAGAAAAATATAGAATAAAATAGAACATAATAGATTGAGATACAGTAAACACACTTACACAGGTTTTTCGCAACTTAAATACAGAAAGTACAGAATGCAATAAGTACCAATGATTCGCAAAAGACAGTACACACAGATTCAATTCTCTATCAACCTTTCTTATTCATCAATTCATCAGTTCCTTCTTACAATCCCCTTCCCAGCCTGCACACACAGCAGCAGGGTCCACACATAGCTGGACTCTGGATCTCCTTGCACACAGCCAGCAGGAGTCCTTTCCCCAAAAACCAAAACAGACAACTTAAACCACAATTCATATCAATAGCTCTTTCTTTCCTTACCTTACAATAAAAAATGTTCCACTATTTATAATAATTTAGCCTAAACTTTCCTATGGTTCGCAAACTGTGGTTTTCAGACCCCTAGTTTTCCCTTTTACCCGTTACAATGCTTTTGGGGCTTTCACCCCCAAACCCTTGTGCTAAGCTAAATCTAATCAAAAGTATTAAAAAATGGACTAGTTTCGCAGCTCGTAGGAAACCCTATTCCAATAGTCCCCCAACACAATCTTGTGACTCATCCCGAGTCACTGTGGTGGTGTGGCCTTTATTTGCGCACGTAAGGTATTGAAAGTGTAGATGAGCAGAGGGAGCACTTCCTGACTTTGGGCCGTAGCGTGTTGTGCAATATTGACAAGCTCCGGGGAGGCAGGGCCGTCCGGAGCCATGGTAACTTGCTCCAATATCTGCTGGAGAGGTGTGCGATGGTGTTGTGAGCATTCTAAGATATCTGGAGGGTAGTATCACCCCATGGCTTCAAGCACTTTCTAATGACGTGCTTGGCACGGCGAAGATCTGCAATTGTGTTCATGAATGCTACATGCTGCGTAGAGACATGGGAGGGCAAGGTAGATTCAACCTGATCGAACGCAGCTTCCGTCCATCGTAGGTATTCCTAGATATACTGAAGTGTGGGGTGGAACCGGACCACTGTCCAGAGCTATGTAGCCATCTCGACCAACTGAGTGCCCTGAGTAAGCTACTCCTTAATAATATCCGTTGCTTTTGTGATCCATGCAACCTCTTGTGCCCGAACTTCCGGGGTTATTTCATGCTGATGTCATGCAGTTCGGCCACGGTGATGGATCTCTCATAACACAACAGTGTATAATCCTTGGAGCGCCTCTTCGGATAGCTACACCAAATCTATTTGTAGATCCGTGGCTGTTGGAGTGTGGTCGTTAACTATGACAGTGCGAGGGAGCGAAAAAATATGGCTTCTTTTAGTCGATAATCTAGGACTGCGGAGAAGTCATAACATATCCCTATATCGCTTCGTTCCTTCCTTGCACAAGACTAGCTGTGACTTGGCTGCAATAGCGTTGGTGGAAAATCGGGGCAATTACGTATCCTCCTTTGTGGTATTACCTGAGGCCGTCCGGCTAGGCATTGGGACCGTTCCAAGGTCGTAAAGGTCGGGAATTTCCGTCATGCAACCGTGGTGCTCCTATGCACGGGGTTCAAAGGCAATTCCTCCTGCAGGGGACCAGAGGCCAATCATCGTATCAAGCTTGGCATCCCCGAACCCTCTCAACATGATTTTTGCAGGCACTGAACTAGTAGGTGCCGAAGAGTTAGGGTCTGCCATAGCAAAAAAAGGACAGGCTTCCTAGACAATGTAAAAGATCCCAACAAACAAGCAGGGGGATGACAGAGGTAGGGTACAAAGACAATATGAGGACTTGAGCGCAGCCATCCTATTGACCTTATACTGTCTGGGGCCATCCCATTGTAGAGTAAAATCCACTTGAAACTTCCCATCGATCATCCAAAACAAACTCGCCATTAATTGTTGTATTGATGGCCTTCCACCCCTTTTCTTTAATGGTAAGGTTCCCTTCTCACCAACGTGCAGTGGTCTGACGGTCATTATTCATACCTAAAGGTTTTCTGATGGATTTATAGATTTTTGAGGACACCTGGATGCTGCTCGCTTTTCCTGAATTAAAGCTGATGCTATGGGTTTCGTAATGCGGTCCAAGTACCCTTCTAGCAACTTGGCCACCGTACCACTTGGCAGGCATTCTTTTCCTTTAGTAAGGGCATCCGAGTGCGACAGGGCTGTGACAAGCATCCTTGTGCCATATACCACCTTAAATGTTCGCAGGGACTTAGCCCGCAAATTCTCCCAACTGCGCATGTACCAGTACAGCTCCACATCTAAATACCATGCAATCGAACGCAAGCCTAGGTCATGGATAACCAGGTGAATTTTTTCATTTGGAGTCCCGTCGCACCCTTGTGTTTCCCATGCTAGTAAATACCTACGCGGATCCTCTGACACAAGGAACCTTTGGGTCTAGCTTCCAGCTGGAGCTCCAAATCGCAGGATCATCTTATCCTGACACTCCTCCCAAGTGTGTAATATCGGCCCATGTGTATCCCACCAACGCATAAACGCTCCGCGTAGGGCTAGCGGAAGTGCTCCTAGCCTGCGGTCCTTGGGAACTTCGGCTTTGAATGCACGTAAAAACTCCTTAATGTCACCTACGTCCTCAAGTTTGGGTAGGTCTCTTACCTTGGAAGAGATGCAGTGGAAGTTCCTTGTAACCCAAAGACATTGTAGCACTGAAACATCATGCAATTGTTCTTGCCAATTCTCCAGTTCCCCATCTGAGTCAGAAAAGCATTCACTATCCTCTTCCCAGCAGAGCACTCCTTCCATCGTGGGGTTAATATAGTCTTTTTCCTGCGTAGTCAATTATAGATGTGATCTATTTCTTCTTCATCGCGTGCTAGCTCTTTGTACCGCACACCTTCTGTGGGATCCAGTGGTACTTGTCTACTCAACTTAGTGTTCCTAAATTGATATCATAAATTGTCAACCAGGGCTAGTAAACTGTTGAAGTGAAATTCACTATCTGTGCCTAGTTATCTTCTTCCTACTTCGTTGTGCTTAGTGTTTTTCTAGTGTTTTTGGTTTTGTGTTTTTATGCTAAGAGGAAAAGAACTAAATTGTTGGCAAAGAGAAGTTACTGATCACACTAAAACAGAACAAAATATACTCTAAACTATGTATGGCACCTAAGAACAGAAAATGCTAATCCACAGATTGTAAAGCTGATAAGAAAAGTAACTCATAACATTAAACTCAGTCCAATTCATTTCATTAGAGGTATGTTGGAACAACTTGAGAAAAGGATAATTTTGATGTAATGAGGTTCTCTTTAGTAAACAACAACTTAAAATAACACATAGAAAATCTCATCCATCGTTAGAAATTTGTTGGAACATTTTGAGAGACGATTATCTGCAACATAGTAAGGAATCATATGCTAAAATAACTTATGACACTATAATTAACTCATTCTGCAACTCAAAATGTTACTATTAGGCCTCATTCAAGGATTAGAGATCTCTTGGAATAACTTTGGAAAGAGGTTGTTTGTAAAATTATGAGAAATTGCAGAATATTCAAGAACTCAAAATGATATAACTAATTCTTGTTCATATGATAATGATGTGTTAGAAGAAGTTAAGAACAAGAAAAACTTATAAAATAATGAGGGTATTTTAAGTCTAATTAACAGGACTAGAATGCAACTAACTAATAAAACTGAAATACAATGAACAGAACTGAACTAAAGTGAAATTAACTCAAGAGTACTATAGCTATATCTCATTCACGCATTAGTGATATATTGGAACAGCTCATGAGAACAAGATTGAATGTAATATTCGATATAAGTAAATGACATAAGTATGATGCAAGAGGATAAACTCATAAAACTGCCTAAGTTAAGAACAAAACAGAGTTAAAGGTAACTTATCTAGAAAATATGCACAAAGCCTTTCGGGCAGTAGGGGCCCTCTACCATCAGATTGGCACACGAATCCTTAACTCCTTAAAATTTCTTCAGATCATGCATCAAAGTTGTACTTATTTTATTAAAGAAAAAAATGCTCAGAAACAGAGTATCACAGTCTTTTAAGAACTAACAACAAAACATCAACTAACTATTTCTCGGTTCACCGAGTTATTCTTATAAGAAAATACATAATTGTCATGGAATAGAAATAGGCATAGGTGTATTTTATAATCAAAATTGAACTAGAACTCCTGTTGAGGACTTGTATTTTGCTGGAGACACCTGCAGAGTCCTAATCCTTGTAGAAGTCTGCTTCTTAGTTTTGGCTTTATCCACGTGCATAACCACTTTCAAATTTTTTCTCAGCCTTCGTAGAGGACAAGGAATGATGTAGGAGAGTTCTGGAATTTAACCATATGTGTCTTTCCCTCAAATGACACATGTAACCTGTGTGAACATAAAGATGGCTGCAGAATATGCGACTAGCTACAGAATGGCTGCATTCTGTAGCTAAGTCTGATCAAAGACCACTATGACAACAAAACCACAAAAGTATAATAAGTCAGTCATTGCATGCATTATTAAAGTGATTTTAATCATTCCTATTGATCTTTTAAGCCTATAACTGATAAAGGACAAATGGAATGAAGTGAAATTTGATGAAAGGAAAGGACATCTTTAGGGCTCAACAATACTATTACGCACATACCATTATTTTCAAACACCATGATGTGCTTTTTGAGATTGATGACACCTCCCATATCTATGGCCTAGTCTAGTCCTTGGAGTGCAGGGTAGGGATCCGCATCTTCCACAATTTCTATTACTTCAAAGTCAGCTAGGACTTTTACCCCGACGATATCTACCATGACTTTTGGCAGTCTCCCCAGTGGGATGATCTTCTGTTGATTTTCCATGTGCAACTGGATGGTAGACCATTCCAATTTAGGCTCTCCCATTCGTTGCCATGTTTGTTTAGGTAATACATTCACATCTAATCCAAGGTATAAAATAACTCGATCCATCTCCTACTCACCAATCTACACAGTCAACTGCATTTCCCTTTCGGTGTGTTTTTTATACCTGTATAACTTGTGTACATCCTTAATTCCATGAATTGGATCGGTCCGAGCTGTGCAACTATGCATTAATGCTTGAAGGTTCTCAACAACCCGCGAGTTACGTAGCAGCTTCAGATATGCCCGTAAAAAGGGTTCAACCCCCTCCTCCACCTTGAGGTGTGTCGGTGTCTGCGCAACAACTGCTATCGTCTATTGTTTCTTGCTGATGTGTGCTCCTTCCTGAGAAGGTGTAAGATCCCTAGAAAGTGCTTCCTTTGCTCCCTGGGTGACCATCCCACTCCGTGTTATGACTCTCACACTCGGGTCTATGTTTCTCAGCTCAGCTTTAACCCTTTGCACATTTTGCATAGGGGTGGGTTGTTTTTCCTACATCTTGGCTATTAAAATTGGGAAATTTTCAACCACATGGTCCAACTATCTACAATATTTACATGATTTCTTGGTGGGATTTGGGCAGTCTCTAGCAAAGTGTCCTAGCTCCCCGCAATTATAAAAGACTAACTACCCACGTCCTTGTCCTGTACTTCCTCCCCGACCTCCTCTGCCCTGTGCTAGAGAGCCTCTGAAGCTCATAGACGTTCTTGGTGATGTCGGGACTGATTGTACTTGATATAAGTTCCCATGATATATCATCAAGTAGTAAGTGCAATAGTTCTACTCATCGTGTCCTACCTATCGGTAGAACCTGCACCATTTTTGCTTTAGTTCCAAGACATACGCGCCTAGCTGAGGGAAATGGTTTGGATCATGTAGCCCTGCTACACAACAGTCATCGCACCATAGCGCAGGTCCTATTGAGCCTAGTAGCGACAGGATGGGTTCCCCACTTGCTGCTGGGCATACCGGACTAGGTCCTCCCATCTGCATTTCATCTGCTAGTAAAGGGCAGTGATCCTTCATATGGCCAGATACCCGACATTGTATGCACCATAGATCTGCGTGGGTGTCCTTTCCTCACTCCTTTCGTAGGTTTTGAATTTCCATATGCATATCTCCCAGCTATTCTTGAATTTGTTGGACCCCTACCAATGTATCCTCTCTGTGTGCAACTTCTAATATCATAGTGGCTTCCACAACGTTTTCCTGTGATTCAAAGATTTGGTGACTCATTGGCATGCACTGGTGAGGTAACATCATAGCGATGAACCATTCTGTATGTTTTCTATCATCATACTTGAATCCCCCTTCCCTGAGTTCTCTCTTCAATCGTTAATCAACCTCCCACACCGATTCAGACACACCTTGTTTGAAGTCCTTCACTTCTGCTACCAACTAAGAGTAAGATTTTGGCTTTCGGAACTATTTCTTTATAGCGTCTTTGATATCTTGAATAGATGAATTCCTGTTCTGGGCGATATATCTCATATACCAGTCCAGTGCTCTGTCCTTGAACGCCAGGGACAGCTGCGCCATTTTTACCATATCATTTGCCCCATTTTGTGCAGTCCAAATGGAATCTGCAACAAACCAAAATAGGTCCATATCCTCATCCCCTACCCCCTTGAAGCTAGGTAGTCTTAGGTGCGCAGCCATATCGTTGTCCAATGGGGGTGGTGGTATGGGTGAGTTCTTACCTTTGTGCTGCTTGGGCGGTAGGGATTCTTGCGCAGCGGGTTCTTGTAAAAGATTATAGGTGGATCTCCCCCCGTCAAGGTTCATCTGATAGTATTTACCACTGCGTGTCACACTTTCATCTAGAACCAAGGTCATTCAGTCAGTTTGACTACACATAATGCTCTTTTCACAAAGTAATATTTTAATCAACAACAATAATGTCCTCAGAAATTTTCCCTGGAACCCTTTAAAGAATCGTCGTTCGACCTCAAAGTACGAGACAAACTGATCAATGGAAAATTCTGTCACAAATCTTCCTAGCACACTGTCCACCTAGAGATTTACTGTGCGTGTGACAGTATTATTAGTTCTTTCCAGTTTTTGAATAAGCTCTATGGTCCACGGAGTGACTCGTTCATCCTTCCGACACTTCTGGAATCCTACAAGTCTGGGCAGCCACTCTTGAATCTCAATCAAAAATGTTACAAAGAATATTTCATAGTTTTCTGTAAGAATGTACCTATTTTTCCACCTTTCTGTCGTTAACTTCGCACTACGATTTTCTTTTACCGGGAATTCTTGGATCTGCTTTTCGAACCAGTCCTCAATTTACTTTATTTTAGGCTTCCAACATTCTCTTGCCATTACTCGATCCCTTTCTCAAAATTCTCTAGGTCCCAGCAACGGAACCATTTGTTGGCTCAAGGGGTCCTAACCCAGGTTTGGAGTTCAAGGTTTGCCAACAAACCCCTATACTACTGGCCCTTTTGGCAGTGACATGCTTTCACAAGTGAAAGTCTCACCCGCAATAGTATGGGTGGGTGCTGGAACTAGGTTTTCACACCCTAAGAAAGGATAGATAAGGAAAGCAGAGCTGTGTTCGACCCGGAAATACCCAGATCGCCTCTTCTCGTGTAGGGTCGATAGGCCTCTTTCGCATCCACGTGCGCTAGATCTATAGATATATATTCCTAGGACAGTAGCACAATATAGCATAAAATAGAACAGAATAGATCCAGATATAATAAACACACTTACAGAGGTTTTTCACAGCTTAAATACAGAAAGTACAGAATGCAGTAAGCACCAATGATTCTTAAAATAAAGTACACATAGATTCAGTTCTCTATCAACCTTTCTTATTCATCAATTCATTAGTTCCTTCTTACAATCCCCTTCCTAGCCTGCGCATATAGCAACAGGGTCTGCACATAGCTGGACTCAGGATCTTCGTGCACACAGCTAGCAAGAGTCATTTCCCCAAAAACCCAAACAAACAAATTAAACCACAATTCGTATCAATAGCTCTTTCTTTCCTTACCTTACAATATAAAATTCCGCTATTTATAATAATCTAGCCTAAAATTTCCTATGGTCCGCAAACCGTGGTTTTCGGACCCCTGATTTTCCCTTTTACCCGTCACAATACTTTCGGGGCTTTGACCCACCCCAAAACCCTTGTGCTAGACTAAATCTAATCAAAAGTATTAAAAAATGGACCAGTTTCGCAGCTCATAGGAGACCCTGTTCCAACAACATCCTAGTAACGGCTCGCCTCTCCTCCACCGCCACTAGGCATCACAGGTGCCCACCGATGCATCTGCGGATCCCTTGGAGGACCTAGGGCACGAACAAAAAAGGTTGAAGTATCACAACCCTCCTGTACATAATACTATAGAGGATTCTCTCATAATTTAATGTCTTAATAGCCCCCCTGTGGGCCTTGGCCAGCTGAATGACCAAGCCCTGATGAACTTAGCGAGTTTAGTCAAAAAAGTGACTGGCCTGAAGTCAGCGCAAAAACGCAAGCTACAGACCCAACACTCGATGGGTTGTTGTCGACCTAGATAGGAAAACTATCATAGCCAAGGAAGCACTCTTATCCAGGTCCATAACATAGCTCACATGAATACATCCCTAGGTGATCGCAACATGAGCACATTTCTCCTCATCCTCGACCCAACGATGGATTTTCACTCCCCCATGATGGAGTGGATAGGAAATAGCCTCCCCCTGAGGCAAAAGACTGGTCACAAAATAGATGTCAATATCCAGCTGGATCAAGACATCCCTATGTCTTAGGACCATAACATGTTGTCTCTTATTCCAACATCGGACTAGGTAGTGCAGGAACCCATCCTGCGATCTCGGTATTTTTTTCTATAAGAAATTCACTAAATGATACCAAGCTAGGACTTCCGAGCATGGGGGTGTTGGGCCACTATCGAACGAAGATCAGGCCAGTCCCTCTCCCGCCACAACATCCTGCCATTAGATAAAACACCAAAAATTATTTTTTAGCCAAAAAGATTAAAATGTTTAAAAAAAAAAAGACTTTCCCTGTGCCAGTAAAAAACTTAGGCACAGTGACCGTGCACATATATCATATATAGTCGTGCAGTCCATTGTGCATAATTTTTCCCCATAAATGATGGTCTTGCATAGAAATTACCTTTTTCGTGAGGACCATGCATGTAATCCTTGATCGCCCATGTGGTCTTCCCAAAAACGGGTATAAAATCCATACAGATCCATATTTTTATGGACCCCCCATTCCAGAAAATGAAAAAAATGAAAAGCGAGACATGTAAGGTCCTACCTGACACTGACAACATGAATCCCAGGCACTCAGGCTGACCGGAATGACAAGAGAAGCTTGGTAATAGGAGCTCATCTCTGACCTCAGAACCTCAAAAGAAACAAATGAGTTGAAATGAGCCATATTGGCCCATATATGGCCCTTTTCTCATTCTTTAACAGACCATAAATAGATATCAGAGTACCCAATCAGAAAAACGCGAGAAACATAGTGAACAACACTTCATTATGATCAAACTAGGCCCTATAAATCCACGCCTCAAAAAAAATCATTTTTAGGCATAACGTCTTCCATACTTCAATTCACTTCAATTCAGGTATGCCCTCTCTTATTTCTTTATATTTATTTTATTTCAAATATGTTTTCATGAAAAATATGCTTTTTACTTGGGGTATTGGTTGCAAGTGTTGCAAATAGACTAAATCACCATATGTCCCAGCCAACAAAGGTACAAGAGTAGGTATCATTCTACCCCCAGCATGACAGGCTCCCCAAGAAGCTTTGCATATCCTAACATCATTTCTTCAAAGAAATAGACCATAGGTTTCTTTCACCCGGCCATGTTTATCATCACCCCACCTTGCACATGATAAGCATCATTGCAGGTCAGTAGAACCTCACCCTACATGGTTTCCATCACTCTTGTAGACCATACACCAAAGGTCTGGAGCCATGGCCATAAAACCCCATGCCTGGGAAGCACTTTATGTTCATTCATCCATCATACATCAAGAAAATTTTTACCCATGTCATGTTAAAACCCCTTTCTCGAGTTACCATTCTCACAAGTAGATCAGAAAAAATGAACCACTGCATTCCACATTTGGCCGATCACACCCCCTTCAACATAGCCCATTTTCAACATTTTTCATCCACCTCATTACTCCTACAGCGAGATCAACCAATGGGGCCCTCACCTTCAACAAAATACACTCCTCACACCATGGTGAAGGATTATTCATGTTTATAGTGGCACCTATCTTCGTTCTTGTACATCCAAACCCAAATTATATTATTTTTGCAAGTGTACAAATATTTTTTTTAGAAGAGCACTCCCACCCATCCATTTAAATTTTCCACCTGGAAGTAGTCCCTAATCACCCTTGGTTAGAGCTACTCATTATTTATCACACCCAACCATGACACTTATAGAAACCATACACCCATTCTGTATGTCCTACCAACTCTACGGATTTCCTCACCAAAAAAATTTATGACTGCCGCCACTCGCATTAACAGCTCCGACCTTGGGCCACTTAACTATGATCATCAGTTATAGCCATTTATCATCATCATATCTATTTAACCCATCACATCATGCCCTGCAAAATCAGAAACCCTGGTCCCTTGCATCAGTACTCATTTCGATTGGTTGAGACTTCCTTCTTGTCGACTTCAATAAAAATTCTCCAAGAAGGGGGTAGTACCTTGGATGACTCCTCACCTCAATAAGTGCATCCCCAGATGGCACTATGGGAATCATCATTGCCCATTGTCGTCATTCATCTTCTTGACATTCGACTTCATAGACCTTCATGTCAATATGGTATCATACTCCATAACTGTTTCAGTATGTTAGAAGTCGTCGAAGACCTGTGACTTGATAAGCATCTCTTTCAGTAATGCGTACATGGTAAGGTCCTCAATAGTCAAAGACCCATGCATAAAATGAGCGCTTGTTCTAAACAAATGTGCCATACCATGATTATGCATATGGGTGTTATATTCAACCTTCTTTCAAATAAAAACTCCCTTGAGGGAGTTAGCAATCGTTGTTATCAACCAACATCAGGTCATTAACCAAAAAGTGACATGAAAAAAACCATTATCTATCATATAAGCTTAACTAGTCAAAAAATCACAAGCATGGGACATGCCTACCTCGTAGAAATATTTTGTTCATTCTATCTCTTGCAAGTTTCCAATAGAGCATGATGTCTTTTTTAATTAAGACAAGGGGTCTCCCAACTCAGTTCCAAAGAAAGTTACCCTCTCTCTCTCTCTCTCAAAAGTATCACACAAAAAAAAAACACAATGTATTCCAATTATATATTTCTTCCTAGACCTCATACATCAGGGGGCAACTGTTAACACTGGAAAATCGTACGGGAAAAATACATTAAAAATTTCAAAGAACAAGGTACATATAAAGGTTTATAGAGAAGGAATACATTAGGAACAACCAAAATTTTTAATTATTCCTAAGGTCAAAGGACAAATTTATGGACAGCATAAAGGCAACAAGGACTTTTGGCACATAGTGCGGCTATTTATTCGATAGTCGCACGGTCCTAGGAAGGATGGAATGTCACCATCCGGGACCACTTGGCACACTTGGTTAAAAATATTCTCACTCAACCCAACAAAGTATAGTCGTCATTGAGCCACCTTGAGGATTTAATGCAACACATAAAGGAATACTACCTCCACTCTTCTGTCATCATCCATCTTGAGCCAAGAGAAGGAGGGAGAATTTTAAAATGGTCTATAAAAGCTAGCCTTTGGAAGAAGAAGAGGAGACACATTGTTATGCTGGCCAATTTCTTCATATAAAACTAGCTTGAATAGTCCAACAGTAGAGGGTTTGGAAGGACTCATATGTTGGCCAACCAACATCTCAGTCTAAGAGAGATAGGTTCACCACATGATCTTGATCTATCATCCTTTGAGAGAGGGAAGAGATGCTTACAGGAGCTCGAGGGAAATATACCTCCTTGTTTTGGGTATTTGAGCTCCATAGCTTAGAGGGCCCTCTTCAAGTGTTTAGCATTGTTATTTTTCACCACCATAACCTAATAAAGGGAGAACTCTCCACTTGTATTATTAGGTTGTTTGCTCCATCGAGATTTTGTATTTTGTATCTTTGTGTTTTTATTTGTTCTTAGTGTTGTATGCATATATTTCCCTCAAACTTAGTTTACATTGTGTCGAAATTGTTCCACTAATAGTAGGCGATCATTTTTCTCTGTGACCTTATGCAGGTAGCACCCGACTTGCAAAAGAAGTGTATTTAGTATACCCTTGTTCAAAATACACTACCACAAGGAGTTCCCATTGAGGGTTGTGATGAATAAGGTTGACCATAACCATTTTGAGTTATTGGACCATAACTTTGATAATTACTAGGAATAGGCTACCCTACAACCATAGGATAACTTTGAGTGAAAGGTTTTCCTCCTAGAAGAGGTTGTTTCCCCCCAGGCGGAATGTAACCACCTGATGAGATAGCTTGAGCGATATTCCCGGAAAGCATATAAATATGGTCTGTAGTCAAAGGTTGGGTGGCAGACTCAAATAAAATAGTCCTAGTAGAAGCCTGAGAGGAAGAATATGCTCGTGAAAAAGTTTTAGAAAGTAACTGATAACCAGCAGGAACAGAAGTAACACCATACAAAAATCTTTCTGGAGAAGATGAAAACATGGATAAATCAATAAACATTCTTTCAAAAGCCATGTTAGATGTATTATACCTCGGTAAAGAGTAAATTGGAATTTAGTGTCGTGGATTTATGTAACCAGAAGAACGTAAAAAATCGGTAAATTGAAGATATCAAGGATCCAGTCGAAAAGGAGTGAAAGGAAAATCTAAAGGGTATATTGGCTCATTATAGCTTAAATCTAAAGATACATGAAAAGAGGGAATTTCAACTTATTCTTCCTCTTCAGTGATTTATTCAATGCTAATAGGGCCAGGAGGAAGATTCTCAATGATGAGAAGCTTTACTTGAGGTGAATGAGGATGACTACGTGTAGGGGCTATATAATTATAAGGTGACTCAGATGAAGTGGAATCAGACTCAGGTTCAGATATTTCTGGTTCAGTAAGTTGCGTATTTGAGAATTCACCAGTGAAAGATTCAAATGTGACTACTTCAGAAATTTCTGGTGGATTTTTTTCAAAGTATGTTTCAGATGTTTTATGTCTATTAACCTCAAAATCAGGATGTATTACAATATATGATTCTCCTTGTTCATAAGACTCGGCTCCTCATGATTGAAGCCTTTCAATCTTGATTTTTTCCAATTGATTGCATGTATATTTAGGGGGTTTCCCCTGCATTCTACGCGAATGTCTTGATATTTCAGCCACGATTAATTTATTTAACACACAAAATAAGAAAATTCAACGAATCACACCTAAGGCCTCTAAAATTAACAAAACAAATGAGCACATGCTACAAAATCTAGGAAGCAATCCACACACAAATAGTATGTTTCCACAACAAAATCACTAGTTGGTGATGAAATCCAACCTCACAGAGATCAATGTTGAACACTAGTTGTTGGAACAATTACCCTAACAACATTCTTAATGAAACAGTCTGGTGCAAGTAACTCCACTATTCCATCTCGAAGTGAAGCCTACCCTCCCGAGAAGTATAAGTGAATCTAGTCAATGTATGCTCTAGGTACAGTGAGACCTTCCATCCACCATCACCTTGGGGAAAATCCTTAGATTATATCCGATAAGGTTACCAACTAAGACAATTCAACCTGGGGGAATAGTCTATGGCCCGATATACACGCAAGGGCAACGTATCAAAGCTCAATCCCCTTGAAAGTTCCTCGACATGGTAAATATGAGTTTTGGTAATAAATGCATGTATTATATCTTTACCAATGAAGTAGGTACGATTACTCCATTGGGTCCAACATGACCTCATGCTTGACTCTTTTAAGAAGATCTTCCTAGAGAAAAATTGCAACAATTGGGATTTTCACTACCGCAAGATACTATTTGTTTGTTTGACTGCTTTGGAAAGTTAATTACTTCTTATTCCAAAGCACTAGTCCTGAGCTATATTGGTGGAATGGGCCCTAGAAAATGTCAAAATATATAGATTTATTTTAATTACCTTTCTATTAATTTGGTTGTTATTTACGCAGAGGGGTGTGGAGATGAAACTTAATGATGTTGTGACTGACTCAAAAATACTCTAAATCCATTAAAAAATGAACATGAAATTATTATTTATGGGAGAGTAAGAAGTTTTTTAAACTTAAAAAGTGAAAATTCCCTAAAAATCCCCAAAAACATCATTTGTATTAAGAAATAAATCTCATTTGAAGCATGCCCATGTACTTGCCAACTATTGGGTGTACTTCCTAGCATAATCATTTTGAAGACACATTGTAAATTTTTGTTAGTGAATGGCTAGAAGCCTATTAAGGTTACATTTTTACCTATACATTATTGATTACACATCTTCCAAACACAAGACATGAAGATAAGGTTGTAAGAATGTAATATTCCCAAATGGGAAAGGCAGGAATATAGTGCAAAACCATGGAAATAGAAGTGTAAACATTAGATCAAAATAGGAGACCAATATGAAGACCTTCCATTCATAATAACAACAACATATATATGTAAAATAATGGGCCACAAATCATAATACAAGATATAGTAATCCTCCAATGGACAAAACCCTCAAAAGAGGTGTTGCTACTATTTATCAAAATGCCGAAGCACTGCTACAGTGCAATTTTAAAAGAAATACTCCAGAAAATGGGTACAAAAAATATAAAGGGCTGATATATGCCTCAGAATATATATATAATAAATATCTAGGCTCTATACAACCTCCAATGAAGAACCCACAAGGGTTTTCAGTAATGCACCATGTACAAGATAGGAATCGAAGCCCTAGGGTTGAAGATTCACTGCAACATATAGATCTGGAGAGTGTGGTTGATATGATATAAGAAATAATGCAGCCTCCTACAATGGATATCCTATATGAAAGGCTGATCCTTTCACTATAAAACCTCCTCCCCAAATGGTGTGCCAAAACCACATAGCAGCCTCTCCCTCAAAATAATGCTGATCTTGAAGAAAACTGCACTGTAGGGGAAAATAAATATGTGGCCTAATGCCAAGATCTAAAAATATGCACAAGGGCCTTCCTTACTATCCTCCCAAGGGAAAGGAACCCTTCTCCATTGAAAATAAGTACTGAAGTGACCCAAAGATGGTCTCCACTGCTGCAACCTGCAAAACAAATCAGCCCTCAATAGGATCTGTGTTGTAGATGTAAGATAAAGCTTTGGCAAAATGCCTGATAGTGGAAGTGAAGTACAAGACTCCTCGAAGAGATTTTTAATGGAAGAGGTGGGATTCCCAATCAGGAACACGCAGTGCTAAACAACACTTGCAATCTTAGCTAAACAGCCAAAGAAAGCTATATGTCTAAACATACCATATTCAAAAATATGATATATCAATACCTAATGAATATGGGTACAATCCTCTTCCTTTTATAAGATATGATCTTCCAAACCCTAAGCCCCATTCATTTATGACTCTAATTCCATGCAAGGTGTCTCCATATAAAACTACACTCTCCCTCGTTGATTGCCACTCCTCCATGACAACATTGTTGATTTGGTCAAAGTTGACCCAGTCAATATGTTCCAACCCCTTTTCACAACTAAGGGTGCTTAGTTAAGCTACCAATATGTTTTCATTTTACATTGGCATTGATTTATTCATTATTAAGGAGACTTATGGACCTCCATTGTACTCTTATTAGTTAAACAAGACAACAAAATAAAATGTAATATTCCAACTAGCTCATGGCTAATTCGGAATATTACAGTCCTCCCTTCCCAAATGTTTCTTGTCCTCAAGCAACTAACAAGCTGAATGTTGCAACTCATCTCCTCCAACATTGGTGAAACCATCATGTAATAAGCTTCCCTCATAAGCTAAGTATCTCTCAATTCATCCCTCCATGAAATGCTCCTCCAAAGTTCTCATGAGATGCAAATGACCCATCCCACAAGGAAGCAATAGATCCAATGAAACAAACATGGTCTACCTAATGTTCTCAGTGAAACATGTAGCATAGTAAACATGGATAAGATCCCTCCCATAGGGCGCATACAATCCTCTAATCCTCCCTCCAATCATTCCCATAAAACGTATAAGTACATCATCAATGTATGGGATCAAAACCAAGTACATAAGAACAGAAATATGTAAAGATGGAGGTGGGTCATAATCCCACATGTGGAACCAGTGCAATAAATCTCCTGAATACATCAGATAATGATATGGTAAGTGGTTCCCCACCACTTACTTGCTACCCAAGTCTTCTCACAATGGCTGAAAATGTGAGATATATTTGGTGCCAACCCATAAGAGGTTCATCTAACCCATCAATGAACATAGAGACCCTTCTTGTTGCAGATAAATTAGGAACCATAACAGAAATTTTCAAAAATTCAGAAATGTAAGTTTCTGGATTACCTGATTGTTTTATTTTTGCAAGCCCCATGCATGGTGCTTCAGGATATCTTCTATCAAACCTCTCTACCAGCCTCCTTTTGAACTCTAAATATGTAGTCACATTGTCATGACCCAATCTAGAAAAGCCATAGAACCCCCAATCATGTGCTTCACCCTCAAGATGCAATGTTGCTATCTTAATGGCCTCCATTTCTAGAACTTTGTTCAAGTGGAAGTAGATGTCAATCTTCTCTACCCATGATTTGGCAGTGCATTTAGATGACCCATCAAAGTTGTGTAAGAACAATCTGTCGATAGTGCGGTGTACATCATGATTCTGAATGAATCCTCCACCTCTATTGTGATGCATGGGTCTCCTATTGTCCTTGATTTGAAAAAATTCTTGAAAACTAAAGTGGTCCTTAAATCTATGAGATTGAGACTGATACTCCATGAAATAGTCTTCAAGGGATTCTTGTTCTTGAAACCCTTCATTTCCCACTATTAAGAATGTAGGCATTGTAGAGCGTTGGGAAACTTGTTGTTGTTGCATTGGTTTATCATTCTAGTGATGAGAAATGCCAGAGCCTTCACCATGTTGAAATCCTTTAGGGGATTCCCTGTATCTATCAATTCTCATCTCCTTTATTTCTCTATCAATGTCTTGCATAGCTTTGAGAAGAATCTTAGGAAACTCTTTCTCTTCATCTTCTCCTCCTGATAAAGGGGTTTTACCCTTGTATTCTTTGTCATTTGTATAATCAAACTTTCGGTGTCTTATTCTTTGATACCTCTTCTCTCTATCAGGAAAAGGATCTCCTTCTTCAGATGACATATTGGCTTTTCAAGATGCACAGGTTGTGCCAAGATTATGCTCTGATACCACTGTAATATTCCCAAATGGGAAAGGCAGGAATATAGTGAAAAACCATGGAAATAGTAGTGTAAACATTAGATAAAAATAGGATACCAATATTGAGACCTTCCATTCATCATAATAGTAGCATATATATGTAAAATAATGGGCCACAAATCATAATACAAGATAGAACAAGCCTCTAATGGACAAAAGCCTCAAAAGAGGTGCTACTACTATTTATCAAAATGTCGGAACACTGCTACAACGCAATTTTAAAAGCACTGTTATAGAAAATGAGTACACAAAATATAAAGTGCTGATATATGCCTCAAAAGATAGATCTAATACAGATATAGGCTCTATGCAACCTCCAGTGAAGAACCGTACAAGGGTTTTCAACAATATATCATGTACAAGATAGGAATCAAAGCCCTAGGGCTGAAGATTCACTGTAACATATAGATCTGGAGAGTGTGGAAGATCTGATATAAGAAATAATGCGGCCTCCTCCAATGGATCTCCTAGATGAAAGTTGATCACTTCACTATAAAACATCCTCCCCAAATGGTGTGCCAAAACCAACCAACAACTCCTCCCTAAAAATAATGCAGATCTGGAAGAAAAAAATTCTGTAGGGGAAAATAAATATGTGGCCTGATGCCAAGATCTGAAAATATACACAAGGGCCTTTCTTACTATCCTGCGAATGGAAAGGAACCCTTCTCCACTGAAAATAAGTACTAAAGTGACTCAAATATGGTCTCCACTGCTGCAACCTGCAAAAAAACTCAACCCTCATCAGGATCTGCATTGTAGATGTAAGATGAAACTTTGGTGAAATACCTGATAGTGGAAGTGAAGTGAAAGAATCCTCCAAGAGCTTCTTAATGGAAGAGGTGGGATTCCGGATCAGGAACACCCAATGCTAAACAACACTTGCAATCTTAGCTAAAAAACCAAAGAAAGCTATATGTCTAAACAGACCATATATTCAGAAATATCATATATCAATACCTAATGAATATGGCTTCCATCCTTTTCCTTTTATAAGATATGAGCTTCCAAACCCTAAGCCCCATTCATTTATGACCCTAATTCCATGCAAGGTGTCTCCATCTAAAATTGTGTTTTTCCTCGTTGATTGCCACTCCTCCATGACAACATTGTTGATTTGCTCAAAGTTGACCCAGTCAAGATGTCTCAACCCCTTTTCACACCTAATGGTGCTTAATTCAGCTACCAAGATGTTTTCCTTTTGCATTGGCATTGATTTATTCATTATTAAGGAGACTTATGGACCTCCATTGTCCTCTTATTCATTAAACAAGACAACAACAAAAATTTAATATTCCAACTAGCTGATGGCTAATTGGGAATATTACAAAGAACCTTCCAAAATGTAGAAGTGCAGGGGGGGATTTGGTTAGAAATATTTTGCTACACTTTGATATGACCTAAGAAGAGAAATACAAAAATATTTAAATCAACCAAATTTCAATCAAGGACATCCTCAAGGAACAATAATAGATGGAAATAGTGGATTCATATGCCTTTCATTCATTGCTATTCATGAGAGGCAAGAAGTAGGGATTCCAATAAAACTAAAATATTTTAGGTCAATGATGGAAATGCGGAGGGGGTTGGTATTATTCTCCATATATTCCTATGATTCTAAAACCAGGTTGGGTGATGAGAAGGAGAAAATTTATGTACAACCACGTTTACTACACCTTTATAGCAATAAATGAACTACTTTCATGAAACTTTCCAAATGTAAAGGTAGTCCTCTGGCATAGCTACATTATATTCGAGAATAAACCATGGTGTACATTAGGCATACTAGAAGTATACATGGATGGTCAATAAAATTGGATGGCTATGCAAACATTTGTGTCCCAAGATTTGTAGTGAAGAAACTTCCACCATGATGACCAATAATAAGTTCAATGAAAATATAAGAAACACCTCTTGGAAAATAATTAGAATTGGTTCGAAAAAAGGATGAGATTCACATCTAATGTAAATTACCATTATTCACCTTTTTAGAGGGATTATGAGAATTATATGGGATCCATGTTTTATTACCTTACACCATAAACAATCTTGGTATATGTGGCACTACAAATGTGTCTCAACGTCTCCTTCCTTTTGTTACTTAACCTATGACATTGTTCACCAAATTCCTAGAGGGATAAGTAATTGATCACTAATTCTCACCCAGAAACAAAAGAAAATAAAAGTAAGTTAAAAAACAAAAATAAATTAGTTACAACATAATATCTAGGGAGGAGTCTTAAAACTAATTCCCACCCAGAACGATCAAATTTCAATTTTCAATTTATCCGATCATCGTATATAATTTTATTAAAACCACAAAATATTTTTTGATATATAACTATTTTATTATGTAAAACAATTTCAATTTTATTACTTTTATTTTAAAATAGATTTAAAATTTATGACTTTTAATTTTTAAAATTGAAATCTAAATAATATAAATATTTTACAATATCATAATATATGATAAATAAAACTATAATAATGAATTCATAACTTTAAAACATAGAGTAACTCAATTAACTATCCTATAAACCATGTAATTCTAGCTTCAAATCCCCCATAAATCAAACCAGACCAAACCAAACAAAAATTATAACCTTATTTTAACATTTCTTGAAATACCAATATTTAAACCTAAAAAGGTAATTTCATATTATTTAATTTTTTTAATCCATGCCCAAACCATCATAATTTTAACCATGTCTATCCCCCTTTGAATGGCACTATCAGTTTTCCAATGAGGAAATTTCATAAACAGTAACTCAATTTTCTTTGATGAGTGGTTTTTTTTAATTGAGAAAACCATAATTACGCTAATAGGAATTATATAATGAGGTTTTTCTTGATGAAATTGTAGAGGTTCATCGTCCTCGACACAATCGTCAACACATGGCACAATTTTCAACACGTGACCCATTAGTTCATTAGACATGTCCCATTAGTTCATTAGCTTAGATAATTGACCAAGGTGAGGGACAATCCTCAACATGTGTCCCATTAGTTCAATTCATTAGCTTCACTAATTGACCAAGCTAAGGGACATTTCTTTGCACGTGTGAACCGCATTTCCCATTAATTCATTAGCTTGGCTAATTGACCAAAGTGAGGGAAATTTCTTTTGCACATGTCAGCCATGTGATCAGCCACATGGAATTGAATGGTCCACCTCAACAAATTTATTCATACATATTAGCCACATGGAAGTGAATATATATTCAAAATCAACACCAACACATGGATCTCACATGGGGTTCGATTTCAACAATGATTTGAGTTTAGGGATTTTCTTGTATAGAAGTTTTATCCCTAGTCCATTCTCATTTCACATTTAGCTAGTTGTATGTCGGTGCTCTGCTCTGCAACGGAGGAAGAATATAAAGATTATTAATTAAAATGGAAAGGTTCTAACCGAGTTCAAGGTTACTGATCCAATTCCCCCAGTTGGAGATGCATGCTTCAACGTTTGAAAGGTTACTTCGATATTGATTTCCATGACATGATTGCCACAAAAATTTTCTCTCTGGGTAAGATTATTTCTCTCTAGGGATCTCAAGCTTCCTTCTTCTCTACCTGCTATGCTCCCTGTCTCCCAACACTTAAGCTCATATGTTCATCATGCTTCAGGGACCACTCAATATCATTCTTGGTTGGTATATAGTTCCTAGCTATCCACAAATGTCATGCGACATGGGGACTCTTAAGACTATTTAAAAATGAACATGTGTGGAGTAGAGCACATAGAACCCTTCCTATATGTTTTCTTTTCAATAGATAAATCTTAAGAAGGTAGAATCCCCAACCTTACCTAGACTCATACATGCTTCCTATATGTTTTCTTTTCAACGGATAAAGCTTAAGAAGGTAGAAGCCCCAACCTTACTTCAACTCATTCAGTAAGAAAAAATACTTTAGTAGACTATTCTTTTGTCATATTTGGACACTCAATTGACCATAGGGAGATTGAAGAAAGTTAGTTATGGCCAGGTCATATAAAATAGCTTTAGGAGTATCAAAATATAAAGGACTTTGTACCATGCATTCCAGCGTGGTTGGATTATGCTCAATAGCCCATACTTATAAAAAAGTAGGGAGTGGACATGACTCACCTTCATGCTCAAGTAAGTGAAAGGTCTTACCCGAGCACGCGACTAGAACCTATAGGTATGCCACTGATGAAGGTAGCTATATTATTAGTGTTTCTGTGTCTTAAGCTACTTATGGTATTGGCTACTAGAAAAGAATTATTGGAATCCTTCCAATACCTAAAAGGAATACTTACCAAATTCACGTACCTTGTTTCATTTCAATGTATCGTTTATTTGTAGATACCCTAACCTGGTGCCTTGGCTTTTATGTCATTTATTTTTCCTTCTTTATATTTATCAAAGTTTTTTTTCTTCTTTATATGTCAACTAATCTTTATGACCCTATGGTTACCTAGGAAACACAAAACCCTTGTATAGATAATTTATTTCCTTTCTCTCTTTTTTTCCATTCTTAATTCAATAATCATGGTTTATTTTATTGGAGTTATGACGTCTTCTTGTTTGATTTTATTCAATTTTCCTCTTCAATATATTCCAGGCTAGAATAGGCACATATTCCAGGGTTTACAAGGCATTGATAAATCATTTTCATCAAAAAAAAATTCTATGAATTCCCAAAGTGAATACAAGCGTTGGATTTTCAATGGCCATGATTAAAAATATAACTTGACATACTTGGAGTGGCTGTCTATCAAATGGAGCCTATATATATCATGCATCACCATGCAACATTAAGTTACTAGGTATTGATGGGCATATTGTAGGTAGCACTTCAACCCTAAAATTCTCTCTAAGGACAAAACCTAATGGTGGCACCCAGGTTTGAACTAAAAAGAGGAATAATAAATACAAATCATGTTAAGAAAAAAACATTATTATTCATCTTAAACATATGAATGCATCCATTTAATAAGTTTCAATAGGGTTTCAACTAAAATTTGGAATAATTGAACATGAACCTAGTCTCAAAATTGGATTATGATATCAATCCTAATGGGAGAATGAACTCAATAGCCATCAAAACATAAAATAAGAAAATGAATAAGATTTAAGGTTTCATAAATAAATTTGTCGAAATATACTTGAATTCAACCAATATGTTTCGATGCAGTCAATACATCCCATAAAATTGGAGTCCTTGTTGCAAATATTTGACAACCTGAAAATAACAAGCAACAAATCTACACCTGCAAAAACATTTATTAGTCCAAAAACAAGATGAAGCAATAGGTAAATCCATCGCCTCTTTATCAAGACAATTACCTTGTTTTAGTGCACGATTAGTGTCTAAAAATATCCTTTTGAAAATTTTCAAACTATAATAATTAACATCAAAACCAAAAGGATATATTTCGCATAAGAATGGTAGAAGTCACAAGTTGTGACAAGGCCTCAGATAAATATTTGTAGTGGATATTTTCAGCGCAAAAAAGTCTCAGATTGGAGCATGAAATTGTTATCATCGTGGGACATTAAAAACATATAAGCATGTAATAAAATGAAGGACCACTCAAACAGACATAAATTCAAAATTTGATCCCTACACTGGATGTTTCATGGCCTTCGCTAAAGTGCTCAGAATAGTGAAAAATTTCCTGAGCGATCGCCAAGTACAATAGAATTTTTTCGTGAGCGGCCTCCAATTTTGGTTTCTATGATAAAAATTGGAACTTTCAATTGCATGCCCTTGTTGCAAATATTTAACAACCTGAAAATAATATATGCATAATATACTCCTACGAAAACATTTATTAGTCCAAAAATAATATGAATCAAAAGGTAAATCCATTCCCCCACTATCAAGACAATGACCTAGCATTAGCACACAATTAGTCATTAAAAAACTATGTTTGACCATGTTCAATATATAACAATTCACATCAAACCCAGAAGGACAAATTTCACATGAGAATGGTAGAAGCCATGAGTTATGACAATGACTTAGATATATGTTGGCTTGAGGGTTCTTGACCCAGGTTAGGAGGTTAAGGTTTACCAAGAAACCCCTATACTACTGGCCCTTTCAGCAGTGACCTACTTGTGCAGGCCAAAGTCTCACTCGAAGCAGTATGGGAGGGTGCCGGAACCAGGTTTCTGCACTCTGGGAGAGAGCAAGTAAGTCAAGTCGGTCCACAATTATCAGATCTATATAGCACGAGGTTGTTTGTGGGAATCTCAATAAATAAATAGAAGAAAACTTATTGGATCTAATTAATAGGTTCACATCCATGTGCGCATTATCAGCTATAATCATAGAACAACAGAATCCCAACGAATTAAGAAATCACATATACATGTACCATAAACACAGATATTTCGCAGCTACTAAAAGATGCATAAACATATAACTCAACCATAACAGAACATATTCATATAACATCAGATATCCACAATACTTCTGCACATATATATCATTACCAAAAATCCTCTTACATTCCCAATTACCACCTGCGCACACAGCCAGCAGGGTCCGCACACAGCAGGACAAAGGATCTCCACGCACACAACTAGCAAGAGTCCTAACCCAAAAAACCCTACCACAGATCTAACAATCCATAATTCGCATCGATCTCTATTCCTTCCTACCTATGACTCAAAAATTTCCATCTATTTACAATGATTTAGCCTACACATCCAATGGTTCGCAAACCGTGGTTTGCTGACTCATGGTCTACCCTTGACCCATTTACAATGCGTTAGGGGCTTTGACCCACCCAAAACCCCTGTGTTAGACTAAAAAGTATAAAATTATACAAAAATGGACAAAATTCATAGCCTTTGGGAGACCCTACTCTAGCAATAGATATTTTTAATGGAAATTTTTCAGCTCAAAAAATCTCTAAGTGGTTACCATCATAGACCTTAAAAAACATATAAGCATGTAATCAGATAAATTATTACTCAACTAAACATAAATTAATAATCGGATCCCTACATTAGGTGCTTCATGGCCTTCTCTTTTTTATGGCCCTAATCTAATACTTACACTCAATGCTTCATGAGTTTTGCTAGAGAAAGAAAATATTGATTGATTATGAATGCCAAAAACAGTGAAAATTTTTCCTAGGTGGCCTCTAAGTACAGTAGAAGCAACATGATTGAGCACCTCACCAAAAAAAAATGAGACATATGGTAGCATTATTGATATGTGTAATCCATGCATGCCCTATTTTATTTGCAATTTGATCACATGTAAGACTCTCAATCCCAATTATAATGTAAACATGACTTGATTCCTTCACTTTCCTTGAGCCAAAATTATGAAAACCATTAATCTATACATTCTTTAATTAATTTAAATAAAAATTATATATTTATCAAATATATTTATTTTGAAAATTAATATGATAAATATAGAAAATATATATTATTTAATATCAAATATAATATATTTTTAACTATGATAAAGTATAATAAATATTGTATAGAATTCTTTCGGTAATAATCACATTCAAATGAGCTTTGTCGACGCGTTTTGAACTACACTGGTTGGTTCGAAACACGTCAAAAAAGATCATTTGAATGTGATTATTACCGAAAGAATTCTATACAATTTTAAGATGGATCACAGAAGCCAAAATTCGAAAAATATAATAAATATATTTAATAATTAAGAAATTAATTAAATTAGTAATATATATATATATATATATATATATATATATATATATATATATATATATATATATATTTCAATATATTATATTTAGTATTTAAACAATTAATTAAATTAGTAATATATATTTGTTTATATATATATATATTTCAATATATTATATTTAGTATTTAAACAATTAATTAAATTAGTAATATATATTTGTTTATATATATATATATATTTCATACAAGTTCGGTTATGATATATTTATCAGAAAAGGGGAGGAAGAGGGACTTCCTCGTTACATGCTCACTCCTCTCAGCTTACAAAATAGGTCTAATTGTTGGGAGTGCTTGAATGATGTTGCATTGCAACTACTGATACTTCTTACATGCCTTTCAGTGATAGAGGCTATCACATTTAGACTATAGATTTTAATAAACTGAGAATCACTCTCCCTGTGGCCACTTCCTTGGTCCAGGGAGTTGGAGCCACGCTTAGAATTTGTTGTGAGAAGGTCCTGCAGAAAGAGAATGGTTCCTTCAAGGTGGGTACAACGATTTTTGGCATCCTTCGGGTCTGCGCTGCTTAAAACCATTGCTTTCGAAGGAGTGTTGTTTCTTCTTTATTCTGAGCCTTGTTCTGTATCATTTGGTTTTTTTACTTCTCAATGACTATCTTATGAGATTTACAAAAAGCATAGGGATGACTCTTCTCTTCGGAGGGATCCATATTCATATTGTGAGGGGAGGAGGACATGTTGTTGCCTTTATTCATAGGAATGAAGGACTTAGATTTGAAGATGACAAAAAAGGTTTTGAATATTGAAAAACGGTTTAAAACTTTATTAAAAATTTTAATATCACAAAAATTATTTGGAGAGGGAGTATTTGAAAAGTGCGATGGTGGGATTTCAATGGGAAGAGAAACTGCGAAATATGATTTGCGATAGGGATGACATGGCGGAGTGCTACAGTAATGTTGCAATCGGCGGTTGGGAGCAATAAGAGTTAACGAAGCAGGAGCAAAATGAGCAAAGTGAAAAATGCGATAATGCCAAATTTTCGAAATGTGAGATATGAGGGGTGACATGGCAGCATATTATGGTAAGAATATCACAATCGGGGTTTGGAAGCAAAATGAATTAATGGGAATCAAGTGGGGAATGTGATTTGTGATTGCGAAAGCACAAATCACAATGAATAATGGCACAAGAAAGGAGATAAAGGATTCCGTGAAGTGAGAAAATTTGAATCTACGAAATGAGAGATGAGAGTGGTGACATGGCAGCAAAATAAGGTAAGAATATTGCAATCAGGGCTTGAAAGCGAAACGTATTAATGGGAAACAATTGGGGGATGATATTTACGATTGTGAAAGTGAAAATTTAAATGAAGAATGGAAAAATAAAAGACAAAAAGTATTTTGCAATGGCTGAGACTGATGAAAGCAAAGGAATAAGAGGTGGGTGCAACAGATGGTTGGGTTAGAAAGAGAATATATAAAGAGGGGAGTGCCAGTGTACAGAGAGTTATCGGGATGGAGAAGGAGGTTCTGAGAGAGGATAGGCTAGAATATTTTGTAGGATATCCTAAGAGGATTCGATGATATCCAATTCTTGATTTTTTGGATTTGATTGTAATTATGCTCAGAGAATCGAGTCAGATCAAATCTAAGTAGAATTTTTACTTTGATGGAGTGAAAGTACATAATGTAGATGGGCTTTATATGAGCCATTATGGGATGAAAATTTTTTTTATGTGTCCCTCAATGTTGGCATGTCCGATTTCTCTTCCAACTACCTCATTTGCCTGAGAGTCTGCCAATTTTTTGTTATTTCTTAGAATGTGATAATACTCATTCCCATGAACCTACATTGAATATTGGTCCACTCTATTGAGAATTTGATGGAGATCTGCATTCTTTGGCCTATTGCCACTTAGCATTGCATGAATAATAATATAAGAGTCTCCAAAAATAACTGGGTTGTGCATACCTTTGTCTTTTAAAATTTTTATGCCCAGAAAGAGACCATATGCTTTTGATTTATTATTGGAAATTGTTCCCATGCCCCAACTGTACTGAATGGGGCTAGAATTATCTCTATGTATTATAACTCCACTAGCTCCAGCTTTTCCCAGATTCCTTTTGGAAGCCTCGTCAAAGAAAAGACATGGCCTGTTGAGAGATCTAATCCAGTTTTGGAATTCTTCATCCTCTTTTCTAACTTTCCAGTTTGGTTGTTCCTTTGTGGTTTTTTTCATCTGTTGGGTAGTAATATTGTTGAAGGTGAAGTTGATCCAACTCTTTTATTCATTCTTTAATTGTTGCATGTCGATTCCATTGATCCCATTTACTGATAGGAACTCTGTGATTGGGCCCCAGACCTTTGATGCCACTCTTTCTAAAGTTGGCTTTTGTTTTTAAAACCTTTCCATTCCTTGCACGCCAAATCTGTCAGCAGAGGAAGGAAGGGATGTTGGACTAGAATATTTTCAGAGTGACTTTTATTTTTAAAGTGTAGGGATAAGTGCTCTTCCATTTTTTTTATAATCTATTGAGAGGGAGATTTTAATTCAGATTTGCTTCAATTGGGAACACGATTCTCTTCCAACATTATCTGGAGAAAGAGCAGTATAAGAAGAGATGTTGAATATTATCTTCCTCCTCCAAGTAAAGGGGGCATTGAGAAGGCCCATGGACTCCTATTTTTGTTTTTTTTTTTCAAATTTTCAGCAGTGAGAGTTTTTCTCTAGAGAAGATTCCATAAAAATATCTTGACATTTGGGAGAATTTCCACTTTCCAGGCACACTTCCAATACTGCCAATCTTGCTACCTTTGCTGATCTTGTATTGTGTCATATCCTGGCTTTGTTGTATAGTCTCCACCTGTAGGGATCCAAAAATGGGCATCGTGGATGTTCTGAGCTAAAGGGGCAGCTCCAGTTAGTCGAAAGATCATGGAGTTTCACTGGTCCATGAGTTCGATTGGCAAGTTGGGTATACCCCACTGCTTCCAGGTGCCATATTCCTCCCGTTTGGAAATTTCCCCCAATTTTGTATAACCTTATGCTATCATCCAGATTTTTAGATCATGAATATCTAGGATGCTTCCCAAGGGGGTATTCCCCATGATGTTCTCAGTCCACAAATTTATTTTTTCCCCATTTCCTGGCCTTGTGGAGATATTTTTCCTTATCACCAGAATTGCATTGGAAATGAGCTTCCAAATTTGGGAGCATGGTCTTATGGGGGGCTCCTTTCCAAAAAATAGATCCTTGGAGCATTCATGTATTTTTCTTCTAATGAAATTTTCCACCAGCATATTTCTCCTGTTCGAAACCTCTAAGTAATATTAGTTCTAAGGGAAAAAGTCATTAGCCTGGGGGTTCTAATAGAAATCCCTCCATTCTTGTAGTGGCCAGTGACCTGGTTCCAATTGATAAGGCTGAATTCTTTTGTTTTAGTCTTTCCTCCCTTCCATAAGAAGTCTCTAATTATGATTTCAATTTTCGTATGAATTTTGGAAGTAGCTGCTATTAGAGAAAAATGATATAGGGGCAACGCTTAAAGGATTGATTTAATGAGAGTGACTCTTCCCACCTGATTTAACCATATCATCCCCCAAGAATGGTTTCTTCTTTTCATTTTTTATGCATATTTATTCTAGCTCTCAGCCTTCATTTTTTTCTTAGTGATAGGTAGCCCGAGATATTGAAAGTGGCTCCAATTTGTTTGGAAAGGAATTTCCAAAATTTGTGGCATTCTTTGAACAAATTTTTGCGTTATTAACTAGCCCTCCCGAAACATCCATGAATTTGTCCAAAATAGATTTAAATATTCTTGCCACAATACAGGATTCTCCCCCAATAAGAAGGGTTTCTTATGCGAACAAGGAATGGTTGATGCTTTTGGTGCCCCAGCTTATAGTCAGGCTAGTCAAGTAGGAGCTTCTACAGTAATGTTCCAGCTTTATACCTAATGATTCAGCCATTAGAATGTATATGAATGGAGATAGGGGCTAGCCTTACCTGAGCCCTGTTGAGCTCTGAAAATAATCACATAGGGGCTAGCCTTACCTGAGCCCTGTTGAGCTCTGAAAATAATCACATGGTCTACCATTTACAAGAGGGGAAATCTAAAGGCCATTGGTACAGGCATTTATAGTTTCTATAAAATCATCAAGGAATCCAAAACTATTAAGAACAACAAAGAGATAGGATAGATTAACTCTGTCGAAAGCATTGGCCATGTCCATTTTTGCGCCTAGAGGCACTCTACAGCCCAGTATATAGGGATGTCTAGATGTAATGTGTAGATGTCATGTGAGTAATGTAACTTTTGATATGTCACAGTGAGATGTGTAGATGTAATGTTTGTAGACATCATGTGAGTAATGTAAAATTTTGATATGTCGGAGTGTATAGAGATGTTTAGATGTAATGTGTGTAGATGTCATGTGAGTAATGTAAAATTTTGATATGTCGGAGACCACTTTAATACCATGGGCTGAATACCATGGGCCAAATACCATATTTATAAAAGAGGTATGGTAAATAAATAGAATATAAGTAAACCATAGGTATGGTAAATAAATAAAACATCTTTTTATATTTACTCCATAATCCTATTTATATTTAGGAACACTCAAAAGGTGGTTTTATTTAGGTGAATCCTGAGCTAAATACCATGGCACAAATTATTATTAATACCATGCCAAAAAAACATTATTAACCCTAATATTAATATTAATATTATTATTAATTCTAATATTCACATTATTATATTATAATATTAATATTATTAAATTTAATTAATGTAAACTTTTGATATGTCGAAGTGTATAGAAATGTACCACTTTAATACCATGGACTGAATACCATGGGCCAAATACCATATTTATAAAAGAGGTATAGAAAATAAATATAATATAAATAAACCATAGGTATGGTAAATAAATAAAACATATTTTTATATTTACTCCATAATCCTATTTATATTTAGGAACACTCAAAAAGTGGTTTTATTTAGGTGAATCCTGAGCTAAATACCATGGGCCAAATTATTTTTAATACCATGTGAAAAAACATTATTAACCCTAATATTAATATTAATATTATTATTAATTCTAATATTCACATTATTATATTATAATATTAATATTATTAAATTTAATAAATTTGGATCACTTAGGTTGGTATTTGAGTACACTATATCCATTGCCTATCTCAGGTAACAATAAACATGTAAACGTAAATGTAAAAATAATTTTTAATATTTAACATTTAAAATTTAGTCTAATGAATCTAATGTCGGCCCTAATGAAAAAATAGCTTCTCTCCCTACATATATAAATTTAACACAGTGGGCCAAATACCATATTTTTCTATTTCTCTTCCATTTTATATTGGAGGGAAAAGAGAGAGAGGGAGAGTGAAGAGAGATGGGGGAAGAGAGAGGGAGGTAGGAGAGGAAGGGAAAGAGAGGAAGGAAGAGAGAGAGGAGGAGAGAGGGAGGGAGATAGGAGGAGAGAAGGAGGGATATAGAGATGGAGTTGGAGGGTGAGAGAGGGAGGGAAGAAGAAATACATAAAGAGAGTGAGAAGTGGAAAGAGAGAGGGAGTGGCAAGGGAGAAATAGAGAGAGTATGTGTATGTTTGGGGGTGAGATAAAGAGAAAAATGAGAGATGGAGGTAATATGGGGAGAAGGAGAGAGGGAGGGATATAGTAACATAGTTGGAGGGTGAAGAGAGAGAGAGAGAGAGGGAGATAGAGATATAGATAGATGTGGGAGAGAAATGGATAGAGGGGAAGGAAGAGAGAGAGGATGTAAGAGAGTGGAGAGGGAGGGAAAGAGGGATGGAGTTGGAGGGGAGAGAGAGGGAAAGAGGGATGGAGTTGGAGGGGAGAGAGAGGGGAGATGATTTCTTCCACTTGATGCATTTATTTCAGCATGGATGGTGATTTCTAATGTAACGTTTGATAGATCCAGAGTAATGTGAACTTTCAATAGGGTGGTTTCTAATCCTATTTGATTGCTTGCACTAGATTCATTAATATCAGTGTAGATGTTGGTTTCTAATCCTATTTTCTTACTTGCACTAGATGCACTGATTTCAATGTAAATACAAATAATATCAAACTATGAATCCAGAGTAATGTATTTACATAGGGAGCGAGAAGTGGAGAAAGAGAGGGAGTGACAAGGGAGAAATAGAGGAGTATGTGTATGTTTGGGGGTGAGATAAAGATAAAAATAAGGAGAGATGGAGGGAATGGGGGGAGAATGAGAGAGGGAGGGATATAGTAACATAGTTGGAGCATGAAGAGAGGGAGAGAGAGGGAGATAGAGAGAGATATATATATATAGGAGAGAAAGGGATAGAGGGGCAGGAAGAGAGAGATGACGTGACAGAGTGGAGAGAGGGAGGGGAAGAGAGATGGAGTTGGAAGGGGGAGAGAGGGAAGTTGATTTCTTGCACTAGATGCATTGATTTCAGTGTGGATGGTGATTTCTAATCCTATTTTTATTGTACTATATGCATTGATTTTAGTGTATATGTTGAGAGAGAGTGTGTGTGTGTGTGTGTTGGGGGAGGAAAGAGGATTCGAGGGAAGAGAGAGAAATAGAGAGAGAGAGAGAGAGAGGAAAAGATAGAGGAAGGTAGGAGAGGAAGGAAAAGGGAGAGGACATGAGAGAGAGGAAGAGAGTTATGGGGGAAGAGAGAGAATTGGAGGGCAAAGAGAGAGAGAGAGAGAAAGGATGAGAGAGAGGAGGAGAGAGGGAGGGAGATAGAAGGAGAGATGGAAGGATGGAGAGATGGAGTTGTGATAGAAATCACTAAAATCACACAATTACTAAAAAAACACGCATATATTATACACAAATGGTGTATGTGTAAACACACTCACACATATATTACATTCAGATCACTTTATTAAATAGAGTTTATGAGATCCAACTTATTCCTAATTTAGAGAGAGAGGTTGAGAGAATTTCTCAACCATCACAAACCAACTTCTCAAATATGGAATGTAAGCATTAACTCCAACATCCCCCCTTAATGATTACATTACATGAATTTATTGAATTCACTCACAAATAACAAAATAATCAAGCTTATCAGTAGATGCTCCATCAATTTGCCTCATAACCCTCGGAAAGGTGTAGTTGGAAAGTAGGATTCCCGAGTTCGCTTCCTCAACTCGTGAATCAAGGACCTCCTGAAGTCAATTACTGAAGAACATCTCAATCTATCGCATAACCTCATTAGAAGACCACTCTATGTCTTCAACGAATGAGGGATCCTTCCCTAGATCTGCAACTGCGATACTATTTGGACAACCATCCATATTGAGCCTTACTGCCACTTGATCTCTTCGAAAAAAATTGATTGCAATCACTGAACTCCTAGTCATTCTATGGACGAGCTCCCATCCACCGAAGTACATGGGTGCTAACTGCTGTACTCGCCAATTATCTAGGAAAGCCGTCTAAATACAAAATGTATCTAGATTCAGCTATTACATCATGAAATTTTTATCTATTTTGAAATTCATCACATAATTTACAAACAATTTATAATACTAGATAAATACAACTTAAACTAATATAATCACAAATGTATTTTCCAAAATCCGTGACATGGCCAACATAAACTCATTTTGGATCTTGCAAAATGACTTGTATTGCACCATTACTATCTGCAACAGAGAAAATGAACTTGCTCATGCAGTTGAGCTGTGGAATATATAATAGAAGATTGTAGATTCCAAAAACTAGTATAGTCACACTAACAGTGACTGTCACAATGCATTTCTATGTTGATCTGTTGTAAACCTGAAATATTACAGTAAGCCTCACCATTCTCCTCCCCATTATCACGCATTTCAAAAGATAAATTTCATCGAAGAAAAGGAAGAGAATTCCCATGACAAAAAACCCTAATAAGATGCCATGAGTATATATGAAATAGAACATGGAGGAAATTCTCCGCTCGTTTACAGTGTGTTTGGAAGAATGTCCTATGTTGCCTGATCTGGTGCTGAAACGGATGAAGCACGACGAATCACCTACATTGACCACATGTTCATGACCGAAGAAGGAGAAGCTTCTCCTGGAAAGCATCCTGGTTTATTTACTTCTCACAGCGCAGAACGTTACATCCCTACTGATCCAATGCAGCATTTATTTAGATTTTGTTGGCATCTTCATTTGATCTTTCTTTCTATTGCAATCTCAACAAAAAAATGGCAGAAGAGTAACGGCCATAGAAATGTGGCTAGAGAATTTTTCTGCTACGGGCAGATCTTCAGAAATAACGCATCCAGACATATAGATGTAAGCTTCCACCACCTGTGAGAATGGGAGCTGATCGAAGTAACAAGGGTCGAGACTTGCTCTCGGTTAATTCAGCTTCTGGAAACCTTAAACGAAAAACATAATCCAAAAAGATGAGATCCTCGCTGGGCACATCGATCGAATTTCTTCCACTGTCTTTTCTTCGCGGCCTCCTTGATATGCTCTGCCTTCAAGGCTCAGCACACATCAATCCTAACCCCACATCAAACCAGAAATGGTGCAACGGGTGTTATGGCCTAAATCTACCTCAGGCTGAGAAAGGAAGTATCTAGGGTAACATCAAACCACGCTTAACCTGGTAGCTAGCCCTACCAGATCGGGAGAGGGCTCTCTCCTTGTCAATCTCAGAAAAAAATTATCAATGAGGCTTGAGATGACTTGAATGAAGACTAATTTTAGGCTAGGTATGTGTGCAAAAGAGTCTTGATTGAATTTAATGATATTTCATTGGCTCAAAAGGAAAGGCAAATTTGGGTCTGGGGAATAAGGCTCAGTTTTGCAGAGATCTGAATTGGGCAAGGTAGGAAATAAATTTGGCACTTCAATTTGAAATAAATGGAGAGTTGAGATAGGTGAGGAGTTGAAGAGGGCAAGAAACCTTCAGGGATCCTCTTCAAACAGCTAAAAACATAGAAAATTAAACAAACCCTAGGTAGAGCACTGCAAATTTTAATGAATTCTACCTTTATCCTTGTTTGTTTAAGTTAAGAAGAAATAAGAGAGAAAATGGTATACATAAAACACCAGTAGACTTACATTTACAGATAGAAACACACTATCAAAGCAAAATTCCACATGAATCCCATAGAGTGCTGCAAACCCTGGTCCATTCCTTTGCCAAACTACAGAGATGAATGTACAATGATGCTCAAAGCATTCCCAAAAGTCAAACCATGCTAATTACTGAAAAAAAAAAAGATATAGACAAACAATAACTCATCCCAGCCTCTAGGGGTCGATCTCATAAGTTTAGGAGTTGTTCCAACAAAATCTAAACTAAGAACTAGAAAGTAGGCAGTGGAACAGCTTGCCTCTAAAAACTAGGAAACTGATTCATTCAGTTGCAAATTACCTTTTGATGGATGAATCTACCTCTATCAGTGAAAATTTAGAAAAATTACATCAAAATCCATCATGTTACATTTAATTACATCATGAGTTTGACAACTAGAAGGAAAAAGTCAAACTGTGAAAAAAAACTAGGCGAAAAACAGAGTTTTTGACCAAAAATGAGAAAAATCCTCCAATGCGTTGCGCGTATTTCTATATGTGTCACGCCTTTTTTCAGCTCAATTTTGAAGCCTTCCCGGTGTCCAAATTTTCTCCAAGTGGGCTTGTTGGAAAGGTCTGCCTGTCTACTTTCCAACAAAAGTGGAATTTTTTAATTTGGCTTCCATTTGCCCCTCCAAAAATGATTTCTCCCAAGATTTATTCCTTTGTGTCAAAAAATGGGTAGAAAGGTCATTTTTGGGGTGTTTTTGACCTTTTTGGAAGCGCAAAACCTATCAAAAATCAAATCTCCCAAGACTGGTCAAAATGTGCAAAATGAGGCTGCCTCAAGGCAGAGTGCTGTTACAGTCAACTTTTGAAGGTCTTCCTCAACTCCAAATTGGGCTCATGATATCTCAATGGAAAGATATTTGTGTCTAGTTATCATTTTACTCATCAAACAAGTCATTTGGCTAACCAAGCTAGGAGAAATATTGATTTTCCCAAGGTCACTTCAGAGGTGCATCAATTCTCCTGAGGAAACTATATTTTTCACATTTCTCTAAAACTGTGACACCTGTGTAAAAAGTGAAGGATTTTTTTCTTCCTTGGCCTATTTTGGACAAAAAAATCTCTCCTTTTTCCCAAATTCATCTTTTATTGCTCAGAAACATCGTTGGAGTAAAACCTATCCCAATGTGTGGAACAAGGGATTTGTCGAAATGAAGTGAAATGAAGGGGATAAGGGGCTTCTAAATTCTTGAGAACATTTTTGGAAGTAGGGTGGGATGTTAGGAAGCAGGGGAAAGTGGAATTTCAAATATTGAGTGAGGGGAAGGGGTCTAAAAGGGAAAAACATAGGCCTAGCCTAGAAAATTGTCAAGTTGTAGCAAGAAACTAGGGTTTGTGTGAAAATGAGGAATTTGGGGGATCTCAGTGATGGGAAGTGTTTAATAAGGTACATTAAGGATAGGGGAAGGTGTATGAACATCAGGATACAATTTTTGCTGATGATTTGACCATCCAAGAGAAATTACCTTCAAAACCCTAGGAGAAGGAAATGAACGTTACCTATGCACAACTGAAGCATGAACAAGGTGTAAAATGACCCATTGGAACCTGACATGATGATGACAACCTCTGAATGATGGTATACTCATCTGAATGGTGACATGGACCGACATTTGGACAACTTTGAAAGGAGTGTTAGCAAACCCTAGACCTAATACCTAGTGACCAAATTTTGCTTGAAGACTCACTGAAATGAAAAAATTTGACCTTGACACCTTAAAATCACTTTGTAAGAGCATGTTTGATCACTGGAGGAAGGCTCCAAATACTGACACTAACATTGCCTCCAATGGCGATGGTAGCTCCTTGGAGGTGCCAAGAACTACAGATCTTTGGAAAGCAGACAGTGCCTTCATCCATTGGGCAATGGAGCCAAAAACTCAAGCTGAAATGCATGACTGAAAACTGATGACTTGACGACAAAAATTGACACTCACTCAACTAAAAATTGACTCGATACTTAAAAAAAACCGAAAAACTATAAAATATGCTCAATATGAAGCTTATTCAATACAACCTACTCTAGTTGTTCCATTTGTCACCTGATCAAGTGAAATGAAACAACCAATGCAACCAAGTAAGTATTCTGGCTGCTGTTTGAATTCTCCGCAAGTGCTCGCTTATGAACAACAAGAGATAACTACTGAAAGGCAACTCCCATTAAAACTTGGAAACAGATCCGTTGAATGATATGGATTCTCTATCCTCCTCCAAAAACATTGCATAAGGATCTTGAAGTTCATGCACACTAGGACTTAGCTCATCCAATGGATTACTTCTCTTATCCTCATACCATGAATGCAAACTTTGATCTGAGCTTTGTGACGAGACTCCTGCTAAAAATGACAAAGAAACCAACTGCCAAATCAATTTTATATCAGCACACGTTTCAATCTTACATGTAGTCAACGGAGAAAGATTTTGACTGCAGACATCATCCAACACATCAGCTATTGGATTGTGACAAACTTGAAAAGACTGTTGTAACCCATTTTCTATTGGTTCCAATGAGATTACATGATTTCTTATAGGCTTCTAATTTGAAGATATACTATGCAACTTACCCTTCAAAAACTAAAATGATTCAAAACAAAATGGTACGGAATCATCTTGTATCATTTGATCATATGTGCCAGCTTCCATGTATTCATCTGCAACTTGACAATCAATGGCATTCGGGGGCTGCAAATCTAGATATGAGAAGTCTTGAACAAGGTTTTTATTGCCCTCAATATGGTACAAATCAAGACTTGTCGACAGTTGATTTCGGATTGCATGAATGATGTCTGTGATGAACTGAAACGAAGCAAAACAAAAAGGCAAAGATCCTTCAATTAATTCAAAATTCACTGCACTTTCCTCGTCATTTCCATGGCTGATATGTGATGGTTGAACATTGTATTCGAGCTTCTGAAAGTGAACTTCTTCCTCCCAGAAACTAGCTGTTTATTTGTCTACAATATTAGCTTCTGTTTGGAGAACATAATCATCATCATACTGATCAAACTGACGCAAATCATCAGTATAAAAGACATCATCAAGCATACATGTCATATCAATAGATCTCTCTTCTCCAAGATGATCTATAAAACAATCATTATCAGATCTATGACAACTGGGATAAGAAACAAAATTTTTTGGATCAGCAACTTGTTCTTCTTCAATCAGTGAGCCATGGGCTTGAACATTATACTCATTCCTTGTGATTATCCTTTGCATCATCTCTTCCACTGCACTTACCAAAATGTCAAGCTTTACCTCTAGAGATGTCGATTCCTCCGGATCTATTTTTTTCATCTCTTCTTCCTTCAACTTTTCCCTTCAGATCATAAAATGAGCCTCTACATCTACTGCAATGTTCTGCATCTCTTCAAGTGTTGCAAGATTCATTTCTCTCAATTGAAACTCCATTTCCGGATCAAAGGCACCCAGGTAGTGCAAGAGAGCGGATCCAAGAGGAGGTCTTATATTAACTGGAATTGGATAATAAAATTTGTTAAATCTAGCAAAAAATTGTTGTACTATCTCCCCTGGAATTCTTTTCAGCTGGTTATACTCTTCTATAATCAAGAAAGGGTTTTGTATGATCACCCACCTGTCGAGGAAAACTTTGACGAATTGCTGAAAATCTGAGATGCTCACATCAGGCAGGGTTTTGAACCAACTCTTGACTTTTCCTTGAAAAGAAAGAGAAAAAATCCTAATACTGACATCCTCTTCATCAACTTCAGAAAGGTCAAGAAAAGACTCAAAATTCAGAACATGTCTCTCAGCAGTGATGTTGTCGGGTTCACCATCAAATCTTGGTAGATATAGGTCATGATTTTTAGGGAAAGCTTGGGATATAGGAGGTAAAATCAGAGGCTTGTATCGATCTGGAATTTTACAAGGTATAGGGGCATGTACAAATGCTACAGAATAACTCTTGGTCTCTTGAGGTTCATCAGTTTGAAGATGGTCATCACAAGATTTGGAAGAAAGGTCTTGATGAAGCTCAAAAGCATGCAAATATTTGGTATTCACAATCTTCAAAGGGAAGGAATCAAATGCAGGCCGAGGATATTTTCTCAAATACAATATACTTTGCAAAGCCTTCTTGACATTCTCGGGAAAAGAGAAGAAATAATTTATGACAAAGAAAAAAATGTCTTTGATGAAATTCCAACTTGAATACCTGATCTTTCCATATTTTCCTTTCATGTTTCTGCTGGTCAGGTTCATCCTCCAGTGGAGTCCTTGGATCTGATCTCGAAACTTATTTAAAGTCGCTAGGTAAATGATTTCGGCCTTGCGATGTCTGATCGTTTTCCACCATCAACAATCAGATCTGAACTTGATTACATTTTATTGAGGAAACCAGATGTTCAGTTCATAAAATAAACTGGAGATTAACTGAAGCAGCATTCATCTACTTTCGCTAATGCAAAGCAAGAGTGTTTTGAAGGCTACCTAACTAACTTCAGGCTTTGTCTGTATTTTATAAAGAAAATAACAAACTTTTTGTCTTCCCCAGTATGGTCGCCACTATTTTATGGCCTAAATCTACCTCAAGCTCAAAAAGGCAGTATCTAGGGTAACATCAAACCACGCTTAACCTAGTATCTAGCCTTACTAGATCAGGAGAGGGCTCTCTCGTTGTCAATCTCATAAAAAAATGATCAATGAGGCTTGAGATGACTTGAATGAAGACTGATTTTAGGCTAGGTATGTGTGCAAAAGAGTCTTGATTGAATTTAATGATATTTCGTTGGCTCAAAAGGAAAGTAAAAATTGGGTCTAGGGAATAAGGCTTAGTTTTGCAGAGATCTGAATGGGGTAAGGTAGGAAATCGATTTGAAACTTCAATTTGAAATAAATGGAGAGTTGAGACATGTGAGGAGTTGAAGAGGGCAAGAAACCTTTAGGGATCCTCTTCAAACAGCTGAAAACATAGAAAATTAAACAAACCCTAGGTAGAGCACTGCAAATTTTAATGAATTCTACCTTTATCCTTGTTTGTTTAATTTAATAAGAAATAAGAGAGAAAATGGTATACATAAAACAACAGTAGACTTACATTTATAGAGAGAAACGCACTATCAAAGAAAAATGCCACATGAATCCCATAGAGGGCTGCAAACCCTGGTCTATTCCTTTGCCAAACTGCAGAGATGAATGTACAATGATGCTCAAAGCATTCCCAAAATTACAACAATGCTAATGAATGAAAAACCACAAGATATAGAAAAAATAACTCATCCCAGCCTCTAGGGGTCGAGCTCATAAGTTTAGGAGCTGTTCCAACAAAATCTAAACTGAGAACTAGAAAGTAGGCAGTGGAACAGCTTGCCTCTAAAAACTAGGGAATTGATTCATTCAGTTGCAAATTACCTTTTGATGGATGAATCTACCTCTATGAGTGAAAATTTAGCAAAATTACATCAAAATACATCATGTTACGTTTAATTACATCATGAGTTTGACAATTAGAAGGAGAAAGTCAAACTGTGAAAAAAAACTAGGCGAAAAATAGAGTTTTTGACCAAAAATGAGCAAAATCCTCCAATGCGCCGCGCCTCATTTCTCTATGCATCGCGCCTGTTTGTAGCTAATTTTGGAAGCCTTCTTGGTGTCCAAATTTTCTCCAAGTGGGATTTTTGGAAAGGTCTGCCTGTCTACTTTCCAACACAAGTGGAATTTTTGAATTTGGCTTCCATTTGCCCCTCCAAAACTGAGTTCTCCAAAGACTTCTTCTTGTGTGTCAAAAAAGGGGCAGAAAGGTCATTTTTGGGGTGTTTTGGACCTTTTTGGAAGCCCAAAACCTGTCAAAAAATCAAATCTCCCAAGACTGGTCAAAATGTGCAAAATGAGGTTGCCTCAAGGCAGAGTGCTGTTGCAGTCAACTTTTGAAGGTCTTCCTCAACTCCAAATTGGGCTCATGATAGCTCATTGGAAATATATTTGTATCTAGTTATCATTTTACTCATCAACCAAGTCATTTGGCCAACCAAGCTAGGAGAAAGATTGATTTTCCCAAGGTCACTTCAAAGGTGAATCAATTCTCCCGAGGAAACTATATTTTTCACATTTCTCTAAAACCGTGACACCTGTGTAAAAAGTGAAGGAGGTTTTTCTTCCTTGGCATATTTTGGACAAAAAGCTCTCTTAGTTTTCCCAAATTCATCTTTTATTGCTCAGAAACATCATTGGAGTAAAACCTATCCCGATGTGTGGAACAAGGGATTTATCAAAATGAAGTGAAATGAAGGGGATAAGGTGCTTCTAAATTCTTGAGAAAATTTTAAAAGTAGGTATTAGGGCAGGGGAAAGGAATTTAAAGATTGAGTGGAGGGGAAGGGGGGGAAGGGTCCAAAAGGTCAAAACAGCAGTGCAGCCCTAGAAAATTGTCAAGTTGTAGCAAGTAACCAGTTTGTAAAAGGAGGAATTTGGGGGATCTTAGTGATGGGAAGTGTTTAATAAGGTACATTAAGGATAGGGGAAGGTGTATGAACATCAGGATACAAGTTTTGCTGATGATTTGACCATCCAAGAGAAATTACCTTCAAAACCCTAGGAGAGTGAAATGAACCTTACCTAGGCACAACTGAAGCATGAACAAGGTGTAAAATGACCCATTGGAACATGAAATGATGATGAAAACCTCTGAATGATGGTACACTCATCTGAATGGTGACATGGACTGACATTTGGACAACTTTGAAAGGAGTGTTAGCAAACCCTAGACCTAATACCTAGTGACCAAATTTTGCTTGAAGACTCACTAAAATGACCAAATTTGACCTTGGCACCTTAAAATAACTTTGTAAGAGCATGTTTGATCACTGGAGGAAGGCTGCAAAGATTGACACTAACAACGGGAATAAAAAAATTTGACAACCTCCTCGGCCTCCTTTGAAATGCAGTGGCCATACCTAAATATATACGCAGCAAATCAGCTAACGCAGCAAAATGATCCCAGCGGCTCGTAGCCAACTTGTCTCTTGCCATTAGTTTGAATTCAAATTATACACACAGCACAGGTCCTCTCTTTGACCTGAAGCTCCGATACCATGATAGAAATCACTAAAATCACACAATTACTAAAAAAACACGCATATATTACACACAAATGGTGTATCTGTAAACACACTCACACATAGATTACATTCAGATCACTCTATTAAATAGAGTTTCTGAGATCCAACTTATTCCTAATTTAGAGAGAGAGGTTGAGAGAATTTCTCAACCATCACAAACCAACTTCTCAAATATGGAATTTAAGCATTAAATCCAACAATTTGGAGGGGGAGAGAGGTAGGGAAGAAGGAATACATAGAGAGTGAGAAGTTGAGAGAGAGAGATGAAGTGACAAGGGAGATATGGAGAGAGTGTGTATATGTTTTGGGGTGAGATAAAGAGATAAAGAAGGAGATATGGAGAGAAGGAGAGAGGGAGGGATATAGTAACATAGTTGGAGGGTGAAGAGAGAGGGAAATATATATGTGGGAGAGAAATGGAGAGAGAGGAAGGAAGAGGGAGGATGTGAGAGAGTGGAGAGATGGAGGGAAATAGAGATGTAGTTCGAGGGGGGAGATAGGGAAGTAGATGGTGAGTTATAATCCTATCTAATTTCTTGCACTAGATGCATTGATACCAGTGTAGATGTTGATTTATAATCTTATTTGATTACCTGCATTAGATGCATTGATTTCAGCGTAGATGTTTTTTTGTAATCTTATTTGATTGTTTGCATTAGGTGGATTGATTTCAGTGTAGATGTTGATTTCTGATTTGATGTAATTGGACGTACATTGATGGGACATTAATTTTAAATTGATTGGATTAAGATTGTGCATTGATTTCAGTGTAAGCACACAAAATTATTAACAGTGTACATTAATATTTGTGTTATATTAAATCAACCTATTAATATTGAAGAGCAAGAGAGACAATGTATGATGTTGAGTACAATAGTTCAAGCTAAATATCTAGATGGTTTATTATTTCTATTGTCCTTTTCATATAATCAATATGAAAAGATGACAAAACTAAGGGTGACAATAAGAATAGTAAAAGAAAATAATTTGAGATTGATCACAATGAAGACTATTTGTAATTGAATACATTCTTATTATTTTCATTTTCTATCATTCAACACTATTACATTGTCACTTTGCATTCAAAAAAATTATTTCAAGTTATTAAAAATATTTATCATCTCAAAAAACTAAGGTAACTAAGAAAATTTTAAAATTAAAATGACCAGATAAATATCAAACATATTTAGCATATATAAAATTATTATATTTATATTATCTGTATTTGCATATTATTGATAAAATTAATTATATGTTCTATAGATTTTCCTTGGCCCTACACGACTGAAACCAGCCTAGATCCATCTTAACTCTAGATATATCAAGCACCGAGGGGGATCAAATATCTCAAGGTGTAAACCTTTCCTCAAGTTTTGCACTCAAAAAAAGAGGTTTGCACCTCCAGAGATTTGATCCCTCTCAGCACTTGATAGATCCCGAGTTAAGATGGATCTAGGCTGGTTAGAATGAAGCCTTGTCCATTGCGAGAAAATATTAAGTGGTGGGCCTCTTGGAAAAGAATGATATTGTCAGCAATTTGACGATTTGGAACGAAGCCTCCTTGATTTTCAGATATGAGGGAGTGAAGGAGAGGTTTAAGCCTTCCAGCTAGGAATTTAGAAATGATTTTGTAGGAAGCATTTCATAGGGTGATGGGGCGGAATTTGTTAAGTGATTTGGAGTGGGGGTCTTTTGGTATGAGGGCAAGAAAGGTGGAATTTGTGAATCCTCCCACATTTTTCTTTTTGACAACATATCTTATCATTTTTAACAAGTACTTATTTATTACATACCAGAAGGAGCAATAGAAGGACATGGAGAAGTCATCCGGGCTTGGTGCCTTTTCTGGATGTAGGCTCCAAAATGTTGATATGACTTCTTTTTCTGTTACTTATTTGGAGAGTTATTTATTTGCTTCCTCACCAATAATTTTTGGAATATTCATTAAAAATTCCTATGTATTTTCGTGGTTCTCCACAACTGTTAAGAGAGTTTTGAAATGCCAAAAAACTTCTTTCTTGATGTCTTCTTGGCCCTTTATCATAGACCCTCCTTCTCCCATGATTTTTTCGATATTATTTTTTATCATTCTTGTTTTGGATGAATTGTGGAAGAAGGTAGTATTTTTATCCCCTGCTTGGATCTAGAGCTGCCTAGACCTTAGCCTCTAGGTTTCCTCCTCTTGCCTGTTACTTATATATATTTTCCAATGTATCTCCTTTTCCTTTATCTGATTTTCTATTGTGTTATCCATGTTTTCTCTTGACGCAACTCTTCTTTTTCTTTCTGCGGTTCCTTATAGCTTGTCTTTGCCCAACATTACAGTCTTTCTCTGATGGTATTTATTTTTGTTTCCCATATATATCTGGGAGATCCATTAATTTTCTGTTTCCATATTTTTTCAACATCTTTCATGACCTCTTTATGGATGCTCCATAGCTTGTTATATTTGAAGGGAAGAGGCCCATAATTTTCAGTTGAACCAAGCTCAATGGAAACAGGTTTATGGTCTGAAGTTGCTGATGGGGTGATCTTGGAAGAGACTTTGCTAAAGTTTGCCAACATGTTGTCCCTAATGAGGATTCTATCCAACCTTTCATTGATGTTGGCCTTTCCCAATCTCTTTTTGTCCCAATTGAATTTCCCATTTTTGGATGGGATGTCCAGAAGGTTGCATTGCTCTATGATTTCTTCAAGGGTTTCCTTGGATGGAATTGGCTGAAAGAGGCCACCTCTTTTTTCTTCTGATTTAAGAATTAGATTTAAGTCTCCTCCAAGGATTAGATCTTATTCTTGATCTTCCATTGTTGTTTCTTTTAAGGTTTTCCAACATATTTCCTTATCTTTGTAGTGATTTTGGGAATAGAGGTTGTATAAGCTGATTTTCTTTTCAAAAACTAAACTTTTCAGATTTTTTTTAATCCAATGAGCTTCCATTTTTGAATTCTGCAATTTCCACTTTCCTTTATGCTAAAGAGTAAAAATTACACCAAATGCACCATTGGCTGAAATATCTATCCCTTCACATTTTTCTATTTTTGTTGTGATACTCTCCATCTCATGAATTCTTATTTTTTTCTCTTGGATAAGGATGATGTATGGTTTTTCCTTTTTGATGAGGTATTTGATGATATTTAGTTTGGAGGGGTGACCTAATCCCCTGCAATTCCAAGAGACTATTATCATTATTTATTGGGGATTGAGGATGAGGGACCTTTCCCTCTATGGATCTGATGGTTTTTTTCTTTTCTCTTGTTTCCTTTATCAAGGTAGCTCTCCATTGGTTGTTGTGTTCCTAGGGTGAGATCCTTCACAACTGCCTCATCTCTTAGTTCTTCATTTGACTTCCTTCCTTCTTTCTTGGAATGATAAGTGGATATTAAGGATTCCTTGGATTCATTTCTTGTAAGGATTTGGTTAGAAGTGGGAGGGGGGGGCTCCAAGAGGGGTGGGGGTCAGAGAGGAAAATGCCTAAAGGGGGACGGGAGCTAGGGGGAGGAGAGGTCAAAGGTATTTTGGGGGTTGAGAGGGAGGGAGAGGGAGGGAGAGGGAGGGATTAGGGGGGTCTGAAGGAATGGAGAGAGTCTCAAAATGGTTTGAGCCTAGGATGGGGGAGGATTCATGGAAGGAAGGGGAAGGGTGGATAAAAGATCTATGGGTAGGGGTGGAAGGGCCAGATGGAGGAGGAGGGGAAGGGGAAAGCTGAGATTTTTTTGCAGTAATTTTATTTTTCACTTGTTCCCATTTTGGATCTTGGATTTCTTCATTTTGCTTGTTATTTTCATCTTGTTTTTTACATATATTAGCGAAATGGCCATATTCATGACATACCTTGCACTTGAAGGGTATTTTCCTGTAGTCCAGCTATTGAATATGGCTCTAGTTGTCGACTTTGAGCTTGATGGCTTCTGGGAATCATTCTCCTAGATTAAATTTGACACAAATATTTGTGCATGCCTTCATATTGTATTTTGGCTCACTTCTGTCGATATAATTTCCAACGGAATTCCCTATTTCTCTTATGGAATCATCTCCCCAGCAGTGCAGGGGAAGGTGCAGAAGCCTAACCCAGATCAGAACTGCATTAGGGACATCTAGTTATGGATCGAAGTCTAGCATCCATCCGTTCAAATATAGAACGCTGGTGCCCATGAAGTAAGGACCAATTTCGAAGATTAAGTCGCGATCATCCTTGGATTTGAAGTGGAAGGTGTAATAACCTTTGCCACAAAACCGGATGGAGATCTTTCCCTAAATAACTTGTGCCCAGTTTCATTCCACCGATTTTTGGACCATTTTGGGGGAAGGACAAAGTCTAGTAAACTGTCTGAAAAGACCTTTATATGACAGGGATAGCGCTTCTCTGCATGGCAGATTGGGGGGGTAGACTGATCTCGAGGAATATTTCCTCGAGTAATTTGACGAATTTGGAGATAGCTGGACGATCTATCTGAGGGCCCATATATATATTTAATATATTTAACAATTTTTACGTTAATTAATTTTTTAATGATCAAATATAATGATTGCTTCAAGTTTTTTGATGAATTTGGAGATAGATGGACGATTTATCTGAGGGCCCATTGAAGCGATCAGAGAGGCAAATGCAGAGGCGACCTCATTAGGCTAGGGTTATGGGCAGAGTCAACGACATTACTGGAGGGAGCCCCGCTTGGATTAGGCTCCAGGTGAGCCATGGCGGTGGAAGGCCCAAGCACTATGCAATCAGGGAGCCACTAGGTCAGACGCAGAGCGGGCTTGCAGCGAAATTGTTTCTTAGTTGTTAATGTATTATATTTAATAAGTAAACAAATAATTAAATTATGATATATATATTTTAATAAATTTAACAGTTTTTATGTTAATTCATTTTTTAATGATTAAATATAATTATTTCAATTAATTTAAAGATATAAAAATTAAATGAATAAAAAAATTATCATTATAGTAAAAAAATATATATATAATGTGAATGAAGAGGCACTAGTTGCCACTATTTCACCATTCATAGAACTATTTCATAAATTCCACATGGGCCAATATGTCTCTGAATACTTGAACCCACACCACTTGGGACACATATTGTGAACCATACCACTTGAGCTAAGTTTCTCTCACAACTTTATTCATATAAATTAACTTACATGAATACTATCCAAAAGTACATGGAGAATGAATCTATAATGAATAGGAAAATAATGAATATTTTGTATTTGAAATTTTTTAGATAATAAATCCTTATTATTTTACATCATAATACAATATGGTCAAAGAAAATATTAACACAATGTTGAAATTTGCAACAAGAAACAGTGAAATTGGCATCCAGAAATAACATGACAGTACCAACACTAGTGTGGGACCACATGTCATGTAATGATGGGTCCTAGTGATGCATTAGTGTGAAATTCAATTTATTTAATAAATTGGAAATGTGTCTAATTTAATTATCCCGTAATTAAATTGGACAATAAATTGTAATCTTATCTCATAATCACTTGTAATAGTTCACTGAGTGTGATAGACTCAGTTAGCTCATGAATTTGAGTTGAGGGTGGTTGGTGAGGCATGTAGAGTGATTCTATGTGTATTAGAGTTCGATTTGCATTTAAGTGCATGAGTTTAATGCATGTAAAATTGGTTAACTTATTTAATTGAGTTAAAGTTAGTTTAACTAGTTGTAACTGTTTGTTGCACTAGTGAGAGGTCAAGTGAGTTAAATTAGATTTAATTCACATGCAGTAATCAGTGCATGTGAAATCTATGTGTTTTAGAGTTCAAGTTTCATTTAAGTGCATGAGTTTAATGCATGAGAAATCAGTTAACTCAGTTAAGTGAGTTAAAGTTATTAACTGATGATTTACTATTAATAGCTACATGCATGTTAGTTCCAGTGGAGACAAAGTTTAAATTGAAGCTTACTATCAGTTGTGTTATTAGCAAACTGCCCATATGTAGTTAAAACACCACATAATTTTCCATGTTACTTGCGCAGTTTAGAAAGGTTGAAATTCCCAAGGAATAGGGATTGCATTCCTCATGAATCGCATGAGTAAAGAAGGTTGAAGATAGGGCTAAGAATTGGCTAAGTGTTGGTCGATTTTTTCTAGATAAGTGTGAGATGACTAGCAGATTGCAGGAGACTCTTGTGAGAAGAGTGCATTGTAATTGTTTCATGATTCCTTGGTTCATTATACAATATAGATAGAGGATTTTTGAGTATCAAGCTTTCCCCAGGAAAAATATCTGTGTTGTGGATTGATTTTATTCTTTATTTTACTTGGTGTGAGTGTGCGATCGTGTTAAATTTCCACAGAATTAGTTGTAGAAGGATTCAGTATTTTTCTCTAGTATATTTCACGATCAGATTGAATCCATTCATATACATATTGTTTGTATAATTTCTACATGGTATCAGAATTCCAGAAATCAAAATAGTGGAGAAGAAATTGATTTTGTGTTGCACATTATTCAAACTTGCAGATATTTTCGTTGGTACGAAAAGCGGATCAAGATGGCTTTCAATAGATTCAGATTGGAATATGCACTCAAGGGTAGTTCTAATTATATCACATGGAAAGACAGAATGGAGGCAGTTCTAGAGGAAAACAGGTTGAAAGAATTAATTGATCATGATATTCTCAAGCCCGCAATAGTAGACACTGCTCTTATTGATGCTTAGCAAAACAAGGTAGCAAGGGTGAGGAGGATATTATTAGAGGGAGTTCGAGATCACATTGTCTCGAGTCTCCATGGAAAGGTGAGTCCACATGCAATGTGGAAGGCCTTGACAGATCTGTTTCAAAACAGTAGTGACCACAGAAAATTGTAACTGAAGGACAAGCTCAGGAAAAAAAAATAAATAAAACCATACGATTGAGAGGGAGCTTGATTTGCATGTAGATAAGGAACTCTTTGTTCCTAAGGATGAAAATCGAGATGTTGAGAAGCCACATGAGGAGGATCATGGAGTCAAAGAAACCACTCATGCAAATCCATCCACCAGACATGGTAGGAGGCGCACAACATAGACCTCCAGGAGGGGGAAATTTCGAGCCAGATGGGCAGACAGAGTACATGTAGCTATACGTCTAGGTGTGAGGTGGAGTGATGTGAAGAATTAATCCCAAGAAGAAATTGGGCATGATTCATTTAGATGGTGTGTATTATGGATTTAAACTAGTTACGAGGAGCCCACAGTACATCAGTAGCAGGAAGGATTGGTTATATTGATGCAATCAGATGGTAGGAAGAAAGAAATCAGAGTGATAGGCGTCAGATATTGGAGTGCAGATCAAATTTGGTAGCAGTCCAGAGTGCATGGATGAATATTTCAGCAATGTAGAGAGTCTAGTAGACATGATAAATAGCTAGTAGTAGTCAGAATACTCTGATGATAGATGCCTTATACGGATTCAATTGTTTGAAGGCTATTTAGTTTCAGAAGTGTTGCATGTGCGAGAAACACTAGAAAAGTGTTGCATGCAAGAGTTGCATGTGCAAACAACACTAGAGAAGTGTTTTGTGCAAGAGTTGCATGTCGAATTCAAGAGGTGCATGTGTGCATGCAAGGACATTCCAAGGTACCAGATTGGGACAGACTGATTCCTTTCTTGTTGAGAGGGAATGTTGAAATTTTCAATAAGAAATAGTGAAATTGGAATCCAGAAACAGCATGACAGCACCTACATTAGTGTGGGACCACACGTCATGTAATGATGGGTCCTAGCGATACATTAGTGTGTAATTCAAATTATTTAATAAATTGGAAATGTGTCTAATTTAATTATCACTTAATTAAATTGGACAATAAATTGTAATCTTATCTCATAATGACTTGTAATATTTAACTAAGTGTGATAGACTCAGTTAGCCCATGAATTTCAAGTTGAGGCTGGTTTGTGAGGCATTCAGAGTGATTATATGTTTTTTAGAGTTCAAGTTTCAGTTAAGTGCATGAGAAATCAGTTAACTCACTTAAGTGAGTTTAAGTTAGTTTAACTAGTTGTAATTGTTTGTTGCACTAGTGAGAGGTCAAGTGAATTAAATAAAATTTAATTTACATGAAGTGATATGTTATGTAACTAATTATTTACTATTAATAGTTGCATGCATGTCAGTTCCAATGGAGACCCAGTGGAGACAAAGGTTAAAGGATTTTGACTATCAGTTGTGTTATTAGCAAACTTCCCAAATGTAGTTAAAAAACCATAGGATTTCCCATGATACTTGCGTAGTTGAAAAAGGATAAAATTCCTAAGGAATAGGGATTTCATTCCTCATGTGTTGCATGAGAAAGGTAGGCTAAAGACAGGGCTGAAAATTGGCTAAGTGTTGGTCGATTTTGTCTAGATTAGTGTGAGACAATTAGCATATTGCCGGAGACTCTTGAGAGAAGAGTGCATTGTAATTTTTTCATGATTCATTGGTTTGTTATATAATATGGATAGAGGGGTTTTGAGCATCAAGCTTTCCCCAGGAAAAATATATGTTTTGTGGATTGAGTTTCTTCTTTATTTTACTTGGTGTGATTGTGCAATCATGTTTAATTTCCGCGGAATTAATTGTAGAAGGATTCAATATTTTTCTCTAGTATATTGCATGATCAGATTGAATCCATTGGTATATATATTGTTTTTGTAATTTATACACACAATTGATATGATGTAAAATTTTTGACATAAGTTTGAAAAATTATAAAATACACAATGGTTATAAAAATAAAATCCCTAGCTTGTATTGATTCGAGAATGAATCTCTCATTTTTGTTGAAATTGGCAAGAAGAATAGGCTTCTAATTTAATTTTCCTTTAATTAAATTAGAACTAAACTGTAATTCTACATCACTTGACAGCTTATACGAGTTAAATAATTTAGGAAGAATTAGCTAGCTTAGTCAATTCGAGTGGAGGGTCAAACTCGAGACATGTAGAGTTCTCTCTAAGTTTTAGGGGGTCTAGTTGCAGTTTATTTTGAGTTGTAATTGTTTGACTTAATTATTTGAGTTAAAATAGGTTATAATAGTTCTAAATCATGGAGGAGGTAGTGAGAGGTCCTGTGAATTAAATCTGATTTAATTCACATGCATTGATCAATCAGATAACTAATAATTCACTATAAATAGATTTTGCATGTCAGTTCTAAGAAAGACCTAGTTGAGATTGGAGTTAAACGGAAGTATACTATCGGTTTTATAATTAGAAAATTGTACAATTCATGCATAAGGTCAGAAAGATGCCTTGGATGTATTGCAGAATTAATTATTGGGAATTTCCTAATTAATAGGGGCTCAATTTTGATAGGGATTGCACAAGCAAGGTTGAGCATCCAAACGAAAGAAATTGGTTAAGTATTGGACCAAACTTGCTTGGATCAGAGTGAGACAGTTAGAGATAGTGTAGAGAGCTCTCAAGCCTGAGAGAAGAATTGAATTCTTTCATATTCTTGTCTTAATGCAATATAAATATATCAGGGTTTTTAGTTGAGGTTTTCTCTAGGTAAAACTTTGGGTTGTGTGATTGAAATTATTTTTCTTTCTTGTTCACGTGATTGTGTGATCGTAATTGGTTTCTACAATTTGTACAGTAGATTCAAGTATTATTTTTAGCATATTACAAGATCATTTTAATCTATGTGGATATTATATATTGTATCAGAACAATAATCACTATAGAAGAGAATAATACGAGTTTTTTTTATCAAGTGAAGCGAATTTGAAGATTTATTCTTTAGGACCAACAACAAATCAGGATGTATTTATGTGGATTGAGACTTGAATATTCCCATGAGGGTAGCTCGAATTACGTAGCTTGAAAGTACAAGATGGAGGAAGTGTTGAAAGACAACGGGTTGAAGGAATTAATAGAATGTGATATTCCTAGGCCTGTAGCAAGAGATGCTCAAAATCTTGATGCATGGAAGAAGAATGTAGAAAATGTGAGAAGGATTCTATGAGAAGGATTTCAAGATCATATTGTCTCGAACCTCCATGGAAAGGAAACTCTATATGCTATGTGGAAATCCTTAACATTTTTTTTTTATAACAATAGTGACCACAAGAAGCTGGCGCTAAAGGACAAGCTCAGAAAAATCATGATGGAAAAGGGTGATAGGATAGAAAAATACTTGATGAAGTTTTCTCAATGCCAGTAAGAGCTTGGAAGTGTTGGTGTGACATTTGATGAGGATTATCTTGTGATTCTAGCACTTCTAGGTATTTCCAAGAGTTGGCACAGCTACCAAGATTTAGTGAATGGGAGGGAGAAGCTACCAGAGTGGGAGTGATTGTGTTCCGACTTGGTACAAGAAGAGATTCGGCGGAATACTAAAGTTGGATCCTCATCAAAGACTAATGATGCAGAGAATTGTGACATGGCTGGAAAGGTGAAGAAACAGAAAGGGAAGGCATCTCATTCCAACTTAGATTCAGGTGAGGCAGGAAAGAAGAAAGACTTTTCAAAGATAAAATGTTTTCACTGTCATGAGCTTGGACACTATGCTACAAAGTGTCTTCACAAGAAGGCCGACAATAATCCCTCAGGAGGATCACCACGTGAAGCACTTGCTTCACATTTTGAGTTGGATTTCACTCTCATCCATGCATGGCGTCATCGGTGATGCATTCTGTGTGGTAATTAGATAGTGGAGCTTCATTTCATATGACCAGAAAAAATGAATTATTCAATAACTTGGAGGAGAAGGATATCCATATGCACATCAAGATTGGAGATGACGAGAGGTATAGAGAGACCGATATAGGTACTATTTCCTTTGAGAGGGATTATGTTACTCCTCTCACATTAAAATATTTCATGTATGCTCCTGGTTTAAAGAATAATTTAGTTTCATTTGATATGTTGGAAGACTGTGGCTATGATGTGGTATTTAGAAAAGGAAAGGAATTCCTTCTTCACAAATCCATAGGAAAGGTGAAGAATATTGGGGTCCAGGTAAAGAACCTATACAAATTGGATGTAGAATAATGAGGTGCCTTGAGCATAAAACCAGATAAGTGCAGAGCCGAGACATTGGTGAGTTATGGTAAAGAAAACTGGGCCATATACACCATGGTGGTTTGAAGATCATGTAGCAGATTTATACTGGAATTTTCCAAGGGTTCACTTGAGAAAAAATATAAATTCAAAGGGTGTGTTATCACTTGGATTGAACTCAAGCTGAAAAGGGCAATTCCGAGGTAACCTCAAACCACTCTTAGCCAAGTAGCTAGCCCTACTAGGAAAGGAGAGGGCTCTCTCCGTAAGGATAACAACCAAGATGACTACAGAAATAAGATATTAGGCTAGGTATAGTAGCTCAGGGTTTTGATTTTGATTTTGTAGGTTTTTGTTGGATTAGGAGGAGTCAAACAGTCAGGGCAAGGAAATTAGGTGAAGATTTGCAAGGTGTTCTATGGGGCAAGGTAGGTAAAATGTTTAACACTTTAGGGTTTCGATGGGTGGGATGATCAAGATAGGTGAGGAGCTATAAAGAGCATGGTGAATACATGGTTTCTTTCTAAATTGAAGAAATTTACAAACTAGGAATGTTTACCCAAAACAAAGCATAGAAATTATGGATTATGTTCATCTAAATTCAAAAAATTCACTTAATAGCAATGAAATGAAGGATGAAATACACAAAAAATTCTAGCGTATGATCATAAAAGAATAAAATAAAACTAAACACAATACCACATGAATCCCATAAAAATAGTGCAAATTTGATTAATGTCTAGGTCAAAACTGATACAAAATTATGTCTCTTGAGATGCCAAACCTCCAAGTGAGTCCAACCCCATTACAATGACTTAGAAAATAAATTATATAGACCTCAAAACCACTCTCCCTAGCCTCAGGGAGTCGAATCCATGAGATGGGAACCAGTTACACCTAATGCCACACAAGAAACTGAAGGCTAGGAAGACCCAACAATTTGCCTCTAAAAGAGAGGAAACTGATTCATTTGACCTCTAGAGGACTCACCTAATGTATCTACCTTAGATGAAAGTAAGAACATGAAATTTACATTAATTATGACCATTTACATTATTAATTTCTTCATTTTCCAAAGTAAAAAGTCAAAATGAAGTGAAACTTGAAAATTTACTGAAGACTGTAACAAATGCATTTTCCTAGAAAACGTGCAATGCCCAGGTAGAACAAATGACCTCTTTTGAAAGAAAATTTTGAGTGTCATCCTAGTGTCCAAATCAGCTCCAAGACAGCTCATTGGAAATCTCTTTGAGTCTTGTTTCCAAATATACCTATGGTTTCCAAAATGGTGACCATTTGCCTTGTCAAAAAGTCAATTGTAAAATTCCCAATTTTGCAGCTAATGGGAATATTGCATTTTATTTTCAGTTTTCTTAACTCATGAATAAAAGTGTAAAGGAGGTATCTAAAAATCATAATCAGCAAAATAAATCAATGCTCAATGTGAACATGGAAAAATCTAGGACATTTCAATAAAATACACTTAGGTGTGGAGAGGAATTAAGAAGATTGACTGGGTCAATAGGACCAAATCTCAACAGTGTCTAGATGCATTGAACCTCCTTATTGATCAGCGCAGTTCTAGATGGAGACCCTTCATGTGAAAAGGGTTAACTCATTGGAGGTGGTTTAGGGTTTTCTAAGCCCTAATGTTATAAAATGAAGAGGAAGGTGTTGAGTCATAAAGAGGTATCTTTTGAACACCTAATTATCCCACATTAATCATCAATCCGGGAGCGTCCTTTTATTCCAAGAGTGTACTCTGTCTGAGGCTGCAATTTTCTAAGAGCAATGCTTGTGAATATGTAGCATAGAAATTCAAATGCAGAAGTAATAAATGCTTGAAAAGAAATCTAATTGCAAATAACAGGAATGTAAAGGCTACACTACAGCAATCTTGCAGGACATCGATCAGGGATGCAGTAGCAATAACTCTTTCCTTTAGAAATCGATGCGAGATGCCTAAATCTGGGAACTTGGAATGATTAGCTCTGTCCTCTACAGTTTAGAGATCTCAAAGCAAGTGAAAACAACTCAAAGGAAATGAAATCTAAAAAGGAACAGCAGCATAAAAGAAACAACAATTACAATTCTTTGAAAGAAACAACAACTACGATTCTAATGCAATTCGAACAATTAAATCTTGAACTCAAACCTGTCGACAGTCCAATTGTAATCTAACAACAAAACATAAATAAATGGAACAACAACTCACTGTAATTACAGAATAGCACCGCTGATAGATAATAATAAGTTTGATAAATGAAACAACAATGAATCAGTGTTTTCTTCGACAATCAATGAAACAACTCTGTAATGCAAATAAATATGAAACGCACTTTGCGCATTAACAAACCAAGATTAATAATACAACAGCATAGTAATCCACCAGAGCCGGGCCCTTAGCACTAGTTAAGTACCGCTTGGTCTAACTCAGAATTCTAAAGAATAGATGAAACCGGTGTTTTTATATTAATCAAAAAGACATTACAGACAGTGTTCTCTCACGACAGAGAGTCGAGAATTATTCGATTGCAAAGGAAATATGAAAGTATTTTACAACAACAATACATCGTCCCTGGTCACTAAAGATCATTTCCTTTATATTCGATCTTTGGACGGACAAATCAAGAAAGATGATAAGTTTGTACAGCGATCCCTCAGGATCTTCCGATCTTGAGGGATTCGCACCTTCTTTGTTTTATCACAGTTCTGTTTGCTTAATTTAGGGCCGAGCTGTCTCTTTCCCTTTTCAGGCAATCCGTTCAGATCTTCTTGGCTTCAGCGGAATATGGTTCATCACAAATGGAGTAGGAGTTAGAGTGTTTTCAGCCACGCCTTTGATACAACTGCTCACCTCTTCGAATTCCTGATTTGACAATAAAAACAATATTTAGTCATCCTTTTTAGACTCGATGTAAACCTTTCCAAATTAATTACAATTATCATGATAGATTACCTTTTCAAGACAAACTGAAGTATATTTATGGTGAAAGAATGAACAAATACATAGGAATTTCATACCTCTTTCAATGCCCAATGTTAGAGTCAGCCTTTGCAGCCTTCCTCCAGTGATCAAACATGCTCTTTCAAAGTCATTTTAAAGTGTCAAGGTCAAATTTTTTCATTTCAAAGAGTCTTCAAGAAAAATTTGGTCACTAGGCATTAGGTCTAGGGTTTGCTTTCACTTCCTCCAAAGTTGTCCAAATGTCAGTCCATGTCACCATTCATCTGAGTGTACCATCATTCAAAGGGTTTTCATCGTCATGTCAGGTTCCAAAGAGTCATTTTACATCTCGTTCATGCTTCAGTTGTGCCTAGGAAAGGTCCATTTCCCTCTCCTAGGGTTTTGGAGGTAATTTCTCTTGGACGGTCAAATCATCGGAAAAACTTGTATCCTGATGTTCAAACACCTTCCCATATCCTTAATATACCTCATTAAACACTTCCCATCACTGAGATCCCCCAAATTCCTCATTTTTGCACAAACCCTAGTTTCTAGCCACAACTTGGCAATTTCCTAGGCTAGGCATGTGTTTTTCCATTTTGGACCCCTTCCCCTCACTCAATCTCTGTGATTCCACTTCCCCCTGCTTCCTAACATCCCTCCCTACTTCCCAAAATTTCCCCAAGAATTTAGAAGCCCCCTATCCCCTTCATTTCGCTTCATTTCGACAAAATTCCTTGTTTCACACATCGGGGTAAGTTTCACTCAAAAGAGGTTTCAGAGCAATAAAAGATTAATTTTGGAAAACTGAGAGAGGTTTTTGTTCACAACATGCCAAGGAAGAAAAACCTCTTTCACGTTTTACACAGGTATCATGGTTTTGAAGAAATGTCAAAAATACCGTTGCCTCAGGAGAATTGAATGCACCTCTGAAGTGGCCTTGGGAAAATCCAGTTTTCGCCTAGCATGTTTGGCCAAATGACTTGCTTGATGAGTCAAATGATAACTAGACAGAAATACCTTTCCAATGAGCTATCATGAGCTCAATTTGGAGTTGAGGAAGACCTTCAAAGGTTGACTGCAAAAGCGCTCTGCCTTGAGGCAGCCTCATTCTGCTCATTTTGACTAGTGTTGGGAGATTTGATTTTTGACAGGGTAAATGGAATCCAAATTGCATAATTCCACTTGTTTTGGAAAGTAGACTCCAATATATTTCCAACGAGCTATCACAAGCCCTATTTGGACACCGGGAAGGCCTCCAAAATCTTTCTGCAAAATGCACTATGAGGCAAGAGCGACCCACCTGGGTTATTTTCACAGTGTAAATTTGCACAGGAGCGACCCACCTGGGCAGAGCGACCCACGCAGAAGGTGAGCGACCCACGCATCAACAGAGGTTCGAAATTTTGTTTTGAGCGCCCAGTCTTGTTTGGGATCGCCTCCATCGGCCTTCAAACAGGTTTTTTTCCATTGCTTGATGTTTTTTAAATGCACCGGTGGCATCGTTGATGGTTTAAACGTTTCAAATGGAGGATTTAAAACCCCACAGTCATGGCAATATCATTTTCAGGGTTGTAAAATGATATGGGTGGTTACATGAGTTTGTTGCTTATCTTATATCAGTGATATGTCCAGCTTTGCATATAATATCAAAACCATATTGTTCTCATGCCCATTATGCCATTGTGACCATTGCTATTATTATACCATGTTTAAAACCTTTGTTCCATGGTGACTGTGGTGGTATTATGTCTCACTGCCCAAAGTTAAAAACATTCTCATGACTCTGTTTCAAACTGCCCATTTGACACCTTTGTTGTTATTACTCATAGACAAAAACATTCATATGATGCCATGCTCCCTTTGACAAGACTTGTTCAATATTCTGAAGGTTGCCTGCTCCCTTTGGTCAAAATTTCACTTGCATTCAAAACAGAGATTGTGCCTTTTCCAATCCATTTAAAACTGAGATATTATCATGGTTTGTTTCCTTATGGTGTTTTGACGGTGGGAATACTTGTTGGGTGTTGAAACACACATCATAACCTTGTTTGCACTACTTTCATATCAGTATACATAGTGCCAATAGCTTGTTCAAAGCCATGTCAGGGACAGAGTCAGAGTATGAGTAGGAGTCGGACAGTGACTCAATCGTTGAGGTTGATGTACTGAGATGGAGCATAGCAGTGCGTCAGTAGTGGTAGCATATCAGAGAGGCCACAGAGCTTTGTTTGCAGCATCCCGACGAGTACTATCTTCACCCGGGGTGGAAGGGGTCTCGTTGACTTCATCAGTAACGCGAGTACTATCTCCACATGGCGTGGAAGGGGTCTCGCCTTCTTCATCAGCGCAGGTACATTCACAGGATCATGATAGAGACCAACACATACAACCGAGACAGTGTTTTCACCACAGGAGCTGCATGCACCAAGAGAGCACTAAAATGGCGGAAAAGGCCTGATCCACTCCGGATTTTGGCCGAGGCTTCATTGACTGGGCAGGACACATGATGGAGGACCTCCGCTCCGAATTTGGGCAAATTCGGAGAAAATTTTTTCATTTTCAAATTTTTGGTCTAAAAAACAGGTTTTGCAGCTACGTGGGTCGCGCGCTCATGCGCTCGCTTTTTTTTGAGACACTTGCTGGAGGATATTTTTACATTTTTTGGATTTTTCATGGTTAATTATGCATCCTCTGAAGTCAACTTAGCATTTCAACAAAATCTGGATGGTCAAACAGCTCAAAAACACCATGAAAACCACCTTGCTGCCACCTTTTGCACCAGCAGGAAGTACCTCTGGGAGAATGAGGTTTTGGAGGGTCAAATGAACTCCAAATTCAGAAATTCCACTTGGGTTGGAAAGTAGACATCCAGGGCTTTCCAACGAGCTATCATGAGCTCAATTTGGATGCCGGGAAGTACCTCAAAATCAGCCTGGAACATGAGCGACCCACACGGCTCAGGAGCGACCCACTTGAAATTTTTCCTGAATTTTCAGCTGCCAGCTCAGTTTTTCGCCTAGTATGGACCAGTTTTTCTTATGGATAGAATTTTTGGGTTTTTATGATGTAAATTCATGTTTGGCATGTAACTTTGGCTTGTTTTTATCTCTTCTAGAAGATTCACTCTCAAATGAGTAAAAAATCATGTAATGGATCAGTTTCCACTCTTTTAGAGGCAAGTTGTTAGCTGCCTAGATTGTAGTTCCAGGATTAGAATTGGTTGAAACTGATCCCTGAAGAGGGAATTCGACCCCTAGAGGTGGGGAAAGGGGTTAGAGTGATCTATATATTGTAATTTCTGAGGCATTCTACAGGTTGGACTCTTGGGATACTTTTGATACTATTGTACATACTTTTCATTTTTTGGCTAAGGAAAGATCAGGGGTTTTGCGGCACTTGTTGGGATCCTTGTGGTGTTCTGTTCTTGATGGTGTTTCTTCTTTGTTTACTGTAAGTTTCTTCATGTTTAATGTATGCCATCCTTTCATTATGCTTCCGAACTAAATTGAATGAGTGATTAAGGTTGAATCCATTGTTTACAGTGCTTGGCCTTTGAATTCAGTTAGTTCTATATGTTTTCAACTGTTTGGAGAGGATCCAAGTTCTTCTTTGCCCTCTTCAGCTCCTCGTCGGTCTAATCTATCCATATATCCAATTTAAAGCATCAAGATCATCACCTACCTCGCCCCAGCTTGAACTCTGCAAAGGTCTGACCTTATCCCCGGACCCAAAATTTGTTTTCCCATTACTCCAGCGAAAAACCCAAAAAACCAAAAACAAACATTCTTATCTCTTTACTAGCCTAAAATCAGTTCTTATTGTAAGTCATCTCGCATCCTATTGCTTATTTTCTCGAGATTGACGGAGAGAGCCCTCTCCTGTCCTCGTAGGGCTAGCTACGAGGCTGAGCGTGGTTTGATGTAGCCTTGAGTTTTACTTCATTTTAGCCTGAGGTAGATTTGAGTGCTAACACCCAACATACCCCCCTGCTTAACCGTTTTCATGTCCTCATGAAAACTATAATTTACATGGAGAGCAGTCAAGGAGTAAGATGGAGAAGGTTTGTCATTGAGAGGCCTAAAACCATGATGTGCAGCTAACTCTTCAAGAATATGCTCTGTCTGTCCCTCGGGAAGCTCATAAATAGCTTTGTAATCCAAAGCAGGGTACCAAAAAATGGGGCTGCGGAACCGACACCCTAACCAGAATGGTCCTTATTTCAAAACAAGATGGCTATAGGCAATGAAATGGTCTGCAGCTAGCCCAAAATTCCTATAATTATATGGTTCCCTATTTTGTACATTTTGACTCGGGGTTCTCCATCGGATCTTGGCTGCTACATAAGCCTAGTCCCTAATAGATGAAAAATAATCTGTTCCTTTCAAAATGATTGACTTATGAACATGCCCCAGAGTTTGGGTAACACCTTTCCTTATCATTAGACTTTTCTGATTAGCCCATAATTGAAGTGGGTTCTGAGGTTCACTCCTGACCCATAGATCCAATTCTTTTTCCTGCCTTTGGAAGGAATTGTAGGCTTTAAGCCACTTTAATTGATTTACAGCAAAAGAAATGAATGCCTGAAACTGTACATCTCCAATAAAAGGGCTAGGATTTGATTCACAGTCATTTTCAAGAATTAAATTATGCAAATAAAACTCACACAATAGGCGCTGTACTTTGTCCCCGTAAAGCTTGCAGCATGATATCAGGTCGTTTATAGTTCTTAGCTCTATTGATTTGCTAGCCCTAACTACCTTGATTTTTAATTGCAGATATCTTTCTAACAGAAATAAAGCGTAGTTTTTGGCAGGGCACCTACAAGCTAAGACATCAGTATACAGGGAGCAGAGAGTATCCATTTGATTTCGTGCTAGTTTTAATTGGTTGCTTACCTTGTCAGCTTTCATCTCTGCCTCTCGACATTTTTTATGAGCTTCAGTTTCTGCCTCATGAATGATTTTCATCTGTTGCTACAATTCTTGATATTTCTTCCTTGGGACAGTATCCTCTTCCAACTTCTGTCTCTCGATTCGGGCCTGTGCCAATTCTTCTTGCAGTCTAATTAATGCTGGATCACTAAAGGTTTGCTGACTGCTAGATTGAATATTTTCACTTAGAACAGGTTCTTCTGGAACAACTGATGTTGGGACAGCTGTTTGCTGCTCCAAATCCTCATAACTAGGCTCAGGTACGGTTTCTTCTTCTACTTGAGGGTTTCTATTAGCATTTACCCTTCTCCTTTTCGATCTTCGTTTGATTACAGGGTTTCTTCTTTTAGGGATTCGCTTAGGTGTCTGCTTCATTCTTAAAACCCTAATAGTTTGCCTGAGCTGCTCAATCAGTTTATGAATCTTTTTCCTTTCTCTACGAAGCTTCTCAACTTCAGTTGTTCCCTTCTTCTTTCTCAAAGGGACAGCAAATTTCTCATCTGACCCCAATTGCTCAGCAGGGTTTTGAGTCGTGCCCTCAGTGACATCTTCTTCCTGCACCTCTTCTTGGGGTTCTTGTTCCATACTCTCATGCTCTTGACTAGATTCCTCAGGAATCATTTTCTCAGTTAACTCTGCGGTTTCCTGGGGGTTTCCGGGTCGAAATGTTGGCTTAGTATGCGCATTCTCTTGTTCATGCATCTCAGGAGAAGCAACCCTAGCTTCGCTTGTTGGAAATATTGTCATTGATGGCAAAGGAGGCAGCGCTCAAGCAAAGGAGGCAGCGCTCAAACAAAGGAGGCAGCACTGAAGCAAAGAGGCAGAAAAGAAGCAAATGAAGGCAGAGGAAACAAATATAATAGAGGCAGAACTGTTATCTCAGCAATAGAGGCAGAGGCAGAGCAACAGCAATAGAGGCAGAGGCAGAGCGACAGGAGCAGCAGAGACAGAGTCAGAGACAGAGGCAGAGAGCTGTTATAAAATTCCGGGAATCGCAGTCTCCAACCGGCATTATACATATAACTTATACAAACATTATTCCGGGAATCGCTTTACTCCAGCGGCGAAATATATATATATAAACATATATATCAGTTATATGCAAGCGAAGCACATATAACATATACAAACCTCATTCCGGGAATCACACACTCCAACCGGCGTTATATATTTAACATAATTCACAAATATTATTCCAGGAATCGCATGCCCCATTGGAAATGTATACTTATTTATCTGTTATATATATGTGTGAAGCGCATCATATAAGCAATAGTCAAGGCATATACATTAATATATTTAAGTGGAGCACGTAATGTAAAGTGGGACCCCTCCCCAATCGCAATCGGAGATCACAAGAGCAGCATAATATGTAACCCACAGGAAATCGCGATTGCGATGAGAGTCCGGACCCGATGGGTCTATAAACCGCAATTGATAAGTCTCAGAACTTAAATAAACAGAGAATTTGTGAGTGCAATGAAGCCCGGAGCATATAACCAAAGGTCCAAGGTATATATTATGGAGCACACAAAACGAAGTTTTATATGGTGGGACCCCTTCCCAATCGCATCGGAGGTAAACAAAGCAGCGGGACTTGCAACTCAAAGTTGCGATTGCGATCAATCGGAGAATCGCTGACGGAGTTAATCAATCGCAATCGGAGAATCGCTGATGGAGTTAAACAATCGCAATCGGAACAATCGCAGGAATAGTTATCGCAATCGGAGGAGAGTCAGTGCATCGGAAAGCGTGACAAGGTGGCCCAAAAGGTTGTTTCCTATGTTAAATGGGTCTATTAATATATCGCCGGAAGTTACATAAGAAAGGAGTTTAAGTAAAATACTACATTGAAGAGAGGGCGACATTATTAAAGTGTTGTATTATAAACGGACCATGGATATGATACGCGTTGGTTGAAACTGCCCAGCAGTTATATTAAAAGGGTGCTGTTAGATATATAAAACATGGTTGCGGTTATATTAAAATATGCCGCGTGGTCTGTAGACCCATGGGCCTCAGCTTAACGGGAGGGCGATTATTAATATACGACTGTGATATATGTCCGTTCCGCTTGCGGAATGTTCCACATCAACAAGACACTCGTGGCATGAAAAGCATTGGAATTCCTCCAGATTTACAGTCAACAGATATAAAAGGCACAATTACACGTATGCAGCAGTTACACCACAACAGAGGACAGAAGAGAAAATAGAACCGAAAGGAGATAAAACACAGTCACAGAAAAGACAAAGACAGCCTAAGAAAAGACAAATGCACAGCAAACCAAGAGACAAAATAAGTTAGCTGGAATTCACATTGTAATTCGAATGTAAATGGTTTAATTGTTTTTATTGTTTGTGATGCATTGGCAAGTCTCCGAGAGAAAAAAAACTCCCACTGTAATGTTCAAATTGACACCTACATTTATAATTTCTGAGTAAGCTGATAAAAGGAGTGAGAAGGCAGAAGGCAAAGAGACATGACTTTCCATTTCGAATTCCAAGCAGAATACAGACAGTCATGTGAGGAAATCTATAAATAATATCATCTTGATATACAGAGTAAGTTTTTTTTTAAGAGAGCAAGGGAGAGAACATATATAGAGAGAATGCAGAATGTAGAAGGCAGAGAAGATTAAGAGAAGCTACAGAACAGAGCTGATATCTGAAGAAAATCAGCAAACATTTAGTTTGATAAATTGAGGAAGTTGGAGCTTCCCTATCAAGTTGCAGCTTGATAGTCGTCAGTTGTAGCTGACTGAGGTTGGAGCCTCCTATAGGTTGGTGCCTGCAGAAAACTGAAGGGAGTTGGTGCTTCCTTGCAAGTTGTAGCTTGCAAAATTGAGGTAGGAGCCTCCTGTAGGTTGGTGCCTACAGAAAAACAGTGGTGAGAGGGAGTTGGAGCTTGCCCTTGCATCACAACAATAATACGATGTGGTTTTCTCCCTTTATGGGTTTCCACTTATATCTGGTTTCTCTGTGCATGATATTTATGTATTGATCTGATATGTATCATTTGCTTAATACCTGCTGCTCTCAAATTAAGTCTACTGCTCTATTAAACTAATACTTTCAGATTACATTCTAAGATTACTCTCACATCAAATAGAGTTTGAAATGAAGGTGTAAATAAGTTTATTGAACAGTTTAAAATATCATGAATGTATGAAACTGATTCACCCCCCCCCCTCTCAGTTTAATTAGAGATTCAACAATTGGTATCAGAGCAGGTTCCTTTGTACAAGTCTAACAACTGAAAGGAGATCCTAGGTTCCCTAGATGGCTAGTAAAGAAGGATGCTCAACCAATAAAGCCCCTTTCTTCACTGGTGAAAATTATGCTTTCTGGAAAATCAGAATGAAGACATACATAATGTCACTAGGAGTAGAAGTCTGGGCTGCTGTGCAATTAGGATATGCCCCGAAGTCAACTGATATAGAGAAAGAAGCTAAAGAAAGCTTTGTAGCTAATGCAAAAGCCATGAATGCCATCCTGAATGGATTATGTGAAGCAAAGTTTATTAAAGTAATGCACAAAGACACTGCCAAGAAAATATGGGATACTCTTGAAGACATACATGAGGGAGACCAGAAAGTAAAAAATGCCAAACTTCAAGTATATAGAGCCCAGTTTGAAAACTTAAAAATGAATGATGATGAAGATGTTGGCATCTTCTTCTTAAAAGTTGCAGAAATTGTTAACAATATGAAAGCTCTTGGAGAAACCATACCAGAAAGTATAGTTGTGCAAAATATTCTAAGATCACTCCCATCCAGATTTAATCCCAAGGTATCTGCAATAGAAGAGACAGCGGTTTGGGAGACTTTGACCATGAACCAGCTACTTGGAAATCTAACAGCCTATAAAATGAGGCTCCCACAGAAGAAACCAAGTTCGAGGGAAGCAGCCTTTAAAACAGAAAAGAAGAAAGAAGAAGAGGAAGAAATATGCTCTTGCTCAGATGAAGAAGAAGCAAAATTTGTCAAGAAACTGGATAGAGGCTCAGGTAGATACAAAGGTAAACTTCCCTTCAAATTTTTTAACTGTGGAAGAGTTGGACATTATGCTACTAAATTTCCTCACAAGAAAGTAAGAAATCAAGCTCAAGAATCAGAGAAAGACACATCAAAGAATTGGCAGAAAGGAAAGAAATTCAGCAGAAAATCCTTCTATGCACAGCAAGACAGCAGTGCATCTGAAGACTCAGATGAACCCTCAGGAGAAGAGGGAACCTCTAAATTTTTACTAATGGCCATAGAAGATCCTGAAGGACTCTTGCTAGAAGAAGAAGAAGAAGAAGGGGAAGTCGATCTTGAGGGGGAGCTAAGAAGTGCTCTGGAGGAGATTGAGAGACTCAAACTAAAATGCAGAAAACAAAAAGATATTATCCTCAAATGTGTTAAAGAAGAACAAAATTCAGAAGTCCTCATGCTGCTGAAGGTAAGGCTTGAAGAAGCCAAGAAGATAGAAGATATGTTACTTCAGCAAATTAAAGATAAATCTCGAGAACAAGAGAAGCTGGAAGAAGAAATTCTATGTCTGAGAAAGAAATTAGAAAAGGCTCAACAGAAATTTTCTATATACCCTTCTCAAACAACAAGCTCTATTAAGTTGAATGAAATTTTAGTTGCTCAAAGATCCCCTATGATAAAGACTGGAATAGGCTACGAAGGAGAATCAAGTAAAGGAAAATAAAAGGTTGACAGAGAGATTACTTTTGTAAAAGCAAAGAAGGATGAGGAAGTAGCTCAAATAATTCCTACAAAAGAAGATATCTGCAATAAGAGAGATAGAGAGCAGAAGAAACCTCTAGTAACAAAGAATATAATGAATACTAAGATGGCAGAAAAAGAATCATATGCCCCTAAGTATATCAAATTTGGAAGTCATCAGAGGAAATTCTTCCCTCCTATGAAGAATGCCACCTGCTATGTCTGCCACAAGCTAGGACACATTGTTGCATATTGTTATGCAAGGAAGAGTAATTCAGACCTGCAAAAGATGCAAACAGTGAAGAGGCTATCTCAAACAAACAAATGGAGAAAACAATCTTACATCAGGTATGCAAATAATTTCTAGGGTTATTGTTTTTATTGTAAGGAATTTGGCCATAAAATTATTGAATGTAGAAAGTATGGAAAAAGAATGATGTTCAACACCTCAAGGAGGTTCATGAATCAAAGGAATTTTGGTCATACTCAAAATTCTGCAAAAACTATGATCAAATGCTTTATATGCAATGAAGCTGGACATATGCCTTCCAAATGTCCTCTGAAAGGATGCAATTCATCACCTCACAAAAGATATCAAACAGAAGGATTCCTCCAGTGGAAAAAGAAGGAGAATAAGTGTGACCTGGCTCTAACTACTCAAGATCTGAAAAGCCAGTGGTACTTGGACAGTGGCTGCTCCAAACACATGACTGGAGACAGAAGCAAGTTTATAACTCTTGATGAAAAGAAATCTGGCAATGTTATTTTTGGTAATGATAAATCAAGAAAGATCAAGGGAAAAGGCTCAGTCAGCATAGACAATGGCAGAGGAAAAGCCCAAGATGTACTATTTGTGGATGGACTGAAAGAAAATTTACTGAGTGTCAGTCAGATGTGTGACAAAGGCTGTGAAGTTCTTTTTAGAGCACAAGATTGTGTAGTCGGGTCAAGCACAACAGGAAAGACTCTGCTCAAAGGTGTTCGAACAGAGAACAATGTATACATAGTGAAAGAGGAAGATGAAGCCTGCCATCTTAGCAAACTTGAGGAGTCATGGTTGTGGCATAGGAGATTGGGACATCTCAGCTTTGACCATATCATCAAATTGAGCAAGAAGAAAGCTGTCAAAGACATGCCAGAAATAAAAAAGCCTTCAAGTACTATATGAAAATCTTGTCAATTGGGGAAACAGACTCGCACATCCTTTAAATCTAAAGAGGAGCTGTCAACAAGAAGACCACTCCAGCTTGTGCACATGGACCTGTGTGGACCTGCTAGAACTAGAACACCAAGTGGAGAATCCTATTTCATGCTGATAATAGATGACTTCTCCAGAATGACATGGGTTGTGTTTCTCAAGAATAAATCAGAAGCACTGGACAAATTTAAGATATTCAAGGCATTAGCTGAAAATCAAACAGGATGCAAACTAAAATGTATCAGATCATACAGAGGAGGAGAATTTATAGATTATGACTTTGCTGACCTATGCAATGAACATGGAATAAAACAACAATTCACTATTGCAGGAACACCTCAGCAGAATGGAGTAGCAGAAAGACAAAACAGATCTGTTCAACAAATTGCCAGAGCCATGATGCAAGAGAATGATATTGCTCAAACTTTCTGGGCAGAAGCAGTGCACACAGCAGTACATATCCTTAATAAAGCTCACTTAAGGCCAAGCAGTGACAAGACTCCATATGAACTATGGCATGGAAAGCCAGCTTCAATAAAACATTTGAGAGTCTTTGGTAGCAAGTGTTACATAAAGAATAATGATGAAAACCTTGGGAAATTTGATGCAAGAGCAGATGAAGGGATTTTTCTAGGATATGCTTCCAAAAGTAAAGGGTATAGGTGCTACAATAAGACTCTTCGGAAAATAGTTGAAAGTATTGATGTGAGATTTGATGAAGAATTTCCAAACAATACAAGAAATACAGACTGCTGCAGTCCATTAGATAATCATGAAGAAGAAGATCAGAATGATGATGAAACCAACAAGACAACAGAAGATGCAGAACTGAGCCCAAAAACCCCCTCAAGATACACTCAGAAGAATCATCCTAAAGATCAGATCATAGGAGACAAGAAAGCAGGAGTCCAGACAAGAAGGCAGCTAACAGAACAAACAGAAGAAGTATACATAGCCATGTTATCACAAATAGAGCCAAAGAAATTTGAAGAAGCTAGCAAGGACAAGTATTGGGTAAAATCAATGAATGAAGAATTGGACCAAATTGAGAAGAACAATACCTGGGAACTAGTTCCTAGACCTATTGAGAAAAATATCATTGGTTCAAAATGGGTATTCAAAAACAAAATGAATGATCAAGGACAAGTAAGCAGGAATAAAGAAAGGCTGGTCTGCAAAGGATACTCACAAATAGAAGGACTTGATTATGATGAAACATTTTCCCCTATAGCTAGAATAGAAGCTATCAGAATGTTCCTGGCATTTGCATGCTATCAAGACTTCAAGGTATATCAAATGGATGTAAAGTCTGCTTTTCTTAATGGAGATCTAGAAGAAGAAGTGTACATGGAACAACCAGAAGGCTTCTCATTGACAGACAAAGAAGACTATGTGTGCAGACTGAAGAAGGCCCTATATGGACTGAAACAGGCTCCTTGTGCTTGGTACTCAAGACTGGACAAATATTTGCAAAAACAGGGTTTTAAGAGAGGTGGAGTAGACAGCAATCTATACATAAAAGCGCATGAAAATGAACTCCTAAGTGTTGTTGTATATGTTGATGACATTATGTTTGGAAGCAACAAAGATGAACTAGCAAAAGGGTTTGCTGATGAGATGAAAACAGAGTTTGAAATGTCTATGATTGGAGAACTCAGTTTCTACTTGGGACTGCAAATTCAGCAAAAGAACAAAGGCAAATTCATTTCTCAAGAAAAATACGTAAAAAAAATGCTGAAAAAATTCAAAATGGAGGACTGCAAACCAATGACAACCCCCATGATCACGGGATGCAAGCTGTGTGCTGATGATAGGTCTGCAGATGTAGATCAAAAACTCTAAAGATCCATGATATGAAGCCTGTTGTACTTGACAGCTTCAAGACCAGACATCATGCTAGCAGTAGGACTAGTGGCAATATATCAAGCAGCACCTAAACAAAACCATCTTCTGGCAGTAAAAAGAATACTCAGATATCTACAAGGAACTGCACAATATGGGCTTTGGTATCCTAAAGGCAAAAGCTTCACCTTGACAGCATACACAGATGCAGATTGGGCCAGCTGTGTGGATGATAGGAAGAGTACAAGTGGAGGTGCATTCTATCTAGGAGAAATTCTGGTAGCATGGCTAAGCAAGAAACAAACATCCATCTCTCTGTCTACAGCTGAAGCAGAATATATAGCAGCAGCAGCCTGTTGTACACAAGTCATGTGGATGAAGCAGTCTCTTCAAGATATGAAGGTAAGCATTAATCAACCTATCTCAATAAAATGTGATAATACAAGTGCCATAAGTATATCTAAAAATCCTGTGCTTCATTCAAAAACTAAACATATACCAATCAAATATCATTTTCTCCGAGAACAAGTGGCTCAGAAAATAGTTAAACTAGACTATGTACCAACAAAAGAACATATAGCAGATATATTTACTAAACCACTTGCCAGAGAACCATTCGAATACTTGAGAGACAGACTAGGGGTAGTATCTATAGATACTACTCTCTAATATAAAGAGAAAGCATAGTCTCAGGGGGAGAGCATAAACGAAAATATCTTTCCTAAAGGAAATCAGCAAGCAAGGGAAGCATAAAACAGGTCCACAGGATCAGCATTCTCAGTATTATCAGCATTCAGCATGAAAAAAAAAAAATTAAACATATATCGGCAATCTAGCACAGATTATAGCAGAGATATATATAGCAGCAGCAGCCTCAACACAGATTATATTGTTAACACAGGATTAAATGCATCATTAAATGTTCTCTCAACAAGTTTCATACATCACTCTGGAGCAGCATAGTCCAATTTCAGCAGAAGAGGACCTATACATAACTCAGAGAAAGGAAATGCAACGACAAAACCCATACAGAGAGATGAGGCGTCGTCCTTTGCCATTGATGTCAAAGGGGGAGGAAGAACAAATAACAAGAGGAAGAGCAGGCAAACAGGAAGAGCAAGCAACAAGAGAAAGAGAAAGAAAACAGAGAAAGTGGATCGCCATCAATGCCAAAGGGGGAGACTGTTGGAAATATTGTCATTGATGGCAAAGGAGGCAGCGCTCAAGCAAAGGAGGCAGCGCTCAAGCAAAGGAGGCAGCGCTCAAGCAAAGAGGTAGCAAAGAAGCAAATGAAGGCAGAGGAAATGAATATAATAGAGGCAGAACCGTTATCTCAGCAATAGAGGCAGAGGCAGAGCGACAACAATAGAGGTAGAGGCAGAGCGACAGGAGCAGCAGAGACAGAGGCAGAGAGCTGTTATAAAATTCCGGGAATCGCAGTCTCCAACCGGCATTATACATATAACTTATACAAACATTATTCCGGGAATCGCTTCACTCCAGCGGCGAAATATATATATATAAACATATATATCAGTTATATGCAAGCGGAGCACATATAACATATACAAACCTCATTCCGGGAATCGCACACTCCAACCGGCGTTATATATTTAACATAATTCACAAATATTATTCCAGGAATCGCATGACCCATTGGAAATGTATACTTATTTATCCGTTATATATATATGTGTGAAGCGCATCATATAAGCAATAGTCAAGGCATATACATTAATATATTTAATTGGAGCACGTAATGTAAAGTGGGACCCCTCCCCAATCGCAATCGGAGATCACAAGAGCAGCATAATATGTAACCCATAGGAAATCGCGATTGCGATGAGAGTCCGGACCCGATGGGTCTATAAACCGCAATTGATAAGTCTCAAAAATTAAATAAACAGAGAATTTGCAAGTGCAATGAAGCCCGGAGCATATAACCAAAGGTCCAAGGTATATATTATGGAGCACACAAAACGAAGTTTTATATGGTGGGACCCCTTCCCAATCGCATCGGAGGTAAACAAAGCAGCGGGACTTGCAACTCAAAGTTGCGATTGCGATCAATCTTCAATCGGCGCGGAGTTAATCAATCGCAATCGGAGAATCGGCGGCGGGTTAAACAATCGCAATCGGAAGAATCGCGAGGCAGTTGTCGCATTAGAAGGATGATTTAATTGCATAGGAAACGTATAAGTGGCGAAAAGTTTGTTTCCTACGTTAAATAGGTCTATTATATATATCGCGAAGTTACATAAGAAAGGAGTTTAAGTAAAATACTACATTGAAGAGAGGGCGACATTATTAAAGTGTTGTATTATAAACGAACCATGGATATGATACGCGTTAGTTGAAACTGCCCAGCAGTTATATTAAAAGGGTGCTGTTAGATATATAAAACATGGTTGCGGTTATATTAAAACATGTCGCGTGGTCTGTAGACCCACGGGCCTCAGCTTAACGGGAGGGCGATTATTAATGTAATACAATTGTAATATATGTATGTTCTGGCTTGCGGAACCTGCCACATCAACAAGACACTAATGGCATAAAAGGGATTGGAATTCCTCCAGATTTACAGTCAGCGGATATAAAAGGCACATTTACACATATGCAGCAGTTACACCACAACAGAGGACAGAAGAGCAAACAGATCCGAAAGAAGATAAAACACAGTCACAGAAAAGACAAAGACAGCCAAAGAAAAGACAAATGCGTACCAATTCAAAAGACTAAATGAGTTGAGCTGGAATTCACATTGTCATTCGAATGTAAATGGTTTAATTGTTTTTATTGTTTGTGATGCATTGGCAAGTCTCCGAGAGAAAACAAACTCCCACTGTAATGTTAAAATTGACACCTACAGTTATAATTTCTGAGTAAGCTGATAAAAGGAGTGAGAAGGCGGAAGGCAAAGAGACATGACTTTCCATTTCGAATTCCAAGCAGAATACAAACAGTCATGTGAGGAAATCTATAAATAATATCATCTTGATATACGAGAGAGAGTTTTTAAGAGAGCATAGGGAGAGCATATATAGAGAATGCGAATACGAAGAAAGCGGAGAATATTAAGAAACATATTAAGAAAAGCTACGAAACGGTGATATCGGAAAATCGGCAAACATTCGGTTGATAAATTGAGGAGGTGGAGCTTCACTATCGGAGATTCTTGCAACAGTAAGTGGGAAATTGATTTGTGTTGGTAAAGTTTAGAGCCTCCTGTACTTAGGTTGGTGCCTGCAGAAAACTGAAGGGAGTTGGTGCTTCCTTTCAAGTTGTAGCTTGCAGAATTGAGGTAGGAGCCTCCTGTAGGTTGGTGCCTGCAGAAAAACAGTGGTGAGAGGGAGTTGGAGCTTGCCCTTGCATCACAACAATAATAAGATGTGGTTTTCTCCCTTTATGGGTTTCCACTTATATCTGGTGTCTCTGTGCATGATATTTATGTATTGATCTGATATGTATCATTTGCTTAATACCTGCTGCTCTCAAATTAAGTCTACTGCTCTATTAAACTAATACTTTTAGATTACATTCTAAGATTACTCTCACATCAAATAGAGTTTGAAATGAAGGTGTAAATAAGTTTTTTGAAAAGTTTAAAAGATCATGAATGTATTAAACTGATTCACCCCCCCCCCCCCTCTCAGTTTAATTAGAGATTCAACATCGCTAGGGTTTTTTGTTTCATCAGTCACACCCCTATCAAAGGCAGAGAATTCTGGTATTTGATTAATGTCACTGTTGGGGTCCAGAGACTGTGCGTAATTGCTCATGTTGGCCAAAATCTGGGCCAATTGGTCTTCCTATAGAGGGCTCGTATTTACATTTTCAACAGGCTCTGTTTCATCCTCATTGTTGCTAACATTATCCTCATTCGCATCGCAGGTGTGATAATTACCTTCCTCCTCGTCCAAATACCGAATTTCACCTTCGAATTCTTCCTCCTCTGAATCTCCTTCAATCTCTTCTTCGTCCGAATAACGTATTTCCCCTTACTCTGATTGCTTTTCATCATCAGTATGGTAGCTTGCCTCTTTCTCATCTGAGTAGCGAACTTCTTCCTTTGTACTGGGTTGTTTTTCACTATTGGTATGGTGACTAATTTCCTCCTCTTCTGAGTAACAAATTTGTCATTCCAATTCTTCTACTTCCTCAGTACGAGGACTTACTCCTTCCAATTGTGGAGGCTGTTCCTCTTCGCCTGAACTGTTTAGTTCCAGGGGCTGGCTACTGCTACCCGGGAGTTCCTCCATTAACTTCCTACTTCATTTTAGTCGGAGGGATTGTCTATGAGTGGAGGACTCAGCTATTAAGCCGACCATCCTCTTTCGTCTCGGGGCAGGTAAAGCCATCCCCCCTTCAATGGAAAACATTAGCTCCTCCCAGCTAGTCTACTGTTGGGCGAGGCTATAACTTACTATCAGTCGAATCAAGCAATGGTGACTAACCACCATATCTGCATGCTCGGATTTTCTAATTTCATGAGAAATATCATGTAATAAAGAGTTTAAGAATGCAGGCAGATTAATAGTACATTTCTGTTTTAGCACAACTAACAGCTTAAGATGGCGGGGTCTTACCACATGTTTTCTATCGTCGCATGTTATGTAATCTTGCACGATCCTAGCCAATTCTGTCCATGGTTCGCCTAACGACGCCGGGTGGAATCCTCTCCCTTTGACTATTAGCATCTTGAAAAATTTTCATGGCCTCCCAAATTCTAATCTTCTTCTGAGTCCAAGTGGTTCCTTGCGCAGGAATGCCGGATAATTCTACAATTATCTCATCGGACATAGCTATTTGCCTTCCCCTGACTGTAGAGGAACCTTCCTGCAGATTTAACAAAAATTCAGTAGCCACTGCTTCATGGGGTTGCTGCATTCTCATAAAGTATGTAATCCACCCCAGTCTTTCTAATATTTCCCGTGCAGCATCAGAGACGATCAATGTCTGTGGTTCGCTGCGTATTGGACGTCCTCCCATCTTTGTGCTTCGTTAATTGTTCTCAACACACAGTAAACTTAATGGAACATCACAGCACAGTTTGTTAAAGCTCGTTATTCTATAAAAATGCGGGGGTTTTAGTTCATAAAAATCTATTGCGGAGATACAGGTAAAGAAATTTTGGGTGTCAGATCTACATGTAGACATTTCCGCCCCCCAAACGAGTGAGAGGTCGTCCTCGATCGTCAAGTAAGGGTGGCGTGTGTGGCACAGCAATAGGACAGTAGTGAAAAAATAGGCACAATTATGATACAGTCATTCAAGTTAAGTAAATACTGAAATCGATGCATAAGATAAATCGGTAATAATGAGGAAATCGCGTTGTAATCATTCAAATATAAGGTGAAGGGACAGCACAAGATTAACATGAATGTAATTGCGTTATTTACCATATTAAAGTAATATGATCGATTTATTATAGTTTTCATGTGTAATGGTTCGGGGATAAGACTAAGGAATTCATGCATTTCATTTGCTATTCAATAAAGATATAGGAAAAAGGGTTAAGTAACTATTGATGTGTATAAGTATGACTTCAATACCATCAACAGAGCTCTGTTGCCCACAGGTGTCCATAACCTTGACATAGTTGTTTTGTAACCCACGGAACCATTGTCCTTTATGCATACTTGAGGAAGTGCTTCTTTTTTCTTTGTATTTTTGTATTGAAGATGAAGGCCATTGTGCTGGCTCGGTGACCAGATATGTCACAATGTCGTTCACTGGGAAGAAGTGAAAAGTGGGCAGGTCGGCTCGTGATGAGACCTCCTGTTCCAAGGACTTTTTCAATTGTCTTTTGGACCATTTCCCTGGTTTGGTGGCCATAATGGGAATGCCACTTCACTGTCCTCTCTATGATCACGGTAGGCTGGCTCTTAATGAGACTCCCTATCCTCGATCTGCAAAAACATTAAAATATATCAATATTTTTTTTTATCAAACAGCACTTGTCCTCAATTATTCATAAGGGATGGCTCAACACTCCTTAAGAGTAGGAATGGTGGAAGAAGTCTAAACATCTCAATAGAAAAAAAAAATATACCCTTATTTCCATTTCAAATATAAATATCAAAGAAAGTTACAACATATGGGGAAGGAACCAATAATGATAAAAATAATCGATCAGATTAATTTAATAGTGATAAAATAACAATATTGTGTTATTGTTTGTGCCCCTTTTCCCCCTTTTTTTATTACTAGACAATTTCCTTAAAAACGATGATTTCTTTTGATTTTTTGATTGCAGTAATCCTTAATTTGTATGATTGTTTATGATATTGTTTCCTTGAAAGAGAAAAGAAGAAAAAAATGATCAAAAATACAAAATACAAGCCAAAAACAATCATTCAAAAAGTGCTGTTACAGCAAAAACAATCTGTGAAACTGTTGTTCCTTTCAAAAGGAACAACAAATAAATGCTCTATGAAAATGTTGTTCCTTTAGAATGGAACAGCGAAAACACTGCGCGAAACTGCTGTTCCATTTAAAAGGAACAATAGAAAAATAACCTACGAAAGTGATGTTCCTTTGGAAAGGAACAGCAAAAACACTCTGCGAAACTGATGTTCCTTTCAAAAGGAACAGCAAAGACCTTCTGTGAAACTGTTGTTCCTTTCAAAAGGAACAGCAGAAGTGTTGTTCCGTTAGAAAGGAACAGCAACGCGAAAAAAACACAATTTTTTTTTTTTTTTTTCGTTTTTAAAGAAACTGAATTCAAACGAAAATAAAGAAGTATTAACAAAGGAAACGAAATTCATAAAATAGAAACCAAAAATAGAAAAAAAAGAATGCGTTATGTACAAAAATTAAAAAAAAATTTATCAAACTGGCGCGGGGGAGGAATTATCCCCTTCAGCAAGAATTTCAATGGTGGAGTCTTCCCGTAACTGCTGGCAAAAGGATTCACGGGTAAGCGGCTTATGATATAATCGAACTCGATGGCCATTAACCTTAAAGGAATGCCCAGATCCGTCAATGGTGACTAATGTGAGAGTGTCGTTATCATGCACTTTCTGAATTTCGTAGGGTCCAAGCCACCTAGTCTGGAGCTTTCCAGGGAAATCCTGAAACCGAGAATCGTATAGGAGTTCCCAATCTCCTTCGTGGAAGATCCTTTGTTTAATGTGGGCGTCATGCCATTTTGCTCTCTGTTGCTGAATTAATGCTATGTGCTGAAGAGCAGAGAGTCTGATTTCATCCAATTCATTAAGTTGTTGCAGTCTTTTTGCCTGGGCTTCGTCTAAATTCAGACCCACCTTTTGAGCTGTCCTTAATGTTTGAATTTCAAATTAGATAGGAAAGATCGGTTCTTTTCCAAATACCAACTGGTATGGCGAATATCCTGTAGTAGGTCTCCATGTCGTTCGGTATGCCCACAATGCTTCTGGTATTCTGTAGGCCCAATCTTGTCTATGTGAAGCAACGATTTTTGTCAGTATAGATTCAATTACCTTATTCGTGCTTTCGACTTGGCCATTGGCCTGTGGGTGATAGGGAGTTGTAATTTTATGCTGAATATGGTAATTCTGCAATGTCTCAGCCAATTTGTTACCTACAAACTGTGGTCCCCCATCTGTGATTATGTCTCGTGGGAGGCCATAGCGCACGAAAATTTGGAAAAGAAACTGTATCACGGAATCCTCTGTAGCTTTTGAAAGAGGCTCTGCTTCAACCCATTTAGTAACGTATTCAGTAGCAACTAGGATATATATTTTCTGGTTCGATGGAGGGCTAATAGGACCAACAAAGTCAAGGGCCCACTATTCGAAGGGTTCAGTCACTAGTTTAGGGTTCAAGGGCATTTCATCAGACTGCCCAATGCGACCGGCCCTCTGACAGCTATCACAGGCCTGCACAATTTTTTTTGCGTCTCTAAAGATATTAGGCCAATAATAGCCTATCCCAAGGACTTTATGGGCTATTCTACGATCTGCAAAGTGTCCACCACACTGTCCATCATGGCATGCTTTCAAAATATGATATACCTCATCCTCCCTAATGCATCTTCTTATTTGCATATCTGCACCTGTATGAAATAAGTAGCCTCCTATCCAAGAAAAATGGGTGCTACGGTGTATTATTTGCTTTCGTTCATTAAGGGATAGATGTTTGGGTAATTTACCTATTGCCAAATAGTTCGCTATATCAGCATACCATGGTGTTCTGGTAGTAACAGCGAAGAGATGTTCATCCGGGAAGTGATCTTCAACTAGTTCTACATCTGTGGGCTTTGGCATTCTGGACAGAAAGTCAGCTACAGGGTTCTCTTTGCCCGGTCGATCTTTGATCGTGATATCAAATTCCTGTAGTAAAATCAACCATCTAGTCACTCTTCCATTTGTAACAGGTTTATTTTCTAAAAACTTAATGGCAGAGTGATCTGTGTAAAGCACTACAGGATACCCAGTTATGTAATGTCTAAATTTATTTATAGCATGAATTACAGCTAAAAATTATTTCTCAGTCACAGTATAGTTTAATTCGGTAGGGGTCAGATTTTTGCTAATGTAGTAAATTGCATATGGCTTTTTGTCTTCCTCCTGCCCAAGTACTGCTCCGATTGCTGTGTCTGAGGCGTCAGATGAAATTTGGAATAGTAAATCCCAATTTGGGCCCCTCAGCACAGGGGCTGTTGCAACGAGCTTCTTCAAATCATTAAAAGCATTGTCACATTTGTCTATCCAAACAAAATCAGTATTTCCAGTCAGCGCATATAAAGGTGCAGCTATTCGAGAATAATGCTCTATAAATCTTCTATAATAACCAGAAAATCCAAGAAATCTACGTACCTCTGTCTGTGTTAGTAGGTGTAGGAATTAACAAGAGTATTTGAATTTTGGCTGGATCTACTTGAATTCCTTCTGCTGAAATATAATGGCCTAAGATAACTCCTTCGGTCATCATCATAAGACATTTTTCATTGCTTAAACAAAGCCTAGTGTCAATACATCTTTACAATACTTTTTATAGATTTTGCAATTCAGGTTCAAAATCATCCCCATAAGGAGTGAAATCATCCATATATACTTCGAGACCTTCATTTATTAAGTCTGCAAAGATGCTAAGAATTTCCCTTTGAAATGTAGCAGGAGCATTGCATAGGCCAAAAGGTAAGACTCGGTAGGCAAATGTACCCCATGGGCAGGTAAAAGTAGTCTTGTCCTGGTCTTCAGGGGCAATCTGAATTTGGTTGTATCCACTGAAGCCATCCAGAAATGAAAAGAATTTCTTTCCTGCCAATGTGTCTAATACCTGGTCAATGAAAGGAAGAGGAAAGTGGTATTTCTGTGTTGCCTTGTTAAGTTCATGGTAATCTACACATATCCTCCACTTTCCATTCTTTTTAGGTACCACCACTAATGGGGAGACCCCCACTTACTATCAGATATTGGATAGATAAAATTGACATCCAATAGTTTTTGTAATTTGTCTTTTACAATATATTTAAGGTGAGGATTTAGTCTCCTTTGAGGTTGACGAATGGGTCTTGCATCTTTTTCAATATAAATGTGGTGAGTACATAATTGAGGGTCAATTCCTTTCATATCGGGGTAATCCAATGCAAAGGCTGCTTTGTATTTTCGTAATAATTGGACCAATTTCTCTTCTTGTTCAGTAGTGAGATTCTTGTTAATGTTCAAAGTTTTACCTGGCTCAATTTCTACAACCTTAGTATTACTCACAGATGTAGTAGGTATTGCTTGATCATGAATGTCTTTAAAAGGATCTTATTCTTCTTTATTGTCGAATGCTGCCTCAATCATGTGACATTGCAAGTGAGATTCAGTTTGTGATTTATTAATGAAATTACTAATGACATCATCCTCTATTTTATCTTTAAAATTAAAAGCTTCTTCTATAGTTAGAGGTGACCTCATGTTTTCCACAAAATATGATGCAGGTGGTTGTCTTGTTTTAATGATTGATAGACTTGGTTGGGCTGGGGGATATAAGGCTAAGTTCTTGACATAATTTCCCCTTGTTATGGTCATGTTGCCTTGTCGGCATCCAATGTAAGCATCGGCGGTTGCCAACCAAGGTCTACCTAGAATTAAAGGATGTCCATCTAGTCGGTTTTTTGGGTTGATAACTAGGAAGTTAGCAGGGTACTCCCAGGAATCTACATATACCATGACATCTTGTAAGGTTCCTTCTGGTTTAACTACTGATCGATCGGCCAATTCCAACAAGTTTGTTGTTGGTTCCAGTGATGTAATGCCAAGTTTCTGACAGGTAGTGGTTGTTAAAATGTTGATTGCTGCTCCCAGATCAACTAAGGCATTAGGGAATGATTGGCCATTGATCTAAACTGTTACTATAGGGTTTCCTAGATCTTCATATTTGATAGGTGTTTCCATTCCTGATAGTAAATCAGATAAGGTACCGAATATTTGGACAGTAGGATTGGTTGTGGTTCTCCTCTTTGGCTTTTTTATGCATAATTCCTTAATGGTTTTTGCATATATAGGAATATCTTGAATGGCTTGGAGGAGAGGGATTCTGATACATAAATTTTTTAATTCTCCCAGAAGATCAAAATTAGGCTGTTCTAATGGACGGGGAATAATTAATCGTTCTGGGAATGGTGGAGAGGAATTTATTCCTTGTTGTTGTTGATTCTGTTGTTGATTTTGGTGTTGGTTCTGTTGTTGAACTTCCCTCTCGTTATGTTCTGTTTGTTCTTCTAGTAACGGATTTTCAATATGCTCATCATTATTTCTCTCTGTTTCAACTATACACCCATACCTTAATTGAAGATCGTTACACTCCGTTAGTTTAGTTTCTACTTCAGGAGGTTCTGTTATTTGGACAGACTGAACTGGTCTATTGTTTGGGTTTGGGTTGGGTTGGGCTGGGAGTTGCGGTCTTAAATTAGTCTGGGGTTTTGGGTAAGGGGCTAGCAGTGTAGGTTGAGAGAGAGGAATTGAACCTGCTGGATGATTTGGAGGTTTTTTCCAGTTTGACTACCAGGCCTGATTCTAAGAAGTAGAAGGGAACCATTGTGTAGGCCAAAATGGTGGGCAGAAAGTAAAGCTAGGCCAGTTATTCTGATTTGTTTGATTGGGCCAAGATGTGGGAGGAAATGGTTGTTTTGACCAATTAGGAAAGGGTGATTTTTTCTGCCACATTCCACTATACTGTTGAGCAATATATTGAGGCTGAAAAGAAAATGGATCATTTGGCATACCTGATGGTCATGGCTGCCACTGTCGGCGTTGGTTAAGCATAAACACTACTTCTGATTCCTCTTCTACCTCTTTATAAACTGCTTTTAGGCCAGGAAGCGACGGGCATCCTTCTGTAGGGTGATCTTTCGTACAAATGGCACAGACTTTAACCACATCCAATGGGCATTCTTTGTGGCTATGTTTCTTTATACACTTGGGGCAGAATATTGCCAGATTTTGCTCTGCTTCTGCCTGCTTCTTCTCGGCTTGCATGATGTCAAACTGTGTTGTTAAAGTCCCCAGGATGTCTGTCTTAAAATCTTCTAACAAATTTCCAATCTCTGCACGAGTCACACCTTCGTTAGAGGCCTTATTCTCCCTTGTGATCATGTCACGTTTAGCTGATTTCAATCTCGTATTACCCCTCGAACACCTGATACAAAAATCAACAATGTCAGAATAGCTTTCTTGATATATGTCACCTTTTCCCATAATATTTAGTGTTTCAACCCACTGATCTTTCATTCCCCTAATTAATGCAATTTTCAAAACGTTATCAGGTAAGGGTGAAGACGCATATGGTGATCTTTGAAGATTGTACTGAAATCGTTCCACATATTCTTCCAAGGTTTCACTTGGTTTGGCTGTCATCTGGAATATTTCATCTTTTAATTCTCGTGACCTGTAATAGTCTTGATATTTCTTTAAAAACGCAGTCTTCATATGATCCCAATCAGTTATGACACCTCCACCTAATCCCATAAACCATCGTAGGGCTGCTCCTTTTAACGTAGAAGGGAACAGCTTTAGTTTTTTAGGGTCAGTGGTATAATCATATCCTCTACACAGCACATCAAACTCAAATAGAAACGCATCTGGGTATTCTGATGTTAGACCATGAAAGGTAGGAATATGTTGAAGAGGGATAGCTTTCATGGGTGCGTTAACTGCAGTGTCTACTATGGGGTATTGTAGCGTAGAGGTTTGCTGCTAGTTCGAGTTTTGGTTCTGGGCCATTTGATCAAAAATATGCCAATACCCTTCTGGGATCTCCAGGGAATTTCTAGGTTGGCGAACAGGGGTAGAGATAATTTTGACAGCACTTCCTCTATCTGGAACGGGCATTCCCTGTTGTCCTACTGTTTGAGGTGATTCAAGACCTTGGTTTTGAATAGGTTGAACAGCACTTCCCCTATTTGGGCTATTTATTGTTTGGGTAATTTTAATAGGTGATTTTGAGTTTGTGCTTTCTCCTGTCTCCCCTTATCCTTCTTGGAGGTTGCTGGCGTTCCCTTCTTGTAGGAAACTTATGCAAGGATTCTCAATTTCTTGGGAATCTTGCTTAATTCCCTCTGTTTGACTGTATATCTCAGCGGAGGCCTCAGATGGTGATTCTGTAGCCTAAAGGGAACTAGTAGGTTGTCTAGAAGTAGTTCTTTTAAATCCTACAGAAGGCTGAGATTCAGTTTTCTTAAGGATTTCGTCAATAAAGGTCGTGCGCCCAAGGGTCACCGGCCCCTTAGGTTTTTCGGCTTTGGGAGGGTTTTTGTTTCGCTTAATTGATTTATTCATTCAAAAGAAAAAATTCTTCATTCCTACCCAAAAGAAAAGCTTACTTACCTCTGTTATGAAGCAAGCCGCGAGCAAGTATGTTTCTTGCCTAGTGCGTAGGTTCTTACCTTCCATCTTTAATACCCAATTCTCCACGAGCAGAAGGAAATCAGCTATGCATTACTCCTAAAAGAATGGCATACACTCTCCCCGGCAACGGCGCCAAAATGTTGAGTCATAAAGAGGTATCTTTTGAACACCTAATTATCCCACATTAATCATCAATCCGGGAGTGTCTTTTTATTCCAAGAGTGTACTCTGTCTGAGGCTGCAATTGTCTAAGAGCAATGCTTGTGAAGATGTAGCATAGAAATACAAATGCAAAAGTAATAAATGCTTGAAAAGAAATCTAATTGCAAATAACAGGAATGTAAAGGCTACACTACAACAATCTTGTGGGACATCGATCAGGGATGCAGTATCAATAACTCTTTCCCTTAGAAATCTATGCGAGATGCCTAAATCTGGGAACTTGGAATGATTAGCTCTGTCCTCTACAGTTTAGAGATCTCAAAGCAAGTGAAAACAACTCAAAGGAAATGAAATCTAAAAAGGAACATCAGCATAAAAGAAACAACAATTACAATTCTTTGAAAGAAACAACAACTACGATTCTAACGCAATTCGAACAATTAAATCTTGAACTCAAACCTGTCGACAGTCCAATTGTAATACAACAACAAACCATAAATAAATGGAACAACAACTCACTCTAATTACAGAACAGCACCGCTGATAGATAATAATAATTTTGATAAATGAAACAGCAATGAATCAGCGTTTGCTTCGACAATCAATGAAACAACTCTGTAATGAAAATAAATATGAAACACACTTTGCGCATTAACAAACCAAGATTAATAATACAACAACATAATAATCCACCAGAGCCGGGCCCTTAGCACTAGTGAAGTACCACTGGGTCTAACTCAGAATTATAAAGAATAGATGAAACCGGTGTTTTTATATTAATCAAAAAGACATTATAGACAGTGTTCTCTCACGACAGAGAGTCGAGAATTATTCGATTGCAAAGGAAATATGAAAGTCTTTTACAACAACAATCCACCGTCCCTGGTCACTAAAGATCATTGCCTTTATATTCGATCTTTGGACGGACAAATCAAGAAATATGATAAGTTTTTATACCGATCCCTCAGGATCTTCCGATCCTGAGGGATTCACACCTTCTTTGTTTTATCACAGTTCTGTCTTCTTAATTTAGGGCCGAGCTGTCTCTTGCCCTTTTCGGGCAATCCGTTCAGATATTCTTGGCTTCAGCTGAATATGGTTCATCACAAATGGAGTAGGAGTCAGAGTGTTTTCAGCCACGCCTTTGATACAGCTGCTCACCTCTTCAAATTCCTGATTTTACAATAAAAACAATCTTTAGTCATCCTTTTTAGACTCGATGTAAACATTTCCAAATTAATTACAATTATCATGATAGATTACCTTTTCAAGACAAACTGAAGTATATTTATGGTAAAAGAATGAACAAATACATAGGAATTTCATACCTCTTTCAATGCCCAACAGAAGGCCACAAGGAAATTTTGTTGAAGATAATTCGATTTTGAGATTGCTTAGGCGACTCAAAATCTCTGGCTATTTAGCTAGAGAGGGGAATTTCCTGTTTAGGAATTCCTCCTCCTTCATTGAGGAGATCTTGAAGAAGTATGTTCTGAAATGCCTCACATCTAGGCTTGAGGCCAAGAATCCTCCATCAAGACAACATTATTTCTGCAGCAGAATAATACTGTGTTGTTGGGTGTTCCAGTGAGGGGTTTTCAACACCACTTCCAAATCTAGTTTTGCAAAAAAGGGAGCATTCCTTTCTCTAGAAGATTAGTGAGGAAGCCTTGAGCTTCATATTCATATATTGGCATCAGGACAGAGGACCTTCCAACATCATCTGCACATTATACTTCATAAATTACGTCATTTTTCCAATGCATTGCTGCAACAGGGTTTCTACCCTAGTTTGGTGCTTATTTCCTTGAGGAAGGGTCGTCCCTTCTTCCAGAAATTTTGTATTGCAGACCTCTTCTATAATTTTTTACATTTCAGATCATATACTAAGAGTTTCAGTGATTCTAAATTTTTTAGATCCATATTCTGAAGATCTAATACCTGTATTTTTTCTTTCATGAAATCCCCTTGCCGGGTGACCTATTTGATGTATAAAAGGAGTTGAATCTCTATTTTTCTTCATTCCCTATTATAATAAACTTCAGATCTGATGTTTCAGACATATTTTGTCTAATTTATTCATAAATTATGCTTTGTGTGCTTCAACGATTTTCTGCATACTCAAAGTCATGGGAAATCAGCATTTTTAAGTATATCCGGGGATGGAGGAACTATTTAACATAGCTAGAATTATTTTTTTGATATTAAATTCAGAGCGTAGGTCCCTCATAGCCTAATATAAAATAACCTCCCATAATTTTCCTTAATTTTACGTAGATTTTTAAATACATCCATTTTGGGCCATAAATCCTCACTTTTCCCCACTATTGGATGAAGGGATTGAACATATTTCTTGCTGCTATGTTTATAATTTATGTATGAGTGTATATAAGCATATTGTATGTATTTAAAACTCTCTTCACTTTCATCAGGCCTTTTTCCCTTGTTGCGGCCCTCATTGGCCATTTTCTTGAAGATAACTAGGTGTGGGAGATCTGTTTAACCCACCTAGTCTTATTTTTTCAACTCAGATCTTGGATTTTAATTGTATATTGTATTATATAAAGGATACAATAGTTATTTTCCTGTTCCAAATAATATTTTTCTGAAAATTCATATTTTAGTGTATGATTCATGAGTTGTTCCCAATATGGAACATTACAGTGGTATCAGAGCATGATCTCTGGCACATCCTGTGAGATAAAGCTACCAAAGAAGTAAAGAGAATAAATAGAGATCAGAATTATGGAGAGGATTAGATTACTCTCATCAGTGTTCAGATCTAAGAAGGGCCTCTCCAAAGAGGTAGATCAGAAGAGAGAAAGAAGATGCACCGAGACTCCTAGAGGGTTTTGAGAAGAAGCGAGCTGTAGTAAAATCTTCAAGAGGTTTCAAGAAGAGGAAGGAAGCCCCAGCACTTCCTATCAGCAAAGCAGAATACTAGAGAGTCCTATATCTCTTGATAGATCCACTATGCCCACTTTCTTTGAAGAAGGTGAGAGGTATAGAAATGAAGAAGAGAGATGCAAAGAAACTCCTAAAGGGTTTCAATATGAAGAGGAAGAACTATACACTTCCTATCATCACAAAGCAGGGAGAATGTCTAAAGAAGAGATCTCATTACTTATTTTTCAAACATTGAAGAGTATTGAAGAAAATCTCAAGGAGTTTGATGAGGAGAGGAAAAAGATGAGCTACAAAGAGACATCTCCCAAGGAAACAAAGGAGAATGTCAATCTTGTCACTTTGGGTAAGAGATCTCCATTTTCACCATCTGTTGCTAAGGTGCTTGCATCTAGAGAAGAGGCACTTGCATCGTTGCAAGGTACTCTTGAGCTCTTAACATATGGAGTCTCATGCATGAATCAGGAGATGCATGAGGAGGAGAAGGAAGATACCAGCGCTGGTATGCTTCAAGAAAGGAGACCATCATTCTTGCCAGCAGGTGGAGGCATCATTGATCTGGGTGGAGGAAGTCTTGTGTTCTACCAATAGGTTCCCACATATCAGTTGATCCAAGGTATGCATGAAATTTCAGCACATATTGTTTCAAGATTAATGCATAGCCAAGGATTAAATCAAAATACTGATTTGAAACAAAGACATGTCATAGTGCAGAGGACCCTTAATCTAATCAAGGATGAGTCTGGAAACTATCCCTATGCATCATTGTTGAGCTGCATTCAATCTCTTGGGTTGAGATGTAGGGTCTCAGGAAAGGGGATTAGTACTATCCTATGTTCAATGGCTGATTGTGAGATCATCAATGAAACTTGCTTTGAGACAGTACATGCATCACTTTGTAGATCTACAGCGCTGTCACTTAGTGACTCTGAAAAAAAGGCTTCAGCTCTCTTGGAGCATTCTAGAGGCAAATTCAACCCTGAAGCAGTGGAGAAGAAGAAGATGAAGAGTAGACATCTTGAGATGAGAAGCATTTTCTCCCCTCTAGTGACACTCTCTCAATGAGCATGCTACAGCTCAAAGAGAGACTTCTAATTACTATAGATTCAAAGCCTCTGTAGGTTTCAAAGGCCATAGATGGAAGAAGGGTCTCATTAAGAGATCTCAACAAAGATTCATTTTGATCATTCATGAGATGCAAGGTTCTTCATTGGTTCAAAGGAGATGGTATTCTACAAAGGGAGGATGCCATGATTATGCAGCACATCACTCATCTTCCATATTGGAGTGAGTGAATGAGGATGATGAGCTAGAGATCACATGATTGCTTGCATACATATATGGGCCAGCAAGCTTGGTTACACTGGTTTCCCTTGGGAGACTCCTATCACTCTCCAAAGGCACCTATTTCTCTGATCTATGCCTTGAAGAATGGTCATGAAATGAATGAGGCATGGAAACGTTGGTTGCTTTGGGGTAAGCATGATCACTACCCAAAGATTCTGATTCTCTCATCTCATGCTTTATGCATCATTAATAGAGTATATGAAAAGGAAGCATGGTTGATGTGGTTGTCAAAAGGAGAGTTTGGACATCACATGTTAAATCTCATGTCCATGTATTCACCCATGTTTGAAATATATGTCATTTATCCACATGTATTTCTGTTGGAGGGATGTTTCATGCATGAAATTTTGCTTGGGAGGAGGGATAACTCCCACATGATGTGGTATGAGGGAGCTTGCTTCTTCTATGTTGATGAGACATTTCACATGTACATCATTGTGTTGTTGCTCCATGATCCACATGTCGATAAGGCAAGAAGGCTGCAAAAGTCCTTGTTGCTATGGCTGCTCTTTGGTGAGTATGGTGACTATCCAACAGCTCATCATTTTCTAAATCATGCCTTGGATTTCAATGATATGTTGCAGCAAGAAAAGGCATGTATAATTTGGTTTCACTTGAGAGAGTATGGCCACCACATGACATCTCCTATGTCTATGTGTTTTTCATTGTGTAAAATTTGGCATATTGATCTCATGATGTGCATTGATGATGATACTTTGTATTGGGCTGATGTGACATATCATATGTCCATTAGTATGGTTTGGCTTCATGGTGCACATGAGGAGGAAAGAAGGCATCAATACCTCTTATTGCTTTGGTTTCTTTTAAATGAGTATGGTGACCACCCCATAGCTCATAATTTTTTGATTCATGCCCCATGTATTAAAGATAAATTGCAGCAAAGAAAGGCATGTACATCATCTTTTGGGAAGCTTGGCTTGTCCATCTCGCATGGAAAAGATGGAGGATGGAAGCAAAGGGCCTTTCTCCGATGGTTATTATTAGGAGAATATGGTTTGACATCTTTGTTTACCCATATTACTCCTTACCTTCTTCTTTTGCCTAACGTTGGAATGATGGAGTTTGGATCCAAGGGAGCCAACAGGGCTAACAATGAGAGCATAACAATGCTTAATCGAATCCATGAGACATGGGATGGAGGAATGTTTTGCATGACGAAGCTTTTCCTTTATGGAAGGAGCTACTTTATTTTATATCTCTCATGTGTTTATGATGGTTTTGGACATCATGAAATTGTCATTTTGTACTTCATGATAAGAAGAGGACATCTAACCTTACAGTTGGAGTCATCTCATGCATTTGGGGAAGACAATTTTGGAACCAAACATACATAACCTATTGCAGCAAATGGAGGAAGCCTTCCTTATGTGGATGCCATTTGGAGGGGAATAGATGGTTTGCATCTACCATAAGAGTTGCTTGAGGGCAAGCAACATTTTTCCAGGGGAGACTGTAATATTCCCAATTTCACAGCTAATGGGAATATGACATTTTATCTTTAGTTTTCTTAACTCATGAATAAAAGTGTAAAGGAGGAACTCTAAAAATCCTAATCAGAAAAATAAATCAATGCCCAATGTGAACATGGAAAAATATGGGACATATCAATAAAATACACTTAGGTGTGAAGAGGAATTAAGAAGATTGACTGGGTCAACAGGACTAAATCTCAGTAGTGTCTAGATGCATTGAACCTCCTTATTGATCAGCATAGTTCTAGATGGAGACCCTTCATGTGAAAAGGGTTAAATCATTGGAGGTGGTTTAGGGTTTTCTAAGCCCTAATGTTATAAAATGAAGAGGAGGGCCACAAGGAAAGGTTGTTGAAGATAATTCGATTTTGAGATTGCTTAGGCAACTCAAAATCTCTGGTTGTTTAGCTAGAGAGGGGAATTTCCTGTTTAGGAATTCCTCCTCCTTCATTGAGGAGCTCTTTAAGGAGTATGTTCTGAAATTCCTCACATACAGGCTTGAGGCCAAGCATCCTCCATCAATACAATGTTATTTATGTAGCAGAATAATACTTTGTTGTTGGGTGTTGTAGTGAGGGGTTTTCAACGCCACTTCCAAATCTAGTTTTGCAGAAAAGGGAGCATTCCTTTCTCTGGAAGATTAGTGAGGAAGCCTTCAACTTCATATTCAGATCTTGGCATCAGGCCAAAGGACCTCCCAACATCATGTGCGCATTATACTTCAGAAACTGCATCATTTTTCCAATGCATTGCTGCAGCAGGGTTTCTACCCTAGTTTGGTGCTTATTTCCTTGAGGAAGGGCCAACTCAGCTTCTCTCTGTCTCTCAAGGGCTAGAGATATTTTCAGCCCTCTAGTCCTTGGTCTCTGTCTTGGAGGCTGATCCTCCTCATCAACAATCTCGCTAAATCTTTCCAAGGTCTCCTCCAGCAAGGCCTTAGCCTTTTCTGCCTCTCACTGTGCTTTGATGGTCCTTTTCTCATTGATGAATTGCTTGGTTTTCAGTTGCTGATTTTCTTGCTCAAGAAAACCAATCACATACTTTTCTCGGTCAAGATGAGGTTCAATTTTAGTAATATTTGCTTCTTTGCCTTTGATTGTAGCACTAATTATTTTTCCCTCATCTTCCTCATCTAGGCCAATCAACTAAAACTCTTGATTTGTTTCATGTTTATCCTCCTGCTCATCAACGATTGGCTCTTTAGCCTTTTCCTTGCCTTTGTCCACCTATTTTTTTGATCAAGAAGGCATGGCCCCTTTCACTCCAAGTGAATAAAACACATGCTTGTGACCTCTCTGATAAGTCTTGGGATGGCTCAACATCAGTCACATTAGCCCAAGTTGCCTCAATGTCCTTGTCACATTAGGTCAAGATTTGCAGGGTATTCTATGCGGCAAGGTAGGTACAATTTTTAACACTTTAGGGTTTTTTATGGGTGGGATGATCAAGATAGGTGATTATCTAGAGAGAGCATGGTGAATACATGGTTTCTTTCTAAACTGAAGAAATTTACAAACTATGAATGTTTACCCAAAACAAAGCATAGAAATTATGGATTATGTTCATCTAACTTGAAAAAATTCACTTAATAGCAATGAAATGATCGACGAAATAGAAAAACATTTCTAACATATTATCACAAAAGAAGAAACAGAAACAAAAATATACCACATGGATCCCATAAAAATAGTGGCAAATTTGATTAATGTCTAGGCCAAAACTGATACAAAAGTATGTCTCTTGAGATGTCAAACCTCCAAGTGAGTCCAACCCCATTAGAATGACTGAGAAAATACATCACATAGAGCTCAAAACCACTCTCCCTAGCCTCAAGGAGTCGAATCCATGAGAAGGGAATTAGTTACACCTAATGCCAAACAAGAAATTGAAGACTAGGAAGACCCAACAATTTGCCTCTAAAAGAGAGGAAACTGATTCATTTGACCTCTAGAGGACTCACCTAATGTATCTACCTTAGATGAAAGTAAAAACATGAAATTTATATTCATTATGACCATTTACATTAGTAACTTATTCATTTTCCAAAGTAAAAAGTCAAACTAAAGTGAAACTTGAAAATTTGTTGAAGACTGTAAAAAATGCATTTTCCTGGGAAACGCGCAGTGCCGAGGCAAAAAAATGACCTATTTTGCAAGAAAATTTTGAGTGCCTTCCCGTTTCCAAATAAGCTCCAATATAACTCATTGGAACACTCTTTGAGTCTTGTTTCCAAATCTACCTCCAGTTTCCAAAATGGGGCCCATTTGCCCTGTCAAAGAGCCAATCTCCCAATACTGGTAAATACGCAGTGAATAGGTAAAAAAGGAGACAAAATCATGAAAATTTGGTAGTGTTTTTCACTTTTGAGGGGACATTTCTCCTCCGAATGTTCTAAAAATTTCTATGGTTGATGTATTCATCATTATGAACATAATGGTGGTGGCCATTTTTCAATTGGAGGCTCCAAAAAAGAGCACAACATCTAGGTCACTGCGCATTTGGAAGAATTTCTGTGTGCCAAAAATACTCAGAAAATAAAAAATGTACTGAAGTGCCAAGTGTGCCAAAAATTTTCCAAAATGGTGAGAGTACTTGCTTCTTATGTGCTTGAGGCATGAAGAGACACCTCAAAAAGTATATCTAACCTCTCCTTCTCCTTTTTATTGGTCAAAGTTTGAATTTTTGTCCTCATGGCGTAGTGCTTTGTCATTTTCCTCTTAATTTCATTGTCCTTTTTGGCCTTCTCTAGCAACCTATCTAGATGCAAATTGGCTTTATCAAGCCATGATTCCCTATCCTTGCTAATCTCTAGGGCAAGCAACTCACTTGGTGTGAGCTGCTCTACCAACTCAAATTCTCTCTGTCTCTCAAGGGCTAGAGCTCTTTTCAGCCCTCTAGTCCTTGGTCTCTGTCTCGAAGGTTGATGCTCCTCATCATCAATCTCACTAAATCTGTCCAAGGTCTCCTCCAGTAAGGCCTTAGCCTTTTCTGCCTCTCTTTGTGCTTTGATGGTCCTTATGCCATTGATGACCTACTTGGTTTTCAAATGTTTATTTTCTTGCTCAAGAAAATCAATCACATACTTTTCTCTGTCAATATTAGCTTAAAGCTCACTAATATTTGCTTCTTTTCCTTTTATTTCAGCACAAATGACTTTTCACTCATCTTCCTCATCTAGGTCAGTTAACTGAAACTCCTGCTCTATTTCATATTTCTCCTCTTGCTCATCAATTATTGGCTCTTTAGCCTTTTCCTTTCCTTTGTCCACCTATTTTTTTGATGAAGAAGGCATGGCCTCTTTCAATCCAAGTGAAGCAAAAACATGCCTATGACCTCTCTGATAAGTCTTGGGAAATGGCTCAACATTAGTCACATTAGCCCAAGTTTCCTCAATGTCCTCCTCAAATTAGGTCAAGATTTGTAGGGTGTTCTACGGGGCAAGGTAGGTACAATGTTTAGCACTTTAGGGTTTTAATGGGTGGGATGATCAAGACAAGTGAGGATCTAGAAAGAGCATGGTGAATACATGGTTTCTTTCTAAACTGAAGAAATTTACAAACTATGAATGTTTACCCAAAACAAAGCATAGAAATTATGGATTATGTTCATATAAATTGAAAAAATTAACTTAATAGCAATGAAATGATGGATGAAATACAAAAAATATTCTAACATATGATAAAAAAAGAATAAAATGAAACTAAACACAATACCACATGGATCCCATAAAAATAGCTGCAAATTTGATTAATGTGCAGACCAAAACTGATACAAAAGTATGTCTCTTGAGATGCCAAACCTCCAAGTGAGTCCAACCCCATTAGAATGACTGATAAAATACATCATATAGACCTCAAAACCACTCTCCCTAGCCTCAAGGATTCGAATCCATGAGATGGGAATCAGTTACACATAATGCCAAACAAGCAACTGAAGACTAGGAAGAACCAACAATTTGCCTCTAAAAGAGAGGAAATTGATTCGTTTGACCTCTAGAGGACTCACCTAACGTATCTACCTTAGATGAAAGTAGAAACATGATATTTACTTTCATTATGACCATTTAAATCAGTAATTTCTTCATTTACCAAAGTAAAAATTCAAACTGAAGTGAAACTTGAAAATTTGTTGAAGACTGTAAAAAATGAATTTTCCTGGTGAACACGTAGCACCCAGGCATAAAAAATTACCTCTTTTACAAGAAACTTTTGAGTGCCTTCCCCATGTCCAAATCAACTCCCATATATCTCATTGGAAATCTCTCTGAGTCTAGCTTCCAAATATACCTCCAGTTTCCAAAATGGTGCCCATGTAAAAAAGGCAATCTCCCAATGCTGGTAAATGTGCATCGACGAGGTTAAAAAGGATGCAGAAACATGAAAATTTGGTAGTTTTTGCACTTTTGAGGGGTCGTTTCTCCACCAAATGTTCTAAAATTTCTAGGGTTGATATATTCATCATTATTAATATTATGGTGGTGGCCATTTGTTAATTGGAGGCTCCAAAAAAGAGCGTGGCATCCAGGTCACTGTGCGTTTGGCAGAATTTCTGTGTGCTGAAAATACTCAAAAAATAAAAAATTCCCTGAAGTGCCAAGTGTGCCAAAAATTTGCAAAAATGGTGAGGGTACTTTACTTGAGGCATGAAGAGACACCTGAACAAGTATATCTAACCTCTCCTTCTCCTTTTTCTTGGTCAAATTTTGAAATTTTTCATGGGGCGCGTTTGAGCTTGGCCCTACTTTGCCATTTTCCTTCGAATGTCATTGTCCTTTTTTTCCTTCTCTAGCAACCTCTTAGATGCAAATTAGCTCTATCAAGCCATGATTCCCTGTCCTTGCTAATCTCTAGGGCAAGCATCTCACTTGGTGTGAGCTGCTCTGCCAACTCATCTTATTTCTGTCTCTCAAGGGCTAGAGCTCTTTTCAGCCCTCTAGTCCTTGGTATCTGTCTTGGAGGTTGATCCTCCTCATCATCAACCTCAAAAAATCTATCCAAGGTCTCCTCTAGCAAGGCCTTATGCTTTTCTGCCTCTCTCTGTGCTTTGATGGTCCTTATGTCATTGATGACCTGCTTGGTTTTCAGCTGCTGATTTTCTTGCTCAAGAAAATAAATCACATACTTTGCTCTGTCAAGATTAGCTTGATGTTCACTAATATTTGCTTCTTTTCCTTTGATTACAGCACTAATCATTTTTCCGTCATCTTCCTCATCTAGGTCAATCAGCTGAAACTCCTGTTGTCCTGTTGTCTTTCATGTTTATCCTCCTTCTCATTAATGATTGGCTCTTTAACCTTTTCCTTGCCTTTGTCCACCTATTTTGTTGATGAAGAAGGCATGGCCCCTTTCACTCCATGTGAAGCAAACACATGGTTGTGACCTCTCTGATAAGTCTTGGGAAATGGCTCAACATCATTCGCATTAGCCTAAGTTGCCTCAATGTCCTCCTCACTCCTTGATGACTTAGTATCATGATGTGATGATGGTGAAATTTTATGGAAAGGTGAAGAAGAAGGATCAACATGTGGTGAGTTCATTTGAATTGGTGATGATGTATGAGAAGTAGGCTAAGATGGAGTAGTGAATATGGGAGGATGAGATGATGAGGGGATACTCTGCTCATGTTGACTAGGTGGGCTAGTGAAAACTTCATTTGCTATGAATGTGTCCCATGAAATTTTCTTTTGCTCAAGCTGATGCATGAATATCATCTTGATGAGTGAGTGATGGAAAATGCTTTGCATTTGATGATTATAATCCCTATTTTGTTCAATGTATGCCATCTTTTCAATGCTGCGAGAGAGATAGTAGGGTATGTGAAGCATTCTGACTCTAGTGAAGTGCATGAGTAGTCGGATATGATATGAATAAAGTCGAGAAAACCTCCCCTCACAGGTGAATTATTTCATGATTATTTTCATCATAGGGACATACCGATCAAGGAGATGAGAGAAAGGGAAAATGACCTTTTTGTGATCCTTGTATCTAGGTTTAAGATATGGTTCATAGTAGCTCTGATCAAGGTTTCCCTATTTAAACCATTTCTCTCCCACATTAGGGATCCCTGTAGTAGCTGTAATGGCATTAATGGACATGTTAAAAGTGACCCCAGCAAGAGTGATCTGCCTATCACGAATATTGGTAATGAACAACCTTGTCAACACAGCGAGATATTGGACCCTTTGCACCCTCTCACAAAATTCAAAAAAACCAACATGTTTAAAACGTGACACAGAGAGGGGAGAGGCCATGAGCCCTTTTGTGGTTTTTGGTTCATATTTGATGATTTTCCCTCCTTTCTTACTCTTCTTTGGTGTTTTTTCCTCACTAAAAATTATGTCCTCCTCTTCAGACATTGTGAATTTGAAGGCTTGAAAACCCTAGGCTAAATGGAATGAGATGAAGGGAGTGAGAGATGAAATGAATAGCTTAGGAAAATGGAGGGAATCAATGTAAATGAAAACCTCGCTCTATGAGAACCCTAGGATTTAACAATATTTATGATTGATATGTGTTTTAGGGACATGAGTATGGATTTAGTGCTTGAAAATGGGAAGGAATAGGAAACTAGGGTTTCATAGCAACAAGCACTTAAAATTTCTTATGAAACACCAAATATAATAGAGGAGAGGTGTCTTAGGGCCAAATTACTATTTTAAATTCCTTTGAAGAAATTTGTGAGGAAATAGAAGCTTGTTGGAGGTTGTGAAACCGTTTGAAACCCTCCCTAAGAAAACACAGTGTCCTGGAGCAATGCATAGCGCCCAGGAAAACGCGCAGTGACCAAGGCTAAATGCACAAAGCCTGTGTAATTTGGTCAGGAATTTTCATGAAAACACGCAATGCCTAGTGTAAACACACAACATCCGGTCAAATGCGCAACGACCAAGGGAAAACACGTAGTGCCCTAAAATTGGACTCAAAATGCCTGAAAACTATGATATTTCTCCTTTGCTAGAAACTCCTGATGGTTGAATGGAAACAATGACTTGCTTTGAAGCGTTTGAATGGCTTTATAGCTTAATGGTTTTGAATTTTCAATTTGAATTACCCACTTTTCCTATGTTCACTTTTCCCTTGGAATTTGGCACTGATACTCTTTATCTTTCTGACTTCTTTGACATTTCAGGTTGATCAAGTCATGGAGTTTGGCTTTCTTTGCCCCACTTAGGGTGAAAATGATTGCATTTGACATCTTGGGATGAATTTATTACATATGATAACATAAAATTACATTTGGAAATATATAAATAAATTACATATCGAATTTTATATCAAAATGACATTTTGATATAAAAATCATTAAACTCAAAAATTACAACCTTAAAGTATGATAATTACATCATGATGATCTTGATATGGGAATACAAAAGTTCTTATTTAGTCCCTCTCATATTTTTGCTGACCTCATCTGAAATGAATGAGTGACCTTGACAAATATAAAAATATAATGACCTAATGGGACTGCTTTAGACCTCACTTTCATGAATCATACTTTAACAAGACTTCCTCATGAAAAGAGAATTTCCATAGGTGTTTTTATGCTCACGGTGACATGAGAATGAGTCAGCCAATATGATCTTATGAGGGAGAATGAAGTTTATTGACAAGGACAACCACCAATGGAACAATTTTATATCATGACCTAATGGAATGATTGAAAATTTATTTAAAGTGGGACACCTAAGATGCACATGGAAAATGTGTTTTGATCCCTGGTGGAAGTATGCAAATACTAACACTAATATTGGCTCCAATTTGGGATGGTATCTCCTTGGAGGTGCCAAGAACACCATAGAGAAAGTGCCTATTCATCGGGCAATGGAGTCAAAAGCTAAAGACTAATTGAATACTGAAAACTTGAATCAATAAACTGACTCAAGACTGACTCAAGGCTGACTGAAAAATATGCTCAAAATCAAGCTTATTCAACAAAACCTACTCTAACTAATCCATTCATCACTTGATCAAGTGATGTTGTAATGCTAAATTAGCCAATCAAATAACTGCAACAATAATGATGCTTGGCAGTACTTGAACGAAAACAAAATTGGACATTTTGACAACCATACATGCACAAAATGTCTCTGGCTTTGTGTAAGACAATCTGGTCTATCATTTAAAATGAAAATATATTCCATATATGTGGCAATGGGATCATGAAATCCAGACTCTGTCTGCTTCCCCAACTCCTCAGTACATGCCTCCAGCTACAAACTATCAATGCAAACATCCAAGGGAAACCTTACCTTTCTTTCCTTCTACTGGAAAAGGTTCCCAAGAAATGGGACTTGACAATCCAGGTCCTGGGACTATATTTGGGTCTCCAATTCAGCTAGATCTTTTTCCATTTTGATGGAAAACTCTTGAAAAAAATTGAGCTTAATTTCATGGCTACATATACAGGACTTCAGATAAGAAGAAAGAGATGAAGCAAACTTCTCATCTACCTCATCTTTTATGCACATATCTTCCCATTCTCTAAATCCTTGAATAGAGACCGCCTCTATTTAGAATTCTTCCTTCTCCATCCATGTTTCTAGAAATATATGCCACAACTCTGCAAATGACTTAATAGATCTGACAGAAAAATTTTCAATCCGTTGTCTACATTCCCTTGAAATGAATCATAGAACAATTTGATGAAGACATCTTCTTCTTTGACTCTAAGAAGTTCAACAAATTTTTTAAAATTTTCTACATGTTTAAGAGTTAAAGTCAGATCTTCTCCATTAAATATAGGGCCATTGCTAAAAAAATATGCATCTTTTGGTAATTGATTAGGAAAACCAGGAAGACTAGAAAATTTGATACATGAATACCTTGAACAAATAGAAATGACATTTGAGTCCTTCATTTATCCAGTGGAGCCACCATCAAGTTGGAGTCGCCAGGTGAAGCGTTCAGCCTTTATATGAATCTAATTGCTCTCCACCATCAACAAACAGATATAAAAATTTTCGTTATTTCCTAAGGAATATATGATATTTCATTTCCTCGGTATGGTCGTCAAAATGTTATCACTTAGATTGAACCTCAAGCTGAAAAAGGCAATTCCAAGGTCACCTTAAACCACGATTTTCCGAGTAGCAAGCCCTACTAGGCAAGGAGAGGGCTATCTCTGTAAGGATCATAGCCAAGATGAATATGGAAAGAACGATATTAGGCTAGGTATAGTAGCTCAGGGCTTTGATTTTGATTGTATAGGGTTTTGTTGGATCAGGAGGAGTAAAAAAGTCAGTGCAAGGTCAAGATTTGCAGGGTGTTCCATGGGGCAAGGTAGGTACAATGTTTAGAATTTTAGGATTTTGATGGGTGGGATGATTAAGACAAGTGAGGAGCTAGAAAGAGCATGGTGAATACATGATTTCTTTCTAAACTGAAGAAATTTTCAAACTATGAATTTTTACCCAAAACAGAGCATAGAAATTATGGATTATGTTCATCTAACTTGGAAACATTCAGTTAATAGAAATGAAATGATGGATAAAATAAAAAAAAATATTCTAGCATATGATAACAAAAGAATAAACTGAAACTAAACACAATACCACATGGATCCCATAAAAATAGTTGCAAATTTGATTAATGTCCAGGCCAAAACTGATACAAAAGTATGTCTCTTGAGATGCCAAACCTCCAAGTGAGTCCAGATCCATTACAACGACTGAGAAAATACATCATATAGATCTAAAAACCACTCTCCCTAGCCTCAAGGATTGGAATCCATGAGATGGGAATTAGTTACACCTAATGCCAAACAAGAAACTGAAGACTAGGAAGACCCAACAATTTTCCTCTAAAAGAGAGGAAACTGATTCATTCAACCTCTATAGGACTCACCTAATGTATCTATCTTAGATGAGAGTAAAAACATGAAATTTACATTCATTATGACCATTTACATAAATAATTTCTTATTTTTCCAAAGTAAAAATTTAAACTGAAGTGAAACTTGAAAATTTGGTGAAGACAGTAAAAAATGTGTTTTCCTGGCAAACGCGCAGCGCGCAGGCAGAAAAAATGACCTATTTTTCAAGCAACGTTTCAGTGCCTTCCTGGTTTCCAAATTAGCTCCAAGATATCTCATTCGAAAGATACCTAAGTCCAGTTTCTGAATATACCTCCAGTTCCCAAAATGGTGCCAATTTTCCCTATCAAAAATTCAACCTCCCAATATTGGTAAATGCGCATCGACCATGTCAAAATGGAGGTAGAAACATGAAAATTTGGTTGTTTTTGCACTTTTGAGGGGCCAGTTCTCCTCCAAATGTTCTAAAACTGGCTAGGGTTGATGTCTTCATCATTATAAACATGATGGTGGTCACCATTTTTCAATTTGAGGCTCAAAAAAAGAGCGCAACATCCAGGTCACTACGCGTTCGGCAGAATTTCTATGTGCCAAAAATACTCAAAAATTATAAAAGAAAGTGTGGAAAAAATTTTCCAAAATGGTGAGGGTACTTTCTTCTCAAGTGCTTTAGGAATGAAGAGACACCTTAGCAAGTATATCTAACCTCTCCTTCTCCTTTTTCTTGGTCAAATTTTGAATTTTTGCATGGGCTTGTTTGAGCTTGGCCCTTGCAATTTTGTTCCTCATGGCGTAGTGCTTTGCCATTTTCCTCTGAATGCCATTTTCCTTATTGGCCTTCTCTAGAAACCTATCCAAATGAAAATTGGCTCTACCAAGCCATGATTCCCTGTCCTTGCTAATCTCTAGGGAAAGCATCTCACTTGGTGTGAGTTTCTCTTCCAACTCAGTTTCTCTCTGTCTCTCAAGGGCTAGAGCTATTTTCAGCCCTCTAGTCCATGGTCTCTATCTTGGAGGTTGATCTTCCTCATCATCAATCTCACCGAATCTGTACAAGGTCTCCTCCAGCAAGGCCTTAGCATTTTCTGCCTCTCTTTGTGCTTTGATGGTCCTTATCTCATTGATGACCTTCTTGGTTTTCAACTGTTGATTTGCTTGCTCAAGAAAATCAATAACATACTTTGATCTGTCAATATTAGCTTGAAGTTCACTAATATTTTCTTATTTTCCTTTGATTGTTGCACTAATGATTTTTCCCTCATCTTCCTCATCTAGGTCAATCAGCTGAAACTCCTGCTATATTTCATGTTTATCCTCCTGGTCATCTATGATTGGCTCTTTAGCCTTTTCCTTGCCTTTGTCCACCTGTTTTGTTGATGAAGAAGGCATGGCCCCTTTCACTCCAAGTGAAGAAAACACATGCCTGTGACCTCTCTAATAAGTCTTGGGAAATGGCTCCACATTAGTCACATTAGCCCAAGTTGCCTCAATTTCCTCCTCACTGCTTGATGACTTAGTATCATGATGTGATGATGGTGAAAGGTTATGGAAAGTTGAAGAAGAATGATAAACATGAGCTGAATGCATTTGACTTGGTGATGATTTATGAGAAGTAGGCTAAGATAGAGGAGTGGATATGGGAGGATGAGATGATGAGGGGATACTCTACTCATGCTGACTTGGTGGGGTAGTGAAAACTTCATTTGCTATGAATGTGTCCCATGAAATGTTCTTTTTCTCAAGACGATGCATGACTATAATCTTGATGAGTGATTGATGGAAAAGACTCTGCATTTTATGATTATAATCCCTCTTTTGTACAATGTATTCCATCTTGTCAATGTTGCGAGAGAGATAGTAGGGTATGTGAAGCATTCTGACTCTAGTGAAGTGCATGAGTATTCAGATATGATATGAATAGAGTCGAGAAAACATCCCCTCACAAGTGAAGTATTTCATGATTATTTTCATCATGGGACATATCGGTGAAGGAGATGAGAGAAAGGGAAAATGGTATTTTTTTCCTCCTTGTATCTATTTTTAAGATATCGTTCATAGTCGCTCTGATCAAGGTTTCCTTGTTTAAACCATTTCTCACCCACATTAGGGATCCCTTTAGTAGATACAATGGCATTAGTGGACATGGTAAAGTAACCCCTCCAAGGGTGACCTGCCTATCATGAAGATTGGTAATGAAAAAACTTGTCAACATAGGGTGATATTGGACCCTTTGCAGCCTCCCAAAAAATTCAAAACATCCAATATGTTTAAAACATGACATGGTGAGGGGAGAGGCCATGAGCTATTTTGTGGTTGTTGGTTCATATTTTATGATTTTCCCTCCTTTATTACTCTTCTTCGGTGTGTGTTCCTCACTGACACTTCTGTCCTCCTCTTCAAACATTGTGAATTTGAAGGCTTGAAAACCCTAGGCTAAATGGAATGAGATGAAGGGTGTGAGAGATGAAATGAATAGCTTAGGAAAATGGAGGGAATCAATGTAAATGAAAACTTAGGTCTATGAAAACCCTAGTATTTAACAATATTTATGACTGATATGTGTTTTAGGGACATGAGTATGGATTTAGTGCATGAAAATGGGAAGGAAATGGAAACTAGGGTTTCATAGGAACAATCACTTCAAACTTCTTATGAAACACCAAATATAGTAGAGGAGAGGTGTCTTAGGGTCCAGATACTATTTTAAGGCACTTTGAAGAAATTTGTGAGGAAATAGAAGCTTGTTGGAGGTTGTGAAACCCTTTGAAACACCCCCTGAGCAAACGCACAGTGTCCTGGAGGAAAACCCATCACCCGGGAAAACGTGCAGCGACCAAGGGTAAACACGTAGCGCCTGTGTAATTTGGTCAGGAGTTGTCAGGAAAATGCACGACACCTGAGTGCAAATGCGCAGTGTCCAGTCAAACGCGCACCGATGAAGGGAAAATACACAGCGCCCTGAAATTTGACTCAAAATGCTTGAAAACTTTGAAATTTGTCCTTTGTTGGAAACTCTTGATGGCTGAATTGAAAAAATGACTTTCTTTGAAGTGTTTGAATGTATTTATAGCTTAGTGGATTTTAATTTTCAATTTCAAGTACCCACTTTTCCTATGTTCACTTTTACCTTTGGACTTTGGAAGTGATACTCTTTATATTTCTGACTTCTTTGGCATTGCAGGTTGATCAAGTCATGGAGTTTGGCTTTATTTGCTCCACTTATGCCAGAAATGATTGCATTTGATAGATTGGGATGATTTTATTACATATGATGACATAAAATTACAATTGGAAATATATAAATAAATTACATATTGAATTTTATATCTAAATGACATTTTGATATAAAAATCATTAAAATAAAAAATTACAACCCTGAAATATGATAATTACATCATGATGATATTCATATGGGAAGACAAAAATTCTTATTTAGTCCCTCTCATATATTTTCTAACCTCATCTTAAATGAAGGAGTGACCTTGACAAATATAAAAACCTAATGACATAATGGGATTGTTTTAGACCTGACTTTCATGAATGATATTTTAACAAGACTTCCTAGTGAATAGAGCATTTCCATAGGTGTTTTTATGCTCACGGAGACATGAGAACGAGTCAGCCAATATGATCTTATAAGGGATAATTAATTTTATTGACAAGGACAACCACCAGTGGAACAATTTTATACCATGACCTAATGGAATGATTGAAAATTTCTCTAGAGTGGGAAACCTAAGATGCAAATGAAAAATGTGTTTTGATCCCTAGTGGAAGTATGCAGATAATGACACTAACATTGGCTCCAGTTGGGGATGGTAGCTCCTTGGAGGTGCCAAGAAAACTGTAGACCAAGTGCCTATTCATTGGGCAATGGATTCAAAAGCTAAAGACTAACTGAATACTGAAAACTTGACTCAATAAACTGACTCAAGACTGACTGAAAAAGATGCTCGAAATTGAGCTTATTCAACAAAACCTACTCTAACTAATCCATTTATCACTTGATCAAGTGATGTTTTAATGCCATATTAGCCAATCAAGCAACTGTAAAAATAATAATGCTTGGCAGTATTTGAACCAAAACACAATTGGGCATTCTGACAACCATACATGCACAAAATATCTCTAGCTTTGTGAAAGAAAATTTGGTCTATCATTTAAACTGAAAATATATTCCATATATGTTGCAATGGGATCATAAAAACTAGACTCTGTCTGCTACCCCAACTCCTCAATACATGCCTCCAGCTGCAAACTATCAATGCACACATCCAAGGGCAACCTTACCTTTCTTTCCTTCTGCTGGAAAAGGTTTCCAAACCTCCAAGTGAGTCTAAAACGATTACAATGACTGAGAAAATACATCATATAGACCTAAAAACCACTCTCCCTAGCCTTAGGTAGTCGAATCCCTGAGATGGGAATCAGTTACACCTAATGCCAAACAAGAAACTGAGACTAGAAAGACCCAACAATTTGCCTCTAAAAGAGAGGAAACTGATTTATTTGACCTCTAGAGGACTCACCTAATGTATCTAACTTAGATGAAAGTAAAAACATGACATTTACATTCATTTTGACCATATACATTAGTAATCTCTTCATTTTCCAAAGTAAAAATTCAAACTAAAGTGAAACTTGAAAATTTGCTAAAGATTGTAAAAAATGCATTTTCCTAGCAAATGCATAGCACCTAGGCAGAAAAAAGGACCTCTTTTGAAATCAACCTTTGAGTGTCTTCCCAGTGTCCAAATCAACTCCAAGATAGCTCATTGAAAAACCCACTGAATCTAGTTTCCATATATACCTCCAATTTCTCAAATGGTGCCCATTTTCTCTATCAAAAATTCAATCTCCCAATACTGGTAAATGTGCAGTGACCAAGTCAAAAAGGAGGCAGAAACATGAAAATTTGGTAGTTTTTTGCCTTTTTTAGGGGCCAGTTCTCCTCCAAATTTTCTGAAACTTGCTAGGGTTGATGTCATCATCATTCTGAACATGATGGTGGTTTCCATTTGTAAATTTGAGGCTCCAAAAGAGATCGCAATGTCCAGGTCGCTGCACGTTTGGCAGAATTTCTGTGTGCCAAAAATACTCAAAAAAATAAAAGATTTTGCGTGGTCAAAGTTTGAATTTTTTCATGGGCTCATTTGAGGTTGGCCCTTGCAATTTTGTTCCTCATGGCGTAGTGCTTTGCCATTTTCCTTTGAATTTGATTGTCCTTTTTGGCCTTCTCTAGAAACCTCTCCAAATGCAAATTGGCTCTCTCAAGCCATGATTCCCTATCCTTGCTAATCTCTATGGAAATCATCTCACTTGGTCTGATCTGATCTGCTAACTCAACTTTTCTCTGTCTCTTAAGGGCTAGATATATTTTCAACCCTGTAGTCTTTGGTCTCTGTCTTGGAGGCTGATCCTCCTCATCATCAATCTCACCAAATGTATCCAAGGTCTCCTCCAACAAGGCCTTAGCCTTTTCTTCCTCTCTTTGTGCTTTTATGGTCCTTATCTCATTGATGACCTGCTTGGTTTTCAGATGCTGATTTTTTTGCTCAAGAAAATAAATCACATACTTTTCTCTATCAAGGTTAGCTTGAAGTTCACTAATCTTTTCTTCATTTCCTTTGATTGCAGCACTAATGATTTTTCCCTCATATTCCTCATCTAGGTTAATCAGCAGAAACTCCTGCTCTATTTCATGTTATCCTCCTGCTCATCAATGATTGGCTCTTTAGCCTTTTCCTTACCTTTTCCACCTATTTTATTGATGAAGAAGGCATGGCCCCTTTCACTTCAATTGAATTAAACACATGCCTGTGACCTCTCTGATAAGTCTTGGGAAATTTCTCAACATCAGTCACATTGGCCCAAGTTGCCTTAATATCCTTCTCACTGCTTGATGGCTCAGTATCATGCTGTGATGATGGTGAAAGGTTATGTAAAGTTGAAGAAGAAGGATCAACATGAGGTGAATGAATTTAAATTGGTGATGATGTATGAGTAGTAGGCTGAGATGGAGGAGTGGATATGGGAGGATGAGATGATGAGGGGATACTCTGCTCATGCTAACTAGGTGGGGTAGTGAAAACTTCATTTTCTATGAATGTGTCCCATGAAATGTTCTTTTGCTCAAGTCGGCGCATGACTATCATCTTGATGATTGAGTGATGGAAAAGACTTTGAATTTGATGATTATAATCCCTCTTTTGTATAATGTATACAATCTTGTCAATGTTTTGAGAGAGATAGTAGGGTATGTGAAGCATTCTAACTCTAGTGAAGTGCATGATTATTTTCATCATAAAACCTCTCCTCACAATTGAATTATTTCATGATTATTTTCATCATAGGGACATATCGTTCAAGGAGATGAGAGAAAGGGAAAATGGTCTTTTTGTCATCCTTGTATCTAGGTTTAAGATATGCTTCATAGTAGCTCTGATCAAGGTTTCCTTGTTTAAACCATTTCTCTCCCAAATTAGGGATCCCTGTAGCAGCTACAATGGCATTAGTGGACATGGTAAAAGTAACCTCGGCAAGAGTGACCTGCCTATCATAAAGATTGGTAATGAACAACCTTGTCAACACAGGGTGATATTGGACCCTTTGCACCCTCTCACAAAATTCAAAACAACCAACATGTTTAAAACACGACACGATGAGGGGAGAGGCCATGAGCTCTTTCGAGGTTGTTGGTGGAGGGAATGAATGTAAATGAAAACTCTAGGATTTAATAATAATTATGACTGATATGTGTTTTAGGGACATGAAAATGAGAAGGAAATGGAAACTAGGGTTTAATAGCCACAAGCACTTCAAATTTCTTATGAAATGCCAAATACAATAGAGGAGAGGTGTCTTAGGGTCCACTTAATTTTTTAAAGCCCTTTGAAGAAATTTGTGAGGAGATAGAAGCTTGTTTGAGGTTTTGAAACCCTTTGAAACCCTCCCTGAGCAAATGCGCGGCATCCTGAAAGAACGCGCAGCACCCGGGAAAATGCACAGTGACTAAGGGTAAACATGCCATGCTTGTGTAATTTGTTCAGGAGTTGCCGGGAAAACGTGTAGCACTCGAGTGCAAATTCGGAGCATTCGGTCAAATGCGTAGCGGTCAATGGAAAACGCGTAGCACCCTAAAATTTGAATCAAAATGGTTGAAAACTTTGAAATTTGTCCTTTGATGGAAACTCTTGATGGCTGAATGGAAACAATGACTTGCTTTGAAATGTTTGAATGGATTGATAGCTTAATGGTTTTGAATTTTCAATTTGAATTACCCACTTTTCCTATGTTCACTTTTCCCTTTTTACTTTCGCACTGATACTCTTTATCTTTCTGAATTCTTTGGCATTGCAGGTTGATCAAGTCATGTTGTTTGGATTTCTTTGCTCCACTTAGGCCGGAAATGATTGCATTTGACAACTTGGGATGAATTTATTACATATGAGAACATAAAATTACATTTGGAAATATATAAATAAATTACATATTGAATTTTATATCAAAATGACATTTTGATATACAAATCATTAAACTAAAAAATTACAACCCTGAAAATATGATAATTAGATCATGATGATATTCATATGGGAAAATGAAACTTCTTATTTAGTCCCTCTCATATATTTGCTGACCTCATCTGAAATGAAGGAGTGACCTTGATAAATATAAAAACCTAATGACCTAATGGGACTGCTTTAGACCTAACTTTCATGAATGATATTTTAACATGACTTCCTGGTGAAAAGATCATTTCCATACATGAGAATGAGTCAGCCAATATGATCTTCTAAGGGAGAATGAATTTTATTGACAAGGACAACCACCAATGGAACAATTTTATATCATGACCTAATGGAATGATTGAAAATTTCTTTAGAGTGGGACACCTAAGATGCACATGCAAAATGTGTTTTGATCCCTGGTGGAAGTATGAAAATACTAACACTAACAGGGTGTACATTGCGGAAGTACACCAAAGCCACCTTTCATGATAAGGAAAGTCGATAAAAGGCGATCCTTGAAAGAGTTCACTCACAAGTGTGTGGACCGTTCTCGACAGCCTCCACAACAAAACACATGTATTATGTGATTTTTGTAAATGATATTTCACACAAGTTTTAGATATTCTTCATGTAGAAGAAATATTAGATGTTCTCTAAGTTTTGTGAGTTCAAAGGACTTGTCAAGAAATATAAATGGAATAAGTTGAAGTCTCTTTGGAGTGACAATGGTGGATAATATGTCTCTAATTAATTCAATAACTTGTGTGCTTCAGAAGGAATTCGATGGGAATTGATAACACCTCATAACCCACAACAAAATGGGGTTACAGAAAGTAATAACATAACTATTTTTGGAGCAACACGAGCAATGTTGCATGATTAGGGCCTACTGTTGCATATGTGGGATGAAGCATGCAACACAACAGTATTTATGCAAAACAGAAGTCATCATCAGATTCTTGGGATGAGTACACTAGAGGAGGCTTTTTCAGGTAAGAAACTAGATGTGGCACATTTTAAAATTTTGATTCATCTATTTATTTCCATGCAATCAAATATGCCAAGAAGAAGCTATATCCAACAAATCAGTTGGGAATATTTGTGGGGTATGCCAATACTCCTCACAACTATTGGGTGTAATTTCTAGCACACAGGATGAAAATGGTCATAAGAGATGTGAAATTCGATGAATAGAAGGCCATGTGAACTTCCCTTAAGAGGGAGCTTAGTTTGCATGTAGTTGAGGAGCTCTTAGCTACAAAATAAGAACCTCAATATGTGGATCAACCGCAAGTAGTGGAACAGAGAGTGGAAGAACCCTGTCATGAAGAGAAATCTCGAGAAGGAAGGAAGCGCCCCAAAGAAGTTGAAAGGTTGGTTCTTGATGCTAAAGAGAATGTGGGAGAATCCACATCACAACACATGCAAAGAAGGTCCCTAGAGAGGTACACTAGTTTCATGGCTCTTATGAGCGAGAGTGTATGTATAGAGCCATCCTCTTTCAAGGAATAAGCGCAACAACCAATTTGGGTTGATTCCATGGTTGAGGAGTATGAGTCCATTATCATAAACAATGCATGGGAAGTTGTCGCAAGACTAGAGGGGAAGAAAAATTTAGGATCTAGTGGATCTACAAGGTGAAGCAGGCTCTAGATGGGAGTGTGGAGAGACATAAGGCCACATTTGTGGCCATAGGGTTCTCTCAGGTGGAGGGGATTAGTTATGAGGATAATTTTTCACTAGTCACAAGGTACTCATCAATCATGCCCATCCTTGCACTTTCAATGCAAATGGGATGGTAGATACATAAAATGGATGTAAAGACAATCGTCTTTAATGGAGTAATTGAGGAAGAGGTGTACATTGAGAAACTAGAAGGTTTTGAGACCTTCGACAGAGAGTCGCATGTGTGCAGACTCAAGAGAGCGATGCATGGACTGAAACAAGCACCTCGTGCTTGGTACATGAGGACCAAAAACTACCTCACCGAGTTCGGGTTCAGCAAGAGTGAAGCATATGCGAACCTTTAATGTATTTTGGTATAAGGTAAAAAATTTATCATTGTAATTTATGTCGATGATTTGATACTGATAGGTGATGAGTAGCTCATCAAGTCTTGCAAAGAGGATCTTGCAAGAGAATTTGAGATGAAGGATATGGGGCCCTTGCATTATTTCCTTGGAATAGAAATCTGGAAAAGAGACGGGGAGCTATTTGTATCTTAGGGAAAGTATGCCAACGATATTCTAAATAAGTTGGACATTGAGGGAACCAAACCCATGGAAACTCCTCTAGTAGGAAACTGGAGGAAGGAGGATGCTACTTCAGTCGAAGTAGTAGATGCTACCATATATAGGAATCTTGTGGGTTACTCATGCATTTGGTGAACACATGACCAAAGATATGCTATGCATTTAACCAGCTTAGTCAAGTTATGGTTAAGCCTACCAAGCTCTTTTGGAAGGCAGGAAAGCATGTGTTGAGATGCCTCATAGGCACTACAGAGTTTGGGCTATGGTACAGGCAGACAAAGGGAGTGAAGTTTCAAGGCTTCAAAAATGTAGATTGTGTAGCGATTCCATCCAAAACGAAGAGCACATCAAGGGGAATCTTCGGCATTGGGTCAACAATAGTTTCCTCGTACAGCAAGACGCAAAGATTAGTTTCACTCAGTTCAGCAGAGGAAAAGTACATGGCTCCTAGTGAAGCAACATATGAGGCCATATGGATGAAGAAGATACTTGTTGGTTTGTTTGGTCAATAGATGGATCTGATGGTGATTTATTGTGATAACCATATTTGCATCAAACTCTTGGCTAATTAAATATTTCATGACAGGTCCAATCATATTGATACCTAGTATCACCATCTCAGAGATTGTGTATAGAGGAGAATTATGTCATTATAGTACATTCCCGTAGAGGAGTAGGATGCAGACATCTTGACGAAGGCACTTTCAGGAGGAAAATTCGAGTTCCACAAAGGCAAGATCAGGGTAGCAGACACTCCCTTTCTTTTTGAGATGGAGTGTTGAAATTGGAAAGAAGAAGATGCTTCTAATTTAATTTTCCCTTAATTAAATTATAAGTAAATTGTAATTCCACATCACATTACAACTTGTACGAGTTAAGTAAGTCATGAAGACTTATTTAGCTTAGTCAATTCAAGTTGAGTGTCAAACTGGAGGCATGTAGAGTTCTCTCTAAGTTTTAGGGGGGTCCAGTTGCAGTTTATTTTGAGTTTTAATTTTTTAACTTAATAATTTGAGTTAAAATCAATTTAACTAGTTGTAACTAATGGAGGAGCTAGGGAGAGGTCTAATGAATTAAATCTGATTTAATTTACATTCAGAGATCAATTAGATAACTGATAATTCAGTATAAATATTTGTTGCATGTTAGTTTTGAGGAATACCTAGTTGATATTGGAGTTAAAGGGAAGTATACTATCAGTTGTATATTATAAAATTGTACAATTCATGCAAGATGTCAGCAGGATTCCTTAGATGTATTGCACAAATAAATTATTGGGAATTTCCTAATTAATAAGGGCCCAATTTACCTAGGGATTCCACAAGCAAGGTTGAGCATCCAAAGGCAGGAAATTTGTTAAGTATTGGAAAAAACTTTCTTGGATGAAAGTGAGACAGTCAGAGATAGTGCAAAGAGCTCTCAAGCCTGAGAGAAGCATTGTATTGTTTCATATTCTTGACTAAATTCAATATAAAAATTGCGGGGTTTTTAGCTGACGCTTTCCTAGATACTTCTTTGTGTTGTGTGATTGAAATTATTTTTCTTCTTGTTCATGTGATTGTGTGATCGTAATTGGTTTCCACAATTTTTAGAATAAATTAAAGTATTTTGTTTTCGCATATTACAAGATCAGTTGCATCTATGTGGATTTTATACATTTTCCAAGGGGTTTCTATCTAAAAATATTTACAAATTAACATGGATTGGGTCGTATTAGTATTTTTTTAATCTAATATGTTGCAAATATTTGATTGAATCACCTCATAGAAGCATTATTACATGTAACTAATAGGTAATGGCATATATGAAGAGTACGTCTTATGTGAAATAGATAATAAAACAAATTGACTTGGCATATGTTATATGAAATTTTTATAAATCAGTAATTCCATTGACAAATAGTTTTCCCTTTCTACTATTTAAAACTGCAATAAAATTCATTGATTGATACAAATAGCATTGTAATAAAAATGATAAATCCAAGGTTGAGCACACTGTCCAAGGCGACGGAGAATGTGGACTACAATGGAAAAATGTCTCTTCAACTTAGATAAATGTAAGGTAAGTATGATGGGTTTAAAATCCCATCGTATGGTGGTGTTCCCTCCTCAATAGGAAAAGGTGGTGGGTGTTGAAAACCATTCCTATGATGCAAATTTTAAGTGCACTAACCTCAAATCACATAGTGTTGGATAGGTGGGTATTAATGGACCTAACAATTTCCACAATGCGAGCGAAATTAGTGTGTTTGCAAAGCATTAATGTTTCCTCATAGTTAAAAGATAATTTCTTCCTTAATATGTGTTCCATGCAATCCACTTTCCCTCCCTTAGCCTTTACTAGGAAGAGTGACAATCCTCCAGAAGCATGTGGTTTTGCTCCCTTATGTGATTATAAAAGGCAAGGATGCAAACGGTGGCAATGGCGATGGTTTGTGGTACTCTGTAACATTGTAAGGATTTTGGTTTCATATTATTTTGACATTATAGGTATGAATTCCTCTGTGTGTCAACAGTTTTTTATCCAAGCTCGGTTGAGAAAAACACTTGAGACTAGGGGGTTTATTTATTCACAATGGACTCCAATTCAATGTTTATTATATTTTTCTTACACAGTGAAACCTTTGGGATAGTATTTGAACTTGTGATCATGCTCCCCTCCTTAGTGCTACAGGGCCTCAATTTCTTAGGTATTTCTTTCAACTTTTTGGTCTTGGTGTGTGGGGTCTGCTACCTTAGAAAATTTTCAATTTGGTTTTAGTATTTTCGTCTTCCTTGGTTAATTAGTGTCACAAGGGATTTATTGTACTTTCTTAGTTGTGATTTGGGATGCATTTATTTCAATTTTAGGTTTACCCATGAATTTCCCTTGTGTTGGTCTCATGACGGTTCCAAAACCATTAGTCAATGTTTAATCATTGATTATCGTCTTCCTTTCGACCTGCTACAAGTACTTGTATATTGTGTCAATGTTAATTCTTGCTTCTATATCCTGTCTAATGTAGTCTATTATGGTGTACTCCCCTTATTGCTAGGTGGCTTGGTTCATTACAAGGTGTCACCCATAATTCCGTTTTCCCTTCTATCCAGAGGTTTTTTAAGAAGGTGTGGCTTGTCCTTAGCTCTATGCATCATGGGCCTTGGTGATGGTATCATCCTCTTTCGAAATCTGTCATATCTGTCTTTTTTTAATTTTCCCTTGTGTCTAATCAATATCCCTACCGGTGGTTTTGTAACTTATCTTTGTTTTCCTTCTTGTGCATTCCTTTTCTTGATTATGCTACCTCGTTAGAGAATGGAAATTCAAAGGGAAGGTTCCAGTTTAAGATCTAATCATCACTCTAGACGCCTCTTTGGATGGACTTATGTGGCATCTATGTTTGATACAATACCTTAAGAAGTTCGTAAGGAGATTCTACATATCGAATATCGGTAATTTGGGGACAAAGCTTAATTTTTAGATTAATAAGTTAGAAATCAGGAACTCAAGTGGATTTCTAACCGTGGTAAATTCAAAAAGTGAAAGTTGCACTTCATAAATTGTTTCAGGTTATCAACAAGTCGACTCCTTGCTATTTTTGGTCATCCACGAAAAAAAGGTGAATCATTACAGGATATATGCATGGAAGGAGGATTTGAAATGCCTTCTCAGAAGCATCAAGTACTGATGGATGATATTCTTGTACACCTACAAAGAGTGGAAAGATATGTTGTATCAGATACATAGCCTGACTGGAGAAACATCTATGATTCTCAAGTGTTGATTGATACTCCACTGGTCAATATTGCTCCCCCTCTCAACTTTGTCCCGTTTGCGAATGGTGAACCAATGTCTCTAGTGGTCATTTCTGAATAGCAGTACATGTTTCATTGTCGCTTTTGGTTTTGGCAGTTTGTTCGAGTATGGTGGGCCCTCTCATACCCTGGTGGATTTCATAGGCGACGACATACACTACTACACTAAGGGGTTTTTAAGACATTTTTTTAAGACAAAAGAAATATTTTGTCTTAAAAAGTCACTTTTTATTTTTGTTATTTTATGTTAAAATTTAATATCAATTGAATTGTCTTAAATATAACATTTAAGAAAAAAATAATTTGAGACAAAACTTTATATTTAAGACAAAAACAATTTGAGACAAAAAAAATTAAGACAAAAAAATTTAAGACAAAAGTATTTTAAGAAAAAAAATTATCTTTAAGAAAAAACGAGTTTGAGACATAAATATTTTAAGAAAAAACTTTATATTTAAGACAAAAGCAGTGTGAGACAAATATATTTTAAGACAAAAGGAATTTGAGACAAAAATATTTTAAGACAAAATTTTAGATTTAAGACAAAATCACTTTGAGACAAAAATATTTAAGATAGAACTTTATATTTAAGACAATGGTGACTTAAGACAATGACAATTAAGATGAAACCCATTTAAGATAGCTATCAATTAGAACAAAATCATTAGCATTCGGAAGTTTGCATTAAAATATCCATGAGTGGATAGTGGATAAAATTATATTTTTTATTTTTGAAAATAGATATTCAAACCACATGAAATTTAATCATGTCATATTTATTTCTTTTATATTATATTTTTCTTTTTTCATTAAACCACATTCTAAAAATGTAATAAATATATAGATAAAAAATATTAATTTTTGGTTGGCAACTCAAGGGGATTTGAACTTTGAATCTCGTGTTTTAACCATAGTTGCTCAAACACTAATATTCTTGGGCATATTATGTTTTTTCCTTCTAACTGCTCCAAATACAATCTCTAAGAACTAGTAGGGTCCAAGGAAAAGAGCTACAAGTTCCCCAAATCTGATCTACATTTCATGGAAAATCACATTTTCCCCAAATGTCCTCCACATATTTTCCTTGGCGTATTGGAGTTTGAAAAATACATAGGATTCCATAAGTAATCCTAATCATAAGAATCAACTTTCCTAATGACTATGAGGACTTAAAAATAAAAATAAAAACATCTTAACTTATGCCTAAAATTACTAAAATTTCCTATCCCAAATATGAAATTAGAAATTCTACAAAATTATAGGGCAACAAAGAAACCAACTTCCTCTTCTAAAAATCTCTAAGACCTTATGGAGGACAAATACAAATTTTGAAATAAATTGAAATCAATAGCTAAAAATGTATCCTTGTAGGCCACCCCCTTTAACAATAGTAATACCAATGTCCTTTACCAACTAGAAGGAACTCGATCTTTACATAATTCTCTCTTAGATCCCCTTAACCCATTGCAATGATTTTCTTTGATGCCTACCTAGTTGCAAGCACATTAAGAAGCAATGTAGCATATTGTTGGTTGAGGATTTCGATAAGTATGTGATTTTGTTGACATCTTGTGACTGTCCCATATGTGAATATATAAAATCTTGGATGCATGTCGCCCTCACACTATAACAAGACTTAGTACTGCCTATCATACCGTGTCACTCCCTCCTTGAGACACCTAAAACTCGCTAACACTCCATATCACACACTCTTATTCATTCATTTATGAATTTTAACCTAGTGCGCCTCTGTTATGTTTTCCTGGCACTCCCTAACACTCCTTAGCACACATTGGCACACCTTGGCACTTGAAACAACTTTGTATTCTTTCGTAGCACTCTAACATGCCTTGGCACTTCCTATAATACCATGTAAATTCCTTCTTAGCACACCTGGAACTGGCTTATACTTCATCTCCATGCATTTGAAACTAGTGCCCCCTTGTGTTTCCCTGACACTTGTTCCTCACACTCCCTAGCATGTGTTCATGCTACACCCTGGCACCTCCCACATCTTGGCATGCATATCATGCCTTGGAATTGCCTAACATGTCTCAGTACTTCTAGGAATTCCCTGACACACCTTGGTATTCCTTAGCTTTCATGTAGTCATAGATAACCTTTCTTTTTTTGTGACTTGGGAACCCAACAAAGTCATTGTAAAATCGATGTTGTGCCCAATCCAAAGTTTCCCCTTGTCTAAAACTACTTTCTACAACCCTTTATGTAACCATAGGATTACCTCCTACAAGTCTTATTCTGCCCTTCCCCTAACACACTTTATCCTTGATACACTTGGAATTCGGTGACATTACTTGGCACACACTCTTATTCGTTCATTTCCATGCATTTGAACTAGTTCTCCCTTGCAATATCATGGCACTCCCTAGCACTCCTCAACATCCATTAATACTTTCTGGCATGTGTTAGCATGCATTTTCATTCCTTGGCACGCATTGACACTCCTTAGTTATCATGCCCTCACAATTACCCTTACTTTTTTGGAACTTGGGTACCTAACCAAGTCTTGCCTTGACTATAACAACTTGACCAAGTTACGGTTACTACAACTATATTGTGCCTTGTTCACCTAAGAAATGACTATAACCCCTCACCCATTTAACTCCATAAACCCTAAACCCCTAACCCAATTAACCCCCTAAACCCTTAACCCCTAACCCCTTAAACCCTAATTCCTGACCACTAACCCATTTAACCCCTTAAAACCCTAAAACCCCAACCCATTTAACCCCCAAACCCTAACCCCTAAAATACTTAACTTCTAAATCCCCTAACCCCCTAAACATCTAACCCCTTAACCCCTATCCCCTAAGCCCTAAAATCCTTAATTGCTAAACACCCTAACCCCCTAAACCTATAAACCCCTAAACCCATTTAACCCCATAAAACCTTAACGTCTAACCCTTAACCCCTAACCCTTTAAGCCCTAATTCCCAACCCCTAACCCATTTAACCCCCTAAACCCCTAAAACCCTAACCCATTTAACCCCTAAATCCTAAACCTCTAAACCCTTAAACCCATAAACCACTAACACCTAAACCCCTAACCCCTTAACCCCTAAACCCCTAAATCGTTAATGCTTAACCATTAACCCATTAACCCCTCACCCCTAACCCCTAAAATCCTTAACTGCTAAATCCACTAAGCCCTAAGCCCCTAATCCCTAATCCCTTAACCATTAGCTCATTATTCACCTAACCCCTAACTGCGCCTAAATCCCCTAAACCCTATGCCCCCAATCCCTAATCCCTTAAACACTAACTCATTATTCATCTAACTCCTAAAATGCGCCTAAATCCCCTAACCCCTAACCCTTAAGCCCCCAATCCCTAACCCCATAACCACTAACGAGAATATACCACAGTGGGCATGCATAAGAAGAAGAACCAAAGAAATCAAATTCAATAAAAGAAGCACAACCACCACTCCAAACTCGCTTCTCTAAAACACATACAACCGCAATAAATCCCACTGAAGCTTACAAATTTATCAAGCCCTAATTAACTTAATAAAAAATTCAACAAGCCAACATGCTACAATTTTTTGAGTCACCCCAAAATCAATTAGTAATTATTGCATGAATGTACATTAGTTTGTAATTTATTTAAAAGGTTGAAATTCTCTCAAGAGCGTATAGAATATATCCAAGAGTTAAAAAAATGGAAATTTTGCTTACCTCCACAAGGTATCATCACACCCGGATAGGTGAAAACATACAAGTCTAAATCTTCTACCTCTAAGTCTCAATGGCACTTCAACATGTCAATAACATACTTGCAACAATGCTTAATTATTTTTGTCTATTGGCTAAAGAGATGTACATCTATCCATCCAAAAATAAACATATAAATCAATCCAACACCATAAATTGTGCTAAATAGTTCATCATGTTATTTCAAATATTACAATATTGTCTTATATTAGCTCACATATTCCTTGAATATTTGAAATCCAAACTACCTTAGCACAGTATACCAGAAATATTTGTACTCTAAAAGACAAAAAAAGACAAAAAACTAAAATAGGAACTTTAACTCTAATCTAGACACTTCATTCTTAGGAACATGATATCTAATGAAGATGACACGTGGAAAAAAAAGGCTTCATATATTTTCTATCACATGTCAAGCTGAGTGAAAAAACACATGCATAGAACACATCAGAAATAGGGTTGATATATCGATTTTTATTATATGGTTTCAAATCCTTCTTGTCTTCTTCAAAGGGGTTTATGGAGGTCTTAAAAAATACTTCCTTTTGCTAATCTAATGGATTTTTTCTTTCACACATGTATGGAAACGTACTTTCCAAATCATATTGTAATAGATTCATAAGGTGATATTATTGGTATTAACTACACCTTAGTTGGAGACATCATTTTTATTGTAGGGGTTGGTACCTTTCAATTGGATGTGGTTGGTGATGTGAAGACTACTCAACTTCTAGGAAAGATTCATACTAACGCTAACAAGCTTATGGATGCTTGTTTACAAAGGGAGACGCCTCTAAACTTAACTCATTGGATTCTTTGTTTGTTCATGCTAATTATTGCTCTCAACTTTCCTTCTCCAAGGAGTTGAGACTATTTGCTTCATTTAGTTTACATGGCCCGATGAAAGAAGAAGAATGGAGATTGTCTCCATATCTTTTCCATTTTGCTAAGTTACAATTAAAAATAGTCAAATTCTATAGCCAATAGACTAATAGCCTCTTGATACACCTTTAGTGAGCTATGCATAGCTCTCACCTATCAATGTAGCTCAATGAAATGACATCTAATAGCTCCAAGACACCATTATAAATGGACTAGTTGTGAAGTTGTTGTTAAATTATCGCCTCCAAATGTTCAATTATCATGAATTTTGGGGGAGGGGGATCTTTTGGTGTACTGAATGGGGCAAGGGGACATAAGGGTAGCATGGATGGGTAGAAGTGAGAGGTTCGAGCATGGTTTACTGAGATCTATAATCTTAACATTAGAGAATGAGAAGGAGCCTTAGGGCCTTATGACATGGGGGTAGGGGACCTATAGGTAAGACAATGAGAGAAATTTATACAGGAAAACCCGATAGTTTTGACAAGGGGATTAGGGGCCACATTATCACAACCCATACACAGTTAACCCATAACCACTAAAATACCTATCCCTTTAACCCCAAAGCCACAATCCCTTAACCCCTACACACATAACTCATAGCAAATTAACCCCTTGATCCCTTAAACCCAAAGCCACTAACCCCTTAACCCCTAACCCCTAACTTAGAATCCTTGAACCCCATAAACCCTAATCCCATATCCTCTTAAACCTTGACCCTTAACCCATAACCCCTAACCCCTAAAATCATTAACCACTAACCCCCTAACTCGCTGACACCTAAATACCATAACCCTTAGGCACTTAACCCCTAAATCCCCTGACATGTAAGCCCTTCATGGTTAATCTTTAACCCCTGAATCCCTTAACCACTAAGTAATTAACTTCTAACCTGTAAAATCCCTATACCTCAACCCCCTAACCTCTAAATCCCATAAGCCCTAACCCTTTACCCTTTACCCTTAACCCCTTTCTCCTAAAACCTTAAACCCCTTAACTCCTAGAACCCCTTATCCTTTCTCCCAAACCACAAGTGCTCCAACACTAATATTCTTGGGAATATTATGCTTTTTCCTGCTAACTGCTCCAAATACAACCTCTAAGAGCTAGTACGGTCCAAGGAAAAGAGCTACAAGTTCCCCAAATCTGATCTAAATTTTATGGACAATCACACTTCCCCCAAATGTCCTCCACATATTTTCCTTGGTGTATTGGAGTTTGAAAAATACATAGGATGCCACAAGTAATCCTAATCATAAGACTCAACTTTCCTAATGAATAGGAGGCCTTAAAAATCAAACAACATCTTAACTTATGCCAAATATGAAATTATAAATTCTACAAAATTATAGGGCAACAAGGAAACCAACTTCCTCCTATAAATCTCTAAGACCTTCTCGAGGACAAATACAAATTTTGAAATAAATTGTTGAAATTATGCTCTCGCATCAATAGCTACCAATGTATCCTTGTAGGCCACCCGCTTTAACAATAGTAATACCAATGTCCTTTACCTAGAAGAAGCTCCTTACATAATTCTCTCTTAGATCCCCTTAACCCATTATGATTGTCTTTGATTCCTACCTAGTTGCAAGAACATTTTGAAGCAATTTAGCATATTCTTGGTTGAGGATTTCGATAAGTATGTGATTTTTTTTACATCTTGTGACTATCCCATATGTGAATATATGATCCAGGTGGATATTGGTGGTCGCCCACCTATTCCACTTGGGCCTCCACCATTGTCTATTTCAGTTTTTCAGTTTCGGCACAGTTTACTATTTTTAGCAGTTTTTCGGGTCCTAAACTTCCGGAGCCGTTTTGAGGCCCTAAACGACGTTTTTTGGGAAAACGGAGAGCAACATGGGTCCATGGACCGATGTTGCTCGTTCCAAATTTGTAGTCCTCGGATAGATCTTTCTAAAGAGGTATGGTACGCGTCAAACGAAGATCGTATGCCAAAGTTACGCCCCTGGGAAGTTGAAACACCAATTTACCCAAACGGGGCCCATAGTTTTGGCGCTTCATCTCCTAGGGTTAGGGTTTTGGCTGTTTAGGATTTCCTATTGTTTCTAAATGATAAATAGGCCCTCGAGCCTCATTGTAACTCAGTTCAGAGACCTGTAGCCGCCACATCTCTTCTCAGAGATAGCTACCAGCGCCCTAGCTAGTTTTATTTCCATTCTGTCTGTAAGCAAATTTCAGTTCTTTGATATTAATGAAATGAAGTGTTATTTCCGCCGCATCTCTGTATTTATGGTTATGTGTTTATTCTGTTGCGTTCCTGCATAAATCCGGATCAGTGGTATCAGAGCGGTCTGCTTTTTCTCGATCCTTCTTTGCATGTCCCCAACGAGGTCGGGGTATAAGGAGCTAGGGCTTGATCTGGTGGAACCTTTGCAAGATCGGCCTCGCAAACCTCGACGGACGCCCATGGGGGATGAAAAGAAAGATGAGGGAGCAGGAGATCCTATCAAAATATTGCTCGAGGAGGCCCTCGAAAGACAAAGGAACGTGATGATGGATAACTTTGCTCAGATCCTTCAACGGCTACCCACCGGCGGCGCATCTACATCCAGCAGCCACTCGGGAGGCGCGACTCCTTTTAAGGTACAAGTAAATTTTGACATTCCCATATTTGAGGGTCAAATAGATGCAGATGCCGTAGATAGATGGTTGAATCTGTTAGAAGGATATTTCTCAGTTCATGACTTTTCAGACCGGGAGAAGATTATTTTTGCACTCCTCAAAGCTACCCCCCATGTTAAGGACTGGTGGGAAACCTACTGTGAGAACAAGAACCAGACAGAACCCTCTCTGTTCTCGGCCGTACCAACTTGGAATTCTTTCCGAGACGCCGTCAAGGAACAGTACTATCCCGTGGGGAGCTATGAGGACAAGTACATACAATGGACCACGCTGCGACAACAAAGGGATCAAGATGTGCATGAGCTGACGAATCTGTTCCATACCCTGCGCACAAAGTTGGGTATCAAAGATTCAGAGAAACATCTGGTGCTAAAGTATCGCAACTGTCTGCACAAATACATTCAGGAGGAAATGGAGTTCCTTGACATCTCCTCGCTTGGTACGGCATACCGGTATGCTGCCAAGATTGAGCAGAAATTCAAGTAGAAGAAGCAAGACTTTGGATCTGCGAATCAAAAGCAAGGGAAAGGTGCTTCCAAACCGCAGAACAAAGGACCGAGCCAAGGAATGGCGGCTAAAGACAACTCATCGAAGCCACAAGAAAAGAACAGCACTGCAAAGCCAAAGAAGGACACGGGAAAGTGGTGTGAGTTCCATAAGATCTCCACTCACAACACAAGTGAGTGTCGGGCCAAGCAGTCGCTAGTGGCCGAGATGAGGGCTTCTAAGCCAGATGCATGCTCTGACTCCGAATCAGAACCTGAAAAGGCGAATAAAAAAGGGAAACAGATTATTGATGCGGAGCCCAACACCACTGTTGCCACTGCAAAGATCCAAAAGGAGGAACCGGAAGATCCAGAGGAGGAGGAACATCTCTTCCACTCCCAGATGTGGGTAAAAGGCTCCCTGGTACAGTTCATTGTCGACAATGGGAGCCAAAAGAACCTCATTTCAGCAGACGCCGTGAAGCAGTTGGGCTTGCCGACCACAGCTCACCCACATCCATACACCATCGGGTGGCTTCACCAAGGACGAGATCTCCGCGTCAGCCGGCAATGTCGCCTTCCCTATAGCATCAAGCCCTTCACGGATGAGGTATTATGTGACATTGCTCCTATTGATGTTTATGATGTATTATTAGGACAACCATACTTGTGGAAGCGTCATGCTGTGTATGAGTCTCGGCCTCGTGCTGTTATTGTTACTTTGGGAAATAAGTTGTACAGGATACCAGAGGTACCACCTCCTGCCGCCATCTCTTTGGTTACTGCAAAACAATGCAGTAAGCTCATTTCCCAAACCAGGAAATTCGTTTTCCTGATGATCCGCCCCCAGGGCAAGAAGAAGACTGTGGCCACGACCTCCAAACAGGGCTCCTCTGCACAACAACAACAAATGGATAAGGTTGTGGAGGAGTACGGGGACATATTCACCTCACCCACAGGGGTTCCTCTGCACTGTCTAGTCAAGCACCCGATTGATCTGACCCCCGGTGCGCCGCTACCTAATGGACCGATCTATCAGCGCTCTGTTCTGGAGAATGACGAAATCAAGAGGCAGATTCAGGAGCTGTTGCAGAAAGGTCACATCAGACCAAGTTCATCGCCCTGTGGGAGCCCGATCGTGTTGGTACAGAAGAAGGATGGGACGTGGAGACTCTGTATTGACTATCGGGCGCTGAACAAGATCACTGTCCGGAATAAGTACCCAATCCCACGGATTGATGACCTTCTGGACCAACTCAAAGGTGCAAAATATTTCAGCAAGATCGACCTGAAGTCTGGGTATCACCAGGTACCAATTGAACCCTCTGATGTGTGGAAGACTGCCTTCAAAGCCAAGGAAGGCCTTTTCGAATGGCCGGTCATGCCTTTCAGGTTGACGAATGCTCCCGCCACCTTCATGAGGATGATGGATGACATCTTGCGGCCATTCACCAACTCATTTGTAGTGGTGTACTTGGATGATATTCTGATCTTCAGCCAGACTTGGGAAGAGCACCTTCACCACATCCGACAAGTCCTTCAAACACTGCGGCAACACAAGTTGTGTGCCAATTTGGAGAAGTGCACTTTTGGCATGACCCAGGTTCAATATCTGGGATACATTATTGATGAAAGGGGGGTGCATGTGGATCCAGCCAAGATCCAAGTCATTCGGGATTGGCCAGCCCCAACCACTATAACAGCGCTTCGCAGCTTTCTGGGTCTTGCTAATTTCTATCGGAGGTTCGTGTTGGGATTCTCTCATATCACTTGGCCCTTGAGTCAAGTCACCAAGGGAGGAGCGAGAGCAAAATTTTTTTTGGTCGGAACCTCAACAGAAGGCGTTCACAGAACTGAAAAACCGCCTCTGTTCTGCCCCAGTGCTCACTTTACCAGACTTGCAACAGCCATTTGAGATCGAGACAGATGCCTCTGACTATGCTATTGGGGCAGTTCTTACTCAACAGGGACATCCAGTGGCATTTTACAGTGAGACATTGTCTGAAACAGTTCGCAAGTACCCCACATATGACAAAGAAATGTACTCCATTGTGCAAGCTTGTCAACAATGGAAGCATTACATTTTGGGGAAGGAAACAATCATCCACACAGACCACAGGCCCCTGTAGTTCATACAGACACAAGGGAAGTTGCAGAATGATCGCCATCAGAAGTGGTCCACATATCTGCAACAGTTTCATTTGAACATCAAGTACAAGAAGGGTAGCACCAATAATGTTGCAGATTGCCTCAACCGACCACCGATCGTGGCGCTCACCACCGTGCTCAACTCTTGTGGGCACGAGACTTCTGATTGGCCGCTTCTCTATGAGAGTGACCCAGAATTCGGCCACACTTACAAGGCACTCTTTGGGGGCACGCAAGTTCCAAATTTTCACCTCCAAGATGCACTTTTATGTCACCTGGGACACCTTTGTGTTCCTTCAAGCGAGCGTGCCAAGATGATATGGGAAGCACACTACAGTCGAGTCGCCGGGCATTTCGGGGTCGAGAAAATAGTAGCAATACTACATAAGTATTTCTATTGGCCGAACCTTCGAAAGGATGTCGAGAAGCACATCAGATCTTGCACTGCTTGTGCCATTGCCAAACCGACCATCAAGAAGCAAGGCCTATATACTCCACTACCTACCCCTAGTCGACCGTGGGAATCCATCTCCATGGATTACATGCCGGGCCTGCCTTCTACTAAGAATGGAAATGACTGTGTTTTCGTGGTCGTTGACAGATTCTCGAAGATGGCCATCATGGCGGCCTGTAAGAAGAATATCACAGCAGAAGCCACTGCTAAACTCTTCTTTGAACGAGTGTGGGTGCACTTTGGGATCCCACAATCTATCATATCAGATCGAGATAGCAGGTTCCTCAGCACATTTTGGTCCAGCCTCTGGTCGATGTTGGATACCAAGCTCACCAAGTCCACAGCTTTCCATCCCCAAACAGATGGCCAGATAGAGGTTGTCAACAGAATGATTGTACACATTCTGCGCATGTACAATTCAAAGCATCCACGCATATGGGACGAGAGCCCCCCTTATGTACAACATAGTTATAATTGGGCTCTCCACAGTTCAATCGGCCATAGCCCCTTTCAGGTGGGCTTGGGATTCCAGCCACTATGTCCCATTGACGTAGCCATGCCATTTGTAGCTGCTCAGGCCAATTCAGCTCATGTCCAGTCTGAAGTTGACAAAGCCAGTAGCTTCATCGAGCACATTCAACACATCCGCCAACAGGTTCATGATATATTGGATAGAGCCAATGCCAAGTACAAGCAACACCATGATCAACACCGGGTGCCACACAACTTCCAGGTGGGTGACAAAGTATGGCTACATTTGCAGAAGGAGCGCCTCACTGGACCCCACCGCAAGCTTCGCCCGCTCCGATACGGTCCGTACACCATCACCAAGGCCGTAGGGAACAATGCATTCGAGCTCAGTATTCCACCATTCCTTGGTCTGCACCCAGTCTTCAATGTGGATCGCCTTCGTCCTTACTTCCCACCTCTACTGGACACCTCGGACATTGCAGAACAACTCACACCAACCGAGTTAAATCCAGACTGCATGGAACAGGCCACCACAAATTGCATCATGGACATGCAAATCAAGAACACTCGCCAGCAGAAGATCCAACTATATCGGGTTGTCAAAGCTGGCCAACTCCTGCACCAAGGAAAGTGGTTCACCAGGGACCAAGTTCAGCATAAATTTCCTCATCTCATGGAGGAACTTAACGCAATGGGGACCATTGCTTCCTAAGGGGGGAGGAATGATCCAGGTGGATATTGGTGGTCACCGCCTATTCCACTTGGGGCCCCACCATTGTCTATTTCAGTTTTTCAGTTTCGGCACAGTTTACTATTTTTAGCAGTTTTTCGGGTCCTAAACTTCCGGAGCCGTTTTGAGGCCCTAAACGACGTTTTTTTGGAAAACGGAGAGCAACATGGGTCCATGGACCGATGTTGCTCGTTCCAAATTTGTAGTCCTCGGATAGATCTTTCTAACGAGGTATGGTACGCGTCAAACGGAGATCGTATGTCAAAGTTACGCCCCTGGGAAGTTGAAACACCAATTTACCCAAACGGGGCCCATAGTTTTGGCGCTTCATCTCCTAGGGTTAGGGTTTTGGCTGTTTAGGATTTCCCATTGTTTCTAAATAATAAATAGGCTCTCGAGCCTCATTGTAACTCAGTTCAGAGGCCTGTAGCCGCCACATCTCTTCTCAGAGATAGCTACCAGCGCCCTAGCTAGTTTTATTTCCATTCTGTCTGTAAGCAAATTTCAGTTCTTTGATATTAATGAAATGAAGTGTTATTTCCGCTGCATCTCTGTATTTATGTTTATATGTTTATTCTGTTGCGTTCCTGCATAAATCCGGATCAATATATAAAATCATTTTTTCTATACCAGTTTGAGGACTTATACCATCAGGTGTGTGCACTAACATGGATGGAACACTAACTACATGTTGTATATATTGTAATGTAAATGAATAATCTCTTTTGGAAAAGGTTCCACTCATGATGCCATTTCGCAAATGCTTGCACTCACCAATTTTGGTCAGATTGGTGAGGTAGATTTTAAGGTCTCTTCCAATTTATAAACACATACAAAAAGTCATTGACGGACCTCTTGCTTTAATGCAATGGATACAACGTAAATAATTCTCCATGGAAAAATATTAACGGGTCCCCTATCATACCATGTTACTCCCTCCTCGAGATACCTAAAACTCACTAACACTCCCTATCACACACTCGTATTCATTCATTTATGCATTTTTACCTAGTGCTCTGCTATGTTTTCCTGGCACTCCCTAACACTCCTTAGCACACATTGGCGCACCTTGGAACTTGGAACATCTTTGTATGCTTCCCTAGCACTCTAACATGCCTTGGAACTTCGTAGAATACTGTGTCACTCCCTTATTAGCACACCTGGAACTGGCTGATACTTCATTTCCATGCATTTGAAACTAGTGATCCCTTGTGTTTCCCTGACACTTGGCCCTCACACTCCCTAGTATGTGTTCATGCCACACTGTAGAACCTGGCACATCTTGGAATGCCTCTCATGCCTTGGAACTGCCTAGCATGTGTTAGTACTTCTGGGCACTCCCTGCCACACCTTGGTATTCCTTTGCTTTCATGCCGTCATAGATAGCCTTACTTTTTTTGCGACTTGGGAACCCAACCAAGTCATTGGAAAATCAATGTTGTGCCCAACCCAAATGTTGTTCCCAACACTTTCTGGCATGTGTTAGCATCCCTTTTCAATCCTTGGCATGCACCGAGACTCCTTAGTTATCATGCCCTTACAATTACCCTATTTCCCGATCCTTAACCCATTTAACCCCCTAAACCCCTAAAACCCTAACCCAATTAACCCCCAAAACTCTAACCCCTAAAATCCTTAACTGCTAAATCCCCTAACCCCCTAAACCTCTAAACGCCTAACCCATTTAACCCCCTAAACCTCTAACCCCTTAATCTCTACCCCTATAACCCCCCTTCAACCCACTAACAATATGTGGATGACTCTCTTCTTATGGGCTCTCCCTCGGTCAAAGAAGCTCTTTCCGGGAAAAACAAAGAAAACACTGAATGGAGGGAATGACTCGAGGCCCCGGAATGGGTCCAGCAAAATCACTCTCAGGATTGGACTAACCTCGCTGATGAGCTAAGGATATCTACATTCAGTCTTAAAGGTAAAGCAGATATTTGGTGTCAAGATGTAAAGAACATTAGAGATATTTATGAGGTGTTGACTTGGAGTGAATTCGAGAGACTATTCAGGAAGAAGTATCTATCGAAGATGTACTATGATGACAAGGAAAAACAATTTTATGACCTAAATATGGACTCTATTATCGATGAGGAGTAAACTAGCAGATTTCTGGAGTTGTTGAGAAATGTGCCTTACCTTAAGGAGGAGAAGGCCAAGATTCAACGATTCATCAATGGGTTGTCGATAACATTCAAAGACAGGATTGAGTTTGATGAGCCTAGATCATTAAAGGAGGCCATCCGGAATCTAAAGCATTGTTATGAAGCTAAAGCATAGATCTGAGACTAACCGGACTGGAAAGGTAATGCAACAAATAAAGGGAAATGGGATAAGAACCGAGCAAGGCCTCGAGACATAGGTAAAAAAGAGAATGCTCTAAGTTACATTTCCATTTCCACATCTTTTCCATTTCGCTAAGTTACAAATAAAACGAGTCCAATTATATATGAAATAGACTAATAGCCTATTGATACACCTTTAGTGATTTATGCATAGCTCTCACCTTGCACAATAGATCAATGAAATGACATCTAATAGATATATCCTAAAAGAGTTTGATTTTATCCCCAAGACACCAATATAATGGAGTAGTTGTGAAGGCAATGATATCCATTGGGGATTTCCATTTTTTAAGCAACATACAAGAAAAATCTTGGTGTTGGAGGAAGAGATAAAAGATCTTTGCCAAAAACATAATATCATCACTCTCCTAGTGCCATTTCTGTTAACTCATTAGAATGCAGGTAATGCATAAGGATTCATCAGTATCTATGAAATTTTCTCTCTTTCCAATAACAAAATAGGTTCATCCTAATATTAATATATAAAATACGGTTCATTAATATGCATGGTTCATTTTTTTTTATGATTCTATTTCTCTAAAGGATATCTATTTTTGAATTTTGTTTGGTATAAGATATGGGGATACCTTTAAATATGAGGTAATTTTGGGTAAAATTATAAGTCGAACAAAAATTTGTGGTTTGAATTTCCTTTTTAGTAGTAGGCTACATGCAATTTCTATCAAAAGGTTTTGTTGTGGCCCAACATGGAATAATCTTTGGATGAAAATGTTCATTATGGGTGGTATGTTTTTTAGCTCTTCAACTCATTGGATTCTTTGTCTGTTCATGGTATTTGTTGTTCTCAACTTAGAATCCCTGAATCACCTTGAAAGGTCATGACAATGTAACTTTTGGAGGCATTGATGGACTACCCCCGCCCCCCCAAAAAAAGTCATTAGAATAAAAATTTTAGAAGCTTTTGTTAAATGATCGCCTCCAAATGTTCAATTCTCATGAATTTTGGGGGAGGGGGATATTTTGGTGTATTGAATGGGGCAAGGGGACATAAGGGTATAATGGATGGGTAGAAGTGAGAGGTTAGTGCATGGTATATTGATATCTATAATACTAACATTAGAGAATGAGAAGGAGCCTTAGGGCTTTATGCCACAAGGGCTAGGGTACCTATAAGTAAGGAAAGGAGAGAAATTGATAGGGGAACCTCCAATAGTTGTGATAAGGGAATTATTGGACACATTATGACAACCCATAATAAATTAACACATAAACACTAAAGTCTCTATCCCTTTAAGCCCAAAGCCACAATCCCTTAACCCCTACACTCGTAGCTCATAAAAATTTAACCCCTTGATCCCTTAAACCCAAAGACACTAACCCCTTAACCCCAAACCCCTAACATCGAATCCTTGAAACCCATAAACCCTAATCCAATATCCTCTTAAAACTTGACCCTTAATCCTGCAAGATTCTATCCTATACCTATTCTATTTGAAACATTTCTATTGGTCGTTAAAATCCCCATCAATCCTTAGTTAAAGTGTCATGCTTTGAAGCATTGATCTTAAAATAATGTTTTATATTAGGGTATTATACATCCTCGGGGTCTCTAATATTTCGTTTTCTTTCGACAACCCAACCCTCGTTGAAGAATCGATGCCGAATACTTTGATCCACAACAAGAATGATTTTGTAATACATATGTAGAGACATATAGATGAAATTACCCCCTAGCCACCACTATATTATACACATTGATTCAATGGATAGGGGTTTGTAGTTATCATTCAATGGAATCACTTCTAACCAGTATCGATCACTATTTCTCTTCTGGCTTGTTCTTGACTTAATGGCCACCTTCTTCGATGTCGTTCCTTTGGAAGTTGGAAAAGAGATTTTATTGTTGAAAAGTAAAGAGGTTGAGGGTCTCCCTTATCACTCAGATTTTGAGGTGATGGGCGAGGATTTGAAATGGATACAAGACCCTAGAAAACCTCGGAAAAAAAAAAAAAAAATTCTATCACAATTCAGTTTTGATGTTGATTCTCCTGTCCCCATCTTGCTTTTATCATGTAAGCTTCCTTGACCATAAATAATCCTTTCATAGCATAGCCCCATATCAATATGTCTGACCCTTCCTCGAAGGTGATACTTCTTGATTCTAGCTCCTTTAAATGTATCCATTGATCTGAACTCATCGCATTTGGACAATCTGTCATTTTTTCCATCTTCTCCATCCACCCTTAATGGTCTCTTCCCTCCAGTATTGGTTTACCATGTTATAATCGGTGTTCATAGCATAAGTGAACCATTCACTTAACTCTTGTCCAGGGAATAATTTTCCCCTATGTTGCTAGGATTCATTCCAAAAGAGAGTTTTTTTTCCATTCATTATTTCCCAGAACAAATGTTACAAAATAAGATCTTTGTTTTGGGCTGCTAGATTCCATATGGTCGATCGTTTAGGGGGATCCTGGTATCTTAAAATATCCTCTGTATGTTTGGGCATGCCATATTTCCTCTTCCATATATGCTTCCACAGTCCCGTTCCTCCCTGTTCCCATATCCACCATAATTTCGCCCCCAATACCTAGTTGAGAATAAATGGGTCTCTAAGGCCTAGTCCCCCTTCCATATTAGGTTTGATGAGGTTAGACCATGGTACCAAGGACCATCTTTTCAATTGTTGGACCCCTCCCCAAAGGAATTTCTTGAATATTTCCTCCATTTTGCTGCAGATTTTTTTGATAATAAATTAACTCTTCATTAATAGCGATGGAATTTGATGGGCAAGTTGTGGTAAGAGGGATGATTTGCCATAAGGTCAAAATTGGAGGGATGATTGGTAACCCCCTAACCCCTAACCCTTAACCCATAACCCCTTAAACCCTGATTCCCAACCTCTAACCCATTTAACCCCATATACCCCTAAACCCTAACCCATTTAACCCCTTAAACCCTAAACCCCTAACCCCTTAAACCCTAATTCCCAACCCCTAACCCATTTAACCCCATAAACCCCTAAAACCTTAACCCATTTAACCCCATAAACCATAAACCTATAAACCCTTAAACCCCTAAATCACTAACACCTAAACCCCTAACCCCTTAACCCATAAACCCCTAGATCGTTAACACTTAATCCATAACCCATTAACCCCTAAAATCCTTAATTGTTAAATCCCCTAACCCCTAAGCCCCTAATCGCTAATCCCTTAACCACTAACTCATTATTCACCTAACCCCTAATAGTGACTAAATCCCCTAAACCCTATGCCCCCAATCCATAATCCCTTAACCATTATCTCATTACTTCTCTAACCCCTAAATGCGCCTAAATCCCCTAACCCCTAACTGCCCAATTCCTAACCCCTTAACCACTAGCTCATTATTCCCCTAACCCAAATCCCTAATCCCTTAACCACTAACAAATTATTCCCCTAACCCCTAAATGCGCTTAAATCCCCTAACCCCTAAGCCCCCAATCCCTATCCCCTTAACCACTAACTCATTATTCCCCTAACCCATAAACCCTTAACCTCTAACTCCTAAGCCCCTATTCCTCTAGCCCCTAATCCCTAATCCCTTAACCACTAGCTCATTATTCCCTGACCCTTATAACAATCCTTAAAACTTGTTGGGATTAGCCATTCCAAACAAAAGCTGGTTTAGTTGGGACCTACGATCAAGTTAATTCCCCCTTGTTGGCAAGGTGGAATTTTTTCCCTGTCATAAACCTTATAGTCCTTAATCCCTCTAACATATAACCTATATTGTTGTTAATTCATATTAACTTTAATCCTAAGCCCTAATTCCTCTAAAACTTATAAGACCCAATCCTTATAACCCTTGCCACACTTAATACCTAAAGATTACAACCCTTATCCTCTGAAAGAATTTACCTCTCTAAGATGTAATACATATAATCATTGACACCTGACCACTATAATCCTTAACACATATAAACCATAACCATAATACTATAACCATTATATCTCTTCACATTTTACCATCATAAACCCTAAATTTTATTATAACCTTTAATCCCTATCTCTTTTTAAACCCTAAAACCCCTAATATAACCTTATAACCCATATTTAAAATAATCCCTAATGTTTACAAACTTAGTCCTTATAATCCTTGCATTAAAACCCCTAACCTTACAATTCATATTTCTAACAATGCTTAGCCTTCACAGCCCTTGGTCCTTATAATCCTTGCATTATAACACCAAAACCTTATCCTTGTAACTAAAACCATCACTTAGTGACTATAAGCACCTTATCTTAAGCACAATGTACAAACTTGATCACCACTTTCATAGGAATTATCTTAGTCCAAGCTGACCATTGACATTGGCATGAACCTGTAATTCCCCTAGTCATACTTTATTGGTGATCATTGTAGTACCATGGTTTTATTAAACCACAGATGAGATGACCACGTAGGGAACTCAACATTGGTGTAGGATCATCCGTTGTTGTTGTAGGTGTTGGAACTTCGTCGCTAGTGCAAAAATGATTGCATGGTGACACAAAACTAATGCAATTGCATTGGAGTATGTATCAACATGCCATGCCATGCACAATGCCTGATTAAGTAAACACTTAGGTGCATAATAAATATCTCAATCATAACTATATGTTTATTATACACCCATGTTCACTTTGTGAATATGGAGGTTAGGGGTGATATCATAGAGCCATTTAATACACGAGTAAACTTTTCTATAGTGAGAAAAATTTGACGACACAGATAGTCATGATTCTCATTCATCCAAAACCACAATGAAATTTGGACAATACGAATTGACCTAGAACTTGAAAAAACTTGTAAAAGCATTGTTCCACTATGAATGAGCTTTGGATCATAGTAGAACTCTGCCCGTGCCTAAAATTTCTACCAAATCATTACCAAATGCTTAGCTTATTTTGTGACACTCGATAAATTTTAAATAACTACCTAATCTTATAGAAAACTTCTTTCTAATTGTTGATATATGATGATAAAAAGAGTTAAAATTCTGATTGATTTACAACTTTACTTGTTTTTTTTTCTACTATTTAAGTTGATCATGAACCAAAAAAAACTTTTAAAATATATTGTTTCACCACGAATAAGCCATAAATTGTAGTAGACTCTACTTATATCTACCTTTTCTACCAAATTCTTACCATCTTTATTAGTGGGAAGAAAATCTATAGACTTCAAAAACATAAGTTATTTTAATAATTGACCTTTGACTAACCATATGATCTTTATATTACCACTTCATTCTCATAATTCATCTTTATATTAGTGTTTTAAAATATTAAATTAATATAAATTTAGAAATATAAACACATTTATTTTGTAAAGAAAAAGATTCTCATATTACGAAAGATCTACAAAATAATTCCAAATTGTACACAATATTTACGAATTGACATTATAAGGGAACAAAAATAATTAGTTGTAATATAAATTACATCATGTCTACATACCACACAACATTTCAATAGGAGTCTAAATATGGAGACTATAGCAATGTTATAAATACCTCTAAACATTTGATCATAATAAATTATAGTATATTGAAAAAAATTGCTACGGTTCAAAATATATTATAAACCGTGCATGGTAAGGCTGAGAAACCATAGTTTAATTACAAAAAAAAATAATCATATACTGTATGTTTGCATCACATATTCTCTGTTGAGAAAATCATAACAGATACACCCGATGGGTTTCCTTTATGAGAGAAGACTAAAAATTGGTTGAGTGGTAAATTGTGAGATTCCTTCTATGTTAAAAAAACTTGAACAAGTAACCTAAGGTTCGAAGACCATAAATTTCTTTCAAAAAATGAAGTATTTTTATATTATTGTTTTAAAATATTAACTTAATATAAATTTATCGATACATAGTGACTTAGTCCTTGATACGTATTCACTTAGACCAAACTTTCTTCCGAGTTCTGAATCTCAAAAGGGTGATCAGTATGCAACTGCTGCGAAATCTATGGCGAGAACGAAGAAAATAAAATATGGGGTTTCTAGATTGGGGTTTCTTGGGCCAACAATGCGTATTGCTTCTATGATGGCGGAGGACTTTAGTTTTCGGTCCTTCTCTCAGCTTCTCGTAGGACCGCAGATCAAAACCCCACAGGGCCAAGAACAAAACTTGAAGCCCTCATCACCCGTGTGTTTTAATGGTAGCAACAGCATCAGCGGTAAGGATAATGATCATTTTAGTATTTCAGGAGGTTTGTGGATAGATTGGTGCCGATGAGAGGTTTTGGGCAGGCCATAAACTGCCTACGAGGATTGGTGGCAGAAAGTTTGCAGAGAGATTGGCTACCCGAGGGGGATTCAATGCACCCAGATTGAATAAAACTCAGTTTAAGTGCTTGTCATCTGTTTCTTCACTTGGTGGGTTGAGATCTCCTTATTTGACCATCCCCCTAGTCTCAACCCTACTACCTTGCTGGATTCCCCTGTTCTGCTCTCTAAATCTCAGGTATGAAAAAACCAGGTTTCGCTATGTTTTTTTGAATACTCACAATGATTACCCTTTCTTCGTTTCCTATGTCAAGATTTATGAACTTGTTTAAATGCAAACCCTTGCTTTCCATGGATGCTAACATAAGGGCTTGAGTAACATTAGCTCGATATTGAAAGATTCCTAAATGCAATTCCTGTCACCAGGGATTCGGATTCATACCCTACTCTTCAAAGTTCAAAAACATTATTGAGAACCAAGGAGGAAACACTATGAATTTCCACTGATGTATAACACTACCAATTTCTAATATTGGGCATAGTGATACCATGTACACTATTAAATTTATATGCTAGCAATGCATTGCACCTTATTTTCCCCTTGTCTGGTTCTCATATCGAAACCAACTACTTGCATTATTGTCTTTCTTTCCTTTCTTTCCGTTGCATAATAGGCAGTTCCATAGCCTTGGCAATTCAGTAACCCTCCACAGTCACCGGTGTTGCCACTACAAAACCTCACCCCACCACATAAACATGGAATTCGTATTGAATTTAGTATGCATGTGTAAGAAGCTTAAGAAATATTTAGGCATTCAATGACATAATGAACATTAGGACTTCTATAAATCTTAGGTTATTTGAAGTGCTCCTAATTCTGATTTTGGGCCGGAAAATCTTGGGGCTTAAATGTAACTCCATGCTTGTTAGCATGCCATTTCTCATTGTTTAAAGGACACCATCGATCTTCGATAGTTTTTCATCCTAAAAATCTTCCATTTTTCCTCTTCTCCCTTCACATCTAGCATATCCATAGCTACAACACTTATCTTCACTACATTTTAATAGAACACAAATATTTTAATTGTGCACAGCTGAAAAAGATATGGATCATAGGAGTTTCAGTGTTTGTTGTGACCAAGAAGCATGAAAAATGCAGTGTGAAACTCAAGACTCCTTTGTCACTATGAGCATACAAGTCTTGTCTTGTAAATATTATTTAGCTATTTTCTTTACTAGGTAGGATTTTTCATTGAAGGTATAAGTCACTATTTTCATCACTTAAAAGAATAGAATTTGTGAAATATGAAGTTACAAATATACCATAGTGAAATATAATAGACAATTAGAGGCAACCAACCACCAAGAATCATAAACAGTTAACACATCCCACATACAAACTCTAGGTGTTTTGATAAAAGATTAAAAAAGAGCTACATTTGTAGAAGATAAAATGTAGAATAACCAAGTGAAGAGTGTATTGTAGAATTCAAACAGAATAACCCTAAACTAATTAAGAATACTTGCAATTAAGAAAAATGTAAACGAAGTCTAATGTTATTATACTCAAGGGAAAGGGATGCTTTAAGTGCCATCAGTTGGCCGAGTTTGATAAAACTCTTTAAGTGCCATAATTTTGGCTGAGTTTGATGATTTAAGTGGAAGTTTGATAAGATTCATTTACAGTCCCCATCCAAAATTATCTCCAATTTGAAAAAAACCCAAAAATTTACCCTTAGCCATATATATTGTACAATGTGGATCAAGCATTGCCCTTTACAAATTCATCATTCATTACAGATTACAAAACCAAGTAGTAGGTATGACCTACAAGATGACCTTAACCACCATATTTATGATCATAATTCATCATTTGTAATGGAAGATGTGTTTCTTTCTTCAAATTCAGTTTGCTTTGGAATTTTAAGACTTTCTTACAACACGTCTCTGATGCATGCCGTTCTTTTATAATATTGGAACTTTAATTATACCCACTCTCTACCTAGAATAATTGTTTTCTTTATCTTTCATTGGCCTTGCAGTAGATTATGGTTCTCTTATTATTATTTCATATATTTTATCATAAGAAAACCATGAAGAAATGTATGTCAATACATCAGATACAATAGGCTCCAAAGAAACTAGTCACTTAGAATCACCTGCAATTAATACTATAAAATGGAAGTATACAGTAAACTCATAAAAATGATAGGAGCTACATATTTAGATAATGACCAAATAAGTTATAATGCATTAAACACTTTAGGAACTTAAAGGCTATATGGTATTCAACAAGTATGGAATTAAACCCACAGTAGCACCTTTAAAATCCACACCCAAGTGAAAAAGAAGTTTGAATGGTGTAAGTTTGCTGCACTTTCCATGTTCCCGAAATATTTCAGTAATATATTTTATAGGAATATTCTCTAGAGTGAAACAACTGTTCCAAAAACATAGCGTTCCATGCATATGATATGCAGCCAAATCTCAGATCAAGCATCAACATTTTACTAGGATATGCACATCTAATTTGTAATAAAAACACTCAAATAAGGTAGTGCATTTATCCAATTTATAATCGATTTACTAGTAGAAATGTATATTTTAATTCCTTATCAATAATATTCATTCCAGAAACAGGTAATTTCGAAATTTTAGCTATACAGACGACTGAAAAATTACCAGCAATAGATTCTGATGACAAAAATGCGCAGGTGCATTTTAGATTGAGAAAATTTCTAGGGATAGATTCGATATATGATACATGCTCGAGTGGTAGTATTGATATATGATACATGCTCAAGTGGTAGTATTGATAAGTGAAGTTATTTCCTACATATCACATTCAGAGATTTTTTTTGGTGGATGTTTTGAACTAGCTAGGGTATGATGAATTATACTAGTTGATTCCAAAACCTTGAATGTGATTTATTAGCAAAAATTTCATCACAAAAATATGAATCACAAAAGCTAACCTAAAATAAAAGAAGTTGTTATAAGTTTGGGTTATTTCTAATGTTGGGTGGGACTATTATTATGCTCTCTACTAGGTCTAGATTCCTTTAAATTTCATAAAGTGACCTAATGAGCTTTTTTATCAAGATAATTATTGTTGTAGTGACTTCTAAACTAAAAATCACTAATATATATATGACTGCCACTATATTCTAGCAACATTACTCTTCCCTTCAAACTGAGAGGACGCCTTTCTTTACTCTGAAAAAACAGAATAATCATTTCCTATATTTGATTTTTGATGCATCAAGTTCATTGTAAATCTCTATTTTGAATGATTAGTGTCCATATTTGAGAGGAGGCCTATTTCTTTCCTGTGAAAAAATAGAATAATCTGTTGTTGATTTTTGATATAAATTCCTACAACCATATTCTCTTAATTTGTCAAGGTGACTAACCAAACATTACCTCGATCATGATCATTTTCTCTATTTGATGCATCAAGTTCATTGTAAATCTCTAGTTTGAAGTATTAGTGTCCATATTGTGTCTGATAAGGATTAGTGTCCATGTTGTGCCTGATAAGTAGAGTTGAAATAGGCATTTTATGGTCTAACTGCAATTTCTATTGCGTGGAACTATTATTATGTTCTGATAAGTAGAGTTGAAATAGGTATATGATGGTCTAACTGCAATTTCTATTAGGTGGAACTATTATTATGTTCTCTACTAGGTTTAGATTCCTTTAAATTTCATCTAGTGACTTAATGAGCTTTTATACCATGATAATTATTGTTATAGTGACTTCTAGACTAAAAATCACTCATGCATATGACTACCACTATATTCTAGCTACCTCACTCTTCCCTTCAAGCTGAGAGGAGGCCTTTCTTTCCTCTGAAAAAACAGAATAATCATTTCCTCACTCTTCCCTTCAAGTTGAGAGGAGGCCATTCTTTACTCTAAAAAAACAGAATAATCATTTCCTCTATTTGATGCATCAAGTTCATTGTAAATCTCTAGTTTGAAGGATTAGTGTCCATATTGTGCCTGATAAGTATATGACAGGGCGATAGGAGAGTTGAAATAGATATATGATGATCTAACTACAATTTGTTTTGCCTTTAAACAGGCACATCTGCAACATACTTTCGTGTTTCCCAAAAATAAAGTACAGATATGATTACGGTGTCCTGATTTTCCTCCTCACCTTCAATATGGTAGTGGTCTCAGGATCCCGCTCTGACAACGTTTTTCGTATTGCTGCTGAACGGCTTATTGCGATAGCCACTGGATTTGGCATTTTCCTCATCGCAACTTTCATAGTTTCTCCAAACTGAGCAGGCGAGGACCTTCACAACTTCACTATTCATAAGATGGAAGGCTTATCAAAGTCCATAAAAGGTACATAAACTACGGGAGGTGTCTTATTAAGTAATTCATAATCCAGAAATACTTTATGTAATATTCTATCATATGACGCATGGACAGAAGATGCGTGGTCCAGTATTTGAAGAACCCTAACGTCTTAGAGCCAGGAGAAATCGTAGAAGACCAAATCTGCCAAGGATACTGAAATCTCTTAGATTCCAAAACTAGTGAAGAATACTTGGTATATAAAATCTGATTTTGTGTTGAATTAGCTATAGGTTGAATTTTTGGTCACTTGTTAACAAGAAATGGGAATGTGAATGTTTTTGAGCTAAACTATCAATGCATTCATTTGTTGATTTTTCAGGCAACTTTTGCCAGCTAGGAGCCAAGACATAGTAAATTCAAATTCCGTCATCTGTGGAGGCAATATGCTAAAGTGGGAGGAACCCTACATCACTTGGCATACTCTGTTGTTGGCCTCCATGGATGTCTCCGCTCAGAGATTCAGGTGAGCCCTCAAATATTTTTTATCCAATCAACAATATTCATGTTCACTTTGGGCTTTAATTAACTTCCCATTCCCATTTATGGTTCAGGCACCTAATTTTACCATAGCGTCACTTGAAAACCCATTCACCAAAGTGGGCTTCCACGTATCCCATGTACTGCAACAGCTAGCAAAGAGCCTAATATGCATGGAGCAATGCCCTCCCTCACAAATCTTAATGGCCTACTATAACGATTCTAAAATACTTAATGTTTGGCGCACAACATGGTAGGAACTGAGGAATCCTCGATAATGACATATAAGAAGATATGCCGTAGACTCAAACAGATTCAACAACCTTTGCAGTAAAACTCTAGGAGTAGTCTCACCTATTTTTGCAATCTTTGTGACCTACTGTACACAGTAATAAATTGTAAAGAATCAGAATACCAAACACTGTTATCTGAAAGTTTTTCTTCCCGGTTTGTCAATGGCTACTGATAATGGTTGGTAATCTAATTACTAACAATTAATTACTATGTAGAGTGCGTCACAAAGCTTGAAAAAACAGGCCAGATGACTACCTGTGTATTACTCCAAAGCGTGTTGAATCTGTTTGAGTATAGTGCATATCTTCTTATATGTCATTATTGAGGATTCCTAAGTTCCTACCATGTTGTGCACCAAACATTAAGTATTTTAGATTCATTATAGTAGGAAATTACTTATTTTCATAAAAAAAACAAAGTTCAAAACTTAAATTACATGTTATTGGGAATGAAGTAAATACCCCCCAACTCAAGGCATCTTAAAAATAATTGTATCCAAGCGTGCCAAAAGGACTTAAAAGAACTTTTACAGAGATGGGTTGCATGTATCTCTTGCTTTATCACTGATATGGTGATAAAATTCCGTGTTTTTGTGGGTATGAATATGGAGCGCAAGGTGTATGATCTTAGAAATCATTGTATCCAAGCATGCCAAAAGAACTTAAAAGGACTTTTATAGAGATGGCTTGCATGTATCTCGTGCTTTATCAGGCATGTATCTCGTGCTTTGTTTATTTTTCAGGCAAATTTTTCTAGTTGGGAGCCAAGACATGGTAAATTCAGATTCAGTCAACCATGGAAGCAATATGTTAAAGTGGGAGGAACCCTACGTCACTTGGCACACTTTGCTGTTGGCCTACATGGATGTCTCCGCTCAGATATTCAGGTGAGGCCTCAAATATTCTTCATCCAATCAACAATATTCATGTTGCCTCTAACAATATTCATGTTAATTAATATCTCATTCCCATTTATGGTTCAGGCACCTCACCTTACCATAGCGGCACTTGAAAAACCATTCACCAAAGTGGGCTTCCACGTATCCCATGTACTGCAACAGCTAGCAGAGAGCATAAGATGCATGCAGCAATGCCCTCCCCCACAAATCTTAATGGAGAGCATGCACAATACAGTAGAAGATCTTAATACAGCATTTTGTCTTCGGTCCAACGTGTTCCACTTCATCCAACCGTTATGTTATGCAGATCAATGCAGTCTTTCAACTGTGGAGACTATTCAAACAGAAGGATACCCAAATAATCAACTTATATAGATATTAAAAAATGTTGATGAAAACCTCATTTATGATCAAGATGAAGACCAATCCAGCTCTAAACTGTCCTCAGAAGAACACCAATTCACCTCTGAGATATCCTCAGAAGAAAGAAAATCTACCTCTGAGATATCCTCATAAGGACACCAATATAGCTCTGAAATATCCTTAGAAGAACACCAAACCAGCTCTCAACTGTCAACATAAGAACTAGATTCACCTGCTAGAAGACAGGACATAGACAGAGAAATAAAATATAGTCTATCAGCCACTGGTCCTCATTCTATGAAAGGAAGATATGGTGTTGAATTGGCTGGCGTAATTCAACTAGCCACCTTTGCATCCCTTTTAATGGAGATTTTTTCAAGGCTAGAGCATGTCGTAGAAGCTATACACGAGCTCAGAATGCTTGCAGATTTTAAACCTTATGATTCTACAGAGTTTATAGTTGTGAAAATCCCTGTGAGCGTGCCATGAAATCAACAAATGTCATTTTTCATGTACTGCAATGCTTAGATGCTTCAAAAGGTGAAATAGTGAAACCTCCCTTATTGACAAATGCTCCATAGATATCCATTGTAGACTGTCACGATAATGACAATGGGATTTTGGAGATAGATCTAAGCCAATACCTGGGATGCCATTTAATACAACAACTGCAATCTTCATTGCTAAAAGGAGTGTCACTATACTTTAATCTACCGAGAAATTATTCTAAAAAAGATGCCCATGAAACATATACTTATTAAAAAAAAGACATTCTTACAACCAGCAAAGATTTATATTGCTATCAAACCAATTATACATCCAACAAAACTTTATACTGTTACTACTAAAACTTCTTTTTACCAATTAGGACAGTATATTTTAGTGCTTCCAAGTTCTTCAAGTAGAAATATCTTATTGGAGTTGACAATTCAAAATATTATCAGGTCCCTTTCTTTTTCTTCTTGTCTTAACACAAAATTGCGAATATATCCTGAAGAACTTGAGGCTAGTTGGCAATGGACTTACTTTTCAGGTCATTGAAATATATCAATGCTATCAATAGAGACTTATATAAATGTGAACTGCTTGTGTATGAATTTGTTAGAAATAGTCCTTGTGGCTTTTGGTTTAGACTTTCTAGTAGCATGGGAATATATTCCTGTTGTTTATGCTTACCAAACACAATAATCTAACTTTCTGATTTTCTTTCCCCCAAATCTAAGCATTTTTCTGACACAATTTCTTTTCTATGCAAAATATTGTGTTTTTTCTACAACTGCAGGTATCGCAAGGCTTCGTGAAACAAGGATATGGCTCCTTTAATGGAGGGAATTGATACACTTTTGATGTACCTTTACAGAGTTCTTGGACTTACAGAAGAAATGAAGCAAGTTGCATCCTCTAAAAATAGTTGTGTTGTGGTATGTAACTTTCATTGTAATTTATTATGCTGCTTTAATAAATAGTATTTTTTTCAAGTAAAACTGTGTATTCATTTGCACATTGTCAACAGAGGTCAATGTATGTTATTTTGCATTCTAGTTCCATAGTCCAACTTAGTGACTAGATGTCTTAAGATCATGTGTCCTTTCAAAACATTGTAATAGAGTGGGGTTCTAGAAATTATAAACCATGCTGCAAGAAGGATGGCCCTGTGGCTTGAATGCACAGTGCATGAGAAACTAGAAGCTTTGCTAGAAGAGTCTGGGCATTTACGAACACTTTCATTCTTGTATTGAAGTAAAGGATTACAACAATGAGCATTGGACACATGGAGAATAATAGCACAAATAAATTTGAAAATACCTTTGCAAGGGTCTCCTGTTATGCAGAAAAGAGGAAAGGAGTCAACTGGTATGACACATGATCAGCTGGCAACTATTGTAGAGGAAACACGATTTCTAGAAGAATCATCTTATCACAAGCTTGTCTACAACTGTTGTAGAGGAAACACAATTTCTAGAAGAATCATTTGATCACAAGCTTGTCTTGGAACATTTGACTTGGGTTTGTCATATAAACCCAATCACCTTTATTATAATTCATTGGAATTTGGTTGGTTTCATTGCCTTCTGTGTCTATATTTGAGGTTTTGTACTGAGATTATTTGGGCTTGCTGTCAGTGTTTTTCACTTCTAAGAATGCTTTGTTTTTGTTTTGATCTAATTATGTGTTGAACATTTTTTAAAAATCAATGCTTATTATACAATTTCAAGAACTGTACCAATTAGACCTGTGAATATTTGTTTGGATTTATCTATTGCTTAATGTATGGATAAAGGAGTCTGTCATCGGTAATTGCGAATTAAATTTTGTCATTTCAAAGTCGCCTTGAGTTAATGTGTTATATGGTTATTAGTGTTGTCTAGATCTCTCCAATGATGAAAACCTAGGTTGGACTTCCCTTATGTGTTTTGCTTGACGTAATTCATTAGAATCTGGTTGGCTTCATTGCCTTTTGTGTCTATACTTTTGGTTTTGTATTAAGATTGTTTGGGCTTGCTGTCAGTGTTTTTCACTTCTGAGAATGCTTTGGTTTTGTTTTGCTCTAAATATGCGTTGAATTTTTTTTTTAAATCAATGCTTATTATACAATTTCAGGGACTGTCATAACTCCTCACATAATTCTTTAAAGGGTGCTAGCTCATTGGTAGAGCACCTTCCATGCGGGAGGTTGGTGGTTTGATTCCACCGCACCCTAACATGAATTATTCAATGATATTGTTGATTTTTTTAATTAAATATTTTTATATTGATTTATTTTAATGGTGAGATATTTTTCTAGAGTCATTGTTTTATATTGTCTCTAGAAAGACAATAGATAGGATTAAAGACATTGTCTCCATAAAGACAATATGTCTTTAATTCCAACTATTGTCTTTGGAGAGACAAAAATGAAATTGTCTCAAGTTAAGACAATTTACCCAGAAATTGTCTTAAAACCCCCCTTTGTGTTGTAATGCAACTATTGTCTCTAGAGAGACAAAAATGAAATTGTCTCTGGAGAGACAAAAATGATTGTGTTATATATTGTCTTTATAGAGACAATATTTTAAGACAATTTAATTTTAAGACGATTTAATTTGAGACACTCGCTTAAAGACAATATTTAAGACAATACACAAGTTTTCTTTTGTCTCAAATTAAGACAATTTACCCAAAAATTGTCTTAAATATTGTCTTAAAACCCCCCTTTATGTTTCTAGTGATAGAGCATCAGAGTAGTTGCACACTTCTATCCTTGCCAACTCTTTGGTCACATAGTTTCACCTCTATGGTTTTGTGTTTTGATCTTTTTTGTACTCCAAACATAGAGCTTTGTAATGCATATATATGATATAGCTTGATAGTGGGCATGTTTGATAATTTTATTTTTATGGTAGTGTTATTTTTTTGAAGCACAATTTTTCTTAGGATAGTTACCAATTTTTATGGTTAGGAGAGTTATGCACTTGCAGATAAACTCATTAATATCCATGAATAATTTTCAAACATCTTTTGATTAATGGAAATTTTGTGCTAATTTATAAAAAATAATGATAAATCCAAAACATCATGAAGCCACATTGAACAAGATGCTTGAATAATGTATTTATGTGAAGGAAACGAGGTTGGTGTTCCAGACTGTAATCATGTCGCTAAATTCCCGAGTTGACATTGCCAAGATTTGAATTTTTCCTTCCAAATTCTATAATAGGGGGGCTAGATTAAATTATTGCAAATAAATCACTATAAAAGATATTTCTCACATTTCCCCAATGACTTATTACCTAGACCTGTGAATCCATTTCCATATATGTACTATGCCTTTGAATAAATCATGGGGCGTAGTATGTAGGATACAATTTGACCCAAAGAATTTGGCCTTCAATATTTTGTTACAACAGGTATATTGGAAGATTGGTGATTCCTTTCCATTTTATGCCCGCATAAACTAACCCATCAGTTTCTTATGACCATAATTTAAATAAGTCTTTTCATAAAGAAAAATGATAGGCATAATATTTAAACAAACACTTACTAGGAGTTACTTCCCACCATTATTTATTTAGGAGTAAAATCAATGTAAAGGTGTAGACATCTAAATTTATTTGTTCCTTCCAAACCAAGATTATATGATTAGATTTACATATTGACAACCATTACTTTATCATTTACCAATGCAAGTTATAATGTTTCTTGTAATTTCTTTGGAGCATAATTTCTAGTTTGAGTGACAAGCACTAAGTTATCCTCCAACAATTATTTAAATGAATTGTTAATTTTGCATTCAATAAATTTACATATAATCAAAATTTAACCATCATCAATATTTAACATCTTCCTCTTTAGTGTTCCCTTCTCCTCTACATAAAGTGTGTTGTCTTGGGGCAGTGTTAAAGTCATCACTTGGGGATCTAGTCACAATCCACATCAGAAAATTAATATGGGGATTGTAGCAATATAAATATTTTAATTTATTGAGACAAAAAAATGGGTTATGTTAATTTAAATTATAATGGTGGTTAAATTGGGTTTTAATGAGGGTGGTAGTATAGGCTTCTCACTGAGGTTGATTTTGGGATCTCCATGAATTGGAATGTGAAATTTTCAATGTTATGGAATATCATGGATATATACATATTGCATGTGTGTATATGTTGTATTGTCGGTTGTGCATATATTGTGACATTGAGGTTTTTTCTTAAATTTTAGGGTTGAGAGAGGATTTTATATGTGATATTACTTAATCTGTTATGAATTTTGAATAATTTTGGGATCTAGATGACTTGAAGTGTGAGAGTTTCAAGATAATGGAATGTTACAAATATGTATATATTGTAAATGTGTATATATTGTATTGATGTATATATTGTTAATATTTGGGGTTTGAAAACTTTTAGGGTTTAGAGAGAATTGGTATTTGATATTATGTAATGTAATGTAATATATATATATATATATATATATATATATATATATATATATATATATATATATATATATATATATATATATATATAATTAAAAAAATTACAATATGTTATTTTATGTAAATGATGTGATATTAGGAATGAGGTTACTATATAATATATAAAATTATTTATATGTTTCCTTCTCCATATATTCTGGTGCAAATGCTAGTTTTAAGATATTTAATAGTATAAATTAAAGTTTTATAGTTTGAAATATATTTTTATATTAAAAAAAAAATTAAACTTATTTATATATTAGAAATATAAATAAAATTGGATTATCTATAATTAATTTTGAATTATTGACTTGTCAAAAAGTATTTACAACGTCCTCTTCATAAACATCCTAATCTAGATAAATCAATATTCTTTCATCCAATTAAAAAAAAATTAGCCTAGAGCTCAGCCTACTATATATGAGAAATGAAAATATATTATTATATTATTAAAAACAAATAAAAATTATGTGGTTACCTTGTTTGTCCGTTGAACTACGCCTTAAGATAACAGGAGAACAAATCAGCAGTCTTGAGAGAACAAATCATTAGTTTGCATAGACAAGTGGTATTCAAAGACAATATAATGTTAATACGGATAGCCGGTGGAAGAATTCAAAAACTTATTTGTTGAAGCAAAGTCAAGTCAAAGTTAAAACCGAAAGGAGAATGTTGAATAGATATCCCGCCAAATACCAACAGACTTTTTTGGTTTAAACATGGTTGTGGTCAACTGGAATCCCGTCGTCCCCGCTCCGCACGGCTAAAAAAAATATTAAAGATGGTCGTATCGGACTTGAATTGACTTTCATAATTAACTCGCGGTTTTCTGTTTTTACGGTCTACAATGTTCAAATCATTATGTGGCTAAAACTGCGGATCTTGTTCTCATTTTATATATAGAATATGCAAATCTTGTTTTTAATTGAAGCATACAATTCCCTCGTCTTATATATATATATATGGAATGGTGGAACATCGTTGGCATGCACACTGCAGAGTCCCATATGTTGTGAGACCACCAGAATCGTAACGAATATCTACTTCGAACGAAGGGATTCTGCAACATGGTTAAGGTATTCTATATCATCGTATTTCTCTTCATTGTCATTGCTTTTCCTGCCAATGGACTCGAGCTTCCACACACTGTGTGCCTCCAAGAGTTTAACTATACGCAGGGCAGTACGTTAGAGAGCAATCTGAATACAGTCTTTAAGGGTCTTGTTCAAGACACCCCCCAAACTGGTTTTAACACTTGTGCGTATGGCCAAATATATGGCCTTCTACAATGTACGGGGGACACAACAGCCGAACAATGCCGCAACTGCTCACAACGAGCAGTGACTACAATTCGACAGAAAAGGGGAATACTGGAGGTGGTTTAATTCTATTGGAAGACTGCTTTTTAGTTATGAAAACTATGATTTCTTCGGACAAATGTCTACTGGCGGATGGTATAATTACAATAAAACCAATAAACGCCCCCGATGCTTATAACGTGCTGTTGAGAGCTCATTCAACAATTTGTCAGGGAGGCAGTTTCTACATTCACATTATGCTTCCGGAACAACTACAGACTCGTTGTCTCGAAGGATTTATGGTGAGGTGCAGTGCACAAGGGATATATCGAGTATCCTATGCAAAACTTGTCTCTTAAGTGCAATTAATTTTCTTTTATCAAGTATTCCTGGAAGCGCAGGAGCTACGGTTTTGAGCAAAAGCTGCACTGCTCATTATGAAATGTATCCTTTCTTTAACTCCATTTTGCTTCCATCTCCATCCACGGCAGAAGGGCCAGCTATTCCGCCAGTGGCTGAGAACTCAGAGTCGCCAGCTATTACACCGGTGGCTTATCAGCCAGGGAAGCAGATGAACCAAGCAAACAGAAACACTTCAAGGAAAATAATCATAATTTTAATTTTAGCTGTGCTTGGCGGCTTGCTTCTCTACTTTTCTCCAATTTAATGCTGTTTTTCGCTGTTGTGGTTGGGATAATTGTGTGGTGATGATCATGTGCAAGACGTTATTGAGATAATCGCTGTGTGGGCTTCATCAGGGTGATCATTCACTGTTGTGGAGTGGTCGCAATAATTGTCTGGTTACTCTCTTTCTCCGTCCTGTAACTTCAAATGAATAAGTTAAATTATTGAATAATTCTTTAATTTTTCTCCTCCAATTTAACTTAGCAACTCTGCTCGAATTTTGTTTTATGCTTTGCCAGGATAACAAATTTTCTAATTTTATTATATCCATTTAACAGATGCACGAGCGAAAATCTGACTTCTTAAAAACCACCAATGTAATCTACAGTTTTCATTGAATAAATCAACCTTATTCTCAGATAACAGCCATCCAATAAATAATCGATTCAACTCATCCATCCAAAATTACAACAACTCAGCCTTATGTCAAAATTAAACCACGTGCCAAAGTATATCCAAAAGGAAATAAGTGGATACATAACATGATATACTCCAAAAGTATGATGGATGCTCACTTAGCAGAGCCTCTAATGATTTTCATGATATAAGCATGATCTAGTCTGAAGGGGGAGATAGGCCCCTAGTTTATCATAGATATTTTTGTATAAACAGAACCACAAATCCTGCATGGACCATTGGTAATGCTTTATGGCCAGGAAATGATCTTTCTCTTATTTTTCCTGACACTGTTTATAATTTTGCAGGTTATAAGAAACTCTGGTTAGATATTTTAAATGTTGATGGAAAAGGAGAAACCCATTATACAAAAATAAAGTTCGGACCTACTTGGATAATGCAAAGAAATAGGCAAAGTGATTGGCTTAAGGACTGGTGGAATGACTATGGAGTAAATAAAATTTCTCTTGATCCAGTCTATTATGAATCCTATTTCCAAGACCATTGCAACTCGTGTTTTGAAAGAAATATTGGAGAATGCTTCCATGCTGCTTGCAATGTTGCTAGTGACCTCCTCAGACTTGATGATCATGACATCTTAAATCAATACATGATCGGGCATTATGAATGGTTAGTCATGACAAAGATTAAACATCAAATTGTTTTGAATAAACCTATGATTGTCAGATGAATCTATACAAAATCCTGGGATGAAGCCAGATACAAAAGATACCGATTTCCTGGTATCACCATCCTTGATGAACCTTCTTAAATGGTTTTTGTAGATTCCATAAAAATATCTACTTTGTAATGATGTCGAGTCACAGACTTAAAGTGACCAGTTTTCTCGTAGGCTTTCCGGTAAAAGGCTTCTACTGTGTAATTATTCTTTTAGTGGGTTTTATTAGAAGCATCCACATTGTAAGGTCATGATTGTTAGTTGTACAATGATTCGATTTTATCAGGAGACCCGGAGCACTTCTCTGATAGCTGTTGCGATTTGACCCACATCTACCCGATTGATTGATCAACGTACTAAGATTCTTTAGACATGTAGGACCAAATCTCAAGTGGTTGTCCCCTCTCTCTTCCTATAAAATAAGGGGAGTAAGGCTCATTTGGGCATGGGTTGTTTGGTACCGGATGTTTGAGTGTTAGAGAGAGAGAGTCGAAGAGTCTTTGTGTGTCAAGTGAGTCTGAGTTATTTCTTGCTCTGCATCTACGGGTTGATAAGCGTGATCTACTTGCATCACGAAGTAATAACCAGATTCTAGTCATTAGGTAGTTCTGAGAAGCCTTCGTATCAGTGTGCGCGCACTGGTAAGAACCTAAAGTGGCCAGAACACATAGGATTGTCTATATATGTTTTTTTGTGTCTTTGTTCAAAGACTGAGTATGTGAATCGACCAGGTAGCCTCCATAAAGCTATCTTAATTATTAAGAAGAAAATACTGGTAAACGCCATCACAGTCTATCTCAGAAAAGAACAATAAAGTCCTTATCTCTATGTAATCTGAATTCTTCTGATCAATAAAAGAGTGAGATTTATTCCGCATGATTTGAGTACTGAAAACTCTGAGCTTATTTTAAAGTCTATTGAGGTAGTATTTGTTTTATTTCTTTACACCAGAAGTTCACCAGAAGTTTGCCAAAGGGTAGAAGGGACACCAAGACCATTAAAAGGCGAGGGGAGCCGCAAATAAAGGTCTTCAGAGTGTGAAATACCCAAGTATTCGTGTATGGGTTCATGTATGGGTGAATAAGTATAAACAAATAAGAAACTTAGCAAGTCGAGTCAGCCTGTGTTGTTGTTGCAAGCTTTAGTTGGAAGCCGCTGCATAAAATTGGTATCAGAGCCAGAAGTGTCATCTGGTTCGTGAAGGTTAGTACTCAAACACTTTACTTTTTGTTGAAAAATGGATCCAGTCAGAAGATCAGTTTCTTTCCGAGAGTTGGATGAGAAAGATAAAGCTGAACAAAATCCTCTCAGAGATATGTTTTCTTCATCCTCAAGCCATCTTATAAACTCAGCCGAGCTTGAATATTTAGAGTGTCAACCATCTCCTAGATGGCAGTTACCAAGTATAAATGCATCCGATGTATATTCTGATTTGTCTACATTTCATTTGATTGTCGCTACAAGAATTTCCATAAAAGAATCCGTAAGTCAAATCCAAGAAAATTCTGAATGTGTGCAATCCATTCCTCTCCTCGATCCAAAAGTTCTTCAGGCAGAAGCTAAGAGGCTCAAAACCCAATTTCTTCATTTGGGATGTATCCGGGTAGCAATAAATGCTTTGACTCATAGAGGGCTAGAAACTTTTGTACTCGCCACGATCATAGATCTCACCCATAAAAAATATACAGACTCTTTGATAGGAGGGATAATAGCTCCTTTGTCTAATGGCCCAGTCTATTTGGATAGCTATCTAAATTTCTTTGTATATTTCTTTGATGAGCATATAAAGGATATATTACAGCTGTAGATCCAGACATCTGGATTTGATATGAGAAGAAAGGGACATAATATAGCCATCCAGACAAGAGGGTGTTTTAGGCACACCAACACCCTATATCCTGCTGTCCTTCATACTCCAAGTCAAGATTCTAAATCCAGTGTGGTGGTTCTAACAGATTCAAAAAATCAAAAGATAGAACACCAAACAATTAGATGGGAAGACCTCAATTTCCGTGAACATTGGGTTCTCCAAAATCCCAAGCCTCCTATAATGTAGATTATCACTTTGGCCAATGTCCAAGAAAATAAATCTTTTGTAGTAATCTCCTTTCCCAGAAGATTGAAAATAGATCACAGAAGAATGGATCAACTCTGCAAAAGTTCTACTCTGTATAAAAACCTTGAAGAAATAGATACTGCTTATTCCTTTCATTCATCTGTACATTGTTAGCATATTGAGTTGTTTGAGTTTGCACAGTTAGTTAAATTTTCCTCTGTAGAAGTTGTTTGCCCAAATTGTAAATCCAATGTAAATTTGAGTCAACTTACTGAACTTGTTCTTCATTATAACCATCATCCAAGGACTGGAGAAGCACCACCTTCTACATCAGTCAATCCATGTCCAAATCCTAAGTGTTCATACATCCCCTTTCCTCATGAGTCTGATCATATTTTGATGATGCATAGCCTACCTTATTTGGAACAAGAAGACCCAAGGCTTACAGAAATATTCAGCAATTTGAGACCTCCAGGAATGCCTAGATACAACATAGGATACTTGGAACAGTTGAACAGTTTAATTCCAAGTAGCAAATTTATAGATCTCCCTGCCGAATACAAAAAAGCCATCAGTACCAGAAATGAAAAAATTCTTTTCTATAATGGATGGGTGTGTAAAGCATAAATTAGATACCCAATGGATGAAATCACTGTTAAATTGGCATATGATGACTCATCTTGAGGCTGAATCTTTTGATCTCAGCACATCTAAAGAAGAAAGAATTAGGCTGGCTGTAGAGTGGAAAGAATATATGGATTCTAATAATAAATGGATATCTTTTTACACCTAGAAAAAGATTGTAGAACCAAAATATATCATGATGACAGATACAGTTTCATCTTCCACAACTCAACATTCATGGACTACTTTATATGGTAGTAAAGTTGAAACAAATACAACTTTTCCTCCGTACAAAGACATTATTTTAGGGGAAGCACAAAGTTCTTCCAAGGCTATCCCATTAGTGCTTAAATATGACAATGCTTTAGGAATAGATAGAAGGATACAAAAGGCTAGCGAACAAATAAACTGGACAAACACTGCAGTTAAAGTCTTAGAAATGAATGTTGCAAAGGCAGCCACAGTTAAAGAATATTTTAATGATATTCAAGTATCTGTTTTAGATGTAAATAATTCTTTAAATCATATTCAGTTTACTACTTCTTCTCTAAGAAGTTATACTAGAGAGTCCTTAGAGAAAATTGAAGTGGTAGAATCTAAAGTGGAAAAATAATTTCATTCTACCCAAGGACTCATAGAAAAAAATTTTGTACAGTTAGAAAGATATCAAATCAAAAGTGTGGAAAAACCAGTCCCAACATCCTTTTTATATAAAAGGATTGTACAGATCCGGCATCTTGTCAAGCCTATTGATAGATTTCCTCAATTACTTCCAAAAGAAGTAATCCAGTCCAGCAAAGAGGCAGAATCCTCAGAAAAGATCACTGTAGCCTCTTTATTCAAAGAGCCAGAAGAAAAATCTTCTTCAGGAATAGAAGCTTAGATCCTACCAATGTATGAACCACTAGAGAGTCAGTTCACAAGATATTCTGCTCCTGACTTGAGTGGTAAAGGGAAGATTCCTTAAACTCACACATTCCATCCAGATACACATAGGGAATGGAATATTGACAACTTAAGTGTGGGTCAGATCAGAAAAGTACTTGATATGATGTTCACAGAGTATAAACTCATGTGCTTAAGGGGGAAGTCCAAAATAGGAGCCTGTAAAACCATAATTCAATGTTTTATTGGTACATTACTTAGATGGTGGGAAACGGAGACTTCACCAACCCTTATAGCCAAAATGGAAAATGAAGTGTCGAAAGATGAAATTGGTGACATCATTCATAATACTAATGGGACTCCTCAGACTAATATGATAGGGGCCCTAATTTCTATGATTCAGGAACACTAGTGTGGATGAGAAATTGAGATAAAAAAATAAAATGAGATGATTCTCATGAATCTCAAATGCTATAAATTATCTCAATATGAAGACTTTCAAAGAGACTAGATGCAAAGGATATTTGAGGTAAAATACCCAAAAAAACCTGTTATGGAAACAAGTTAATCTTGCTGCTTTACCTTCGAAGTTTGTAGATCTTCTCAGACAACAAGATGCTTTTCAATTACCTTTTGAGTCTTTTACACGGGGAGAAATATATTCCATTATTACTAAAACTATGGTTTGTTTATGTAAAAATATGAAAGTTAACAAGTCTCTTCATAAATTATCAAGAATGCCTGACAGTAATTCAATCTGTCATAAATATGGTCTTTCTCTTAATGATCCCATTTCCAAAAAAAGAAAGGCTAAGAAGCAAGCTAAAAAGGCAAAGAAGCAGACAAGAGAATTGCCAACCAAGTATAGTAAATGTAAAAGGAGGTTTCAGCACAAATTCAGGAAAGGATACTAAAAATATATCCCCACAACCCATTATTATCAACCATTTGATATTCACTTGTGTACTCACAAGCAAGAAAAATGGGATAAGTTGACCTACTGGTTATGTGGCGAACCAGGTCATACATCAAGTAAATGTCCAGATGGTGAAGAGTCTAAAAAAAATAGAGGTAAGAAATCACAAGCCTTAGCCCATAACAAGAAAATTGTTAATATTGAGTCTCCTACATTATGTTTTAAATGTGGATCAAGAAGTCATAGGACTGAAAACTGTCCAAATATTGTTATGAGAGACCAACTTCAACAATTCCAGGCTGAAGATACCACCTCTGAATCTTAGAGTTCTTATTCTTCTTCCTCTGGTGAAGAACTCCATGCACATATGGCCACATGTTTATGTTCTGATTCAGAAAATTGTGATTGTCAATCTTTTTCTGAATCTAACTCTTCTGATGACGATTCTTCTGATTTTGAAGAATCCAATCCTCTTCAGCAGAAAAAAGAAAAAATTCTCATGGCCCAGACTGGTAATGATGCAGAATTAAAAATTATGTTCCAGGTTAGAGCACTTGATGAAGGTGAAATGAAAAATAAGCTTCCTGAAGCATTCTTAAGCCAAGTGTACAACACAAAGAAATCTTCTTCTAAACCATTTTTTATTAATGCATCCTATGAGAGAAATACCAAAGCCTTCCAGAGGAACCAACTACAAGACAAAATTCACCAACTCACTTTGGGGGAGGTAAGTAGGGAAATACATACCTTAAAATCAGAAATCTCTACTTTGAAAAATAAAGTCTCTTAGTTAGAAAAAGGCAAACAGTAAGAAGAAGAAGATGAAAGAGATTTTACTTCATTCAAAAATACAAATGTTGAAATCTTTGAAGGAAAAAAAGATACTGCCACTGGATTTAAAGATATGAGGATCCTAACTATTCAGTATCAACATCATCATGTAATGCTTCACATTTGTATTGAAGGACAAATGTTTTCTCTTAGAACATTAATTGACTCTGGTGCAGATATTAATGTTCTCCATAGAAAAATCATCCCATCCAAATATTGGGTAAAAGAATTTAGAAAAGTTGTTGGATTGGGAGATAAAGAATTATAGTATGAAGTTCCTAAAGATAATATTTGTTTTGATGAAAATTGTGTTAAACTAAAATTTGCAGTTGCAGATATTCCTATTGACTGCATTTTAGGAAATGTATTTTTAGCAGCAGTGGAACCGCATGGGTCAACTAGAATGATAGATAACAAAGATGGTTATTTCATTACTGTGCCTAAATCAGATGGGAGTTGCAAAAATCAAGTTGCCATATATATCTACTTCCAAAATTTCTACCATGGTTCAGGCTATGCAACAACTTGGAATGGCCAGTAAGAAATTAGATGAATTGAAATATTTAAAGGCGACGTTGAGCATTGGAGAACAACTGCTTTCTCCAAGTATCAAAAGGAAAACCTCAGATCTAAAGCAAAGATTCGAATCAGAATGTTGTGCAGAAGAACCGAATGCTTTTTGGCACAGGAAACAACATTTTGTTTAATTTCCCTATAAGTCAGACTATGAAGGTAGACCTTGCAAAAGTAAGGCAATTCCAATGAACAAAGAATACAGAGATTCCAGCACGGTTCTAGCAAAAATCGTCAAATGCTACAACGCAAGTTCCTAATTGCGAATAAACAGACCAACGATGGAGGCCTACCTGGAGTCCAATGCTATGATTCGTAGAAGAGACAGCGTTCCCGTTCCTCAGCCTCGGCAGATCATGATCCCCACGATCTCCGTGGATGGACACCTGCACATGCAAGAAACAACACGAATACAAGCATAAAATCCAGAATACGCAACTATATATCAGTCATAAAGGATATAACTCATCATTATCATAAGTGAAAAACACAGTGGAACCATAACCAGTAGTCATTCATTAATAAGCAATCGAAAGAGAGTACAACCAATGTTCTGACACTGAGGTCTCCTTCGGAAGGGTCTCTAGTCGTGCACATCTCGCAAAGCCTAGCAGGGATGGGACAAGCCTCTCTTAGAGTCTCTCGACGATAGTCTCCTTGCTTGAGTCGGCCTTAAGGGAAAAATGAGGGCTCTTGCAGCATGAAGGCTCTTGGGAATTTGGAGATTCAAGGTTTAGGCACTTCAAGACTAGCTTGCAATGGCAATGAGCTAGCTTTTATAGAAGGAGGAAGGGGAGTTGGGATCCCTATAATTGTGGGATTGGCCCTATCATCAAGGAAGCTTCCATGAGAGGTGGAAAACCACTTCCTCTCTATGGAAATCCGTAGCCAAACTTCCCAACTCAAGATAGATACTAGTTTCTGAGTTTGTTGAAATGAAACTTCCGCCATTCTTATTTAAAAAACACTCCTTAAATTGGCTGGCGCGACTGCGACTCTGGGACAGAGCGCTAGTTGGCGCAGCCTCTTTGTAGGATTTTCCCCATTGGCATGAGTGATGAACTGGATACCCACGCCAATGCAAAAAGGGATGTTTTTATGGTTTTTTGCAAGGAGATGTCTTTAGGGCAATTGAAGCTCATGTTTAGAGGAATGCAATGATAATGGTTTCAAGGCATGACATTGCTCACAGGTCACATAATGGGCCCTCCAATGTGCGGGACGGGAAATGGTAGGGACGGTGAAAAATTTCTGTGTAACAGATACCCCTTAAAGCATGAGGCCTGAGAGAGAGAGAGGGGTGAAATGCTTTACGAGAACGTGTCCAACTGAAGCTCCGCCGTCGAAAAACCTACGTGGAGAAATACAACTGATATCTCAAGTACATGATGTATATGCGGTATGGGCGCAGCCATCTGAAACAGAGTACACTATAATCCAGATCCAAGGTATGGGCGCAGCCATCCAGTGAGGATCAATAAATAGACTCAGGTATGGTCGCAGCCATCCATTGAATAAGTCATGTAAATAATCATAATAATCCACAATATCGCAGCCTGGATTACAACAGACACAATCCAGGGTCTTGCGCTCCATCTCGACCCAAACAAAGTACAAGTTCAAGCATGCGAATATGTGAACTAAAGTCGAACATGCAAGAACATCGTCTGATTACCAGCCAATGATGAGAGCTGTTAACAGACGTGAGAGGAACCACCAATAATGACGATGGCCCTCAGGGTACTACAGGTACAATCTACTGCGTGTGAATCAATGAGCTGGCGTCGAACACCCGTAGAATCACTCGATCAGAGGCCAATGATGAAAACCTCTCGTCGAATGCGACGAACCTACCATTGAGTCATGTAGGCTCCAAGGTACCATAAAGGAGTCTCTAGATCAGCTTCCTGGATAATGAGCTGAAGTCGACAGGAAGTGACCTTGATCGAAGGTGGGCCATAATGTTTCCCACATCATCGACACGAGACAGATGAACATGATGTTTTTGTTGTGAATCGGGATCATATGAGAATCAGAGGAAGGTTGATATTTGCAGAGGTCAACTTCTCTTGAACATATAACGGCACAAATAGTGGTTTTGGCAGTATTTGACATCAACGGATCAGAGGTCATGGTGACGAGGCAATGAGCAGAGGAGAGGTCAAAAAGGATTACCCAAACCCACGGAAGCAAGTGAAAAACGAGATGAGATGTCCCCAACCTGACACGAATGCAGACAAGTGCCATGTTCAAGAGCGACATACTGCCGACACGACAATGATGATGGTTCCATTTTCCCCCACCATTTCTGGCGAGTACCCCAATTATTTTTGATAACAAGCTTGAAGGGGATAGCATATGCTTGTAATATAAGTCCGCCTTTGGGGCGAATCCATCCTAGTACATTTAACGAGCCCTAGGAAGGAGCGACTCGAACACTGTCATTACGACTAAGTCCGATGTCATCAGGGTTTAACGAGTCTGACAAAGGAAGAACTCGACGTCTTTTCATGTTTAGAGAGTTTGAAAAGACAGCAGAAAAGTAAACTCCAGCAGTCCCTTTTCGTAAATAGTTTCCCAGATCCGAAAAGGTAGAAAACAATATCCGGAAAAACCTCCTAGTCGCGATAGGCTAGGGTATTCCTTTTTCGTAATCAATCCATCCCAGCCCGAAAAAGGGTTAAACTTATACTGGGTGAATGTCGATTCGTGTCCATTTTAACAAGATCGAAACGACAAGGGCCTCGGCAATCTTTTCATGTTTAGAGAGTCAGAAAAGAGCTGAAAGATGACTCCAAAGTGACTTTTTCGTGTATTTACCGAGTCCGAAAAAGTATAAAATACAACTCGTTTTCACCGTTAAAGTCGCGGAAAGACCTGTTGCTGCACATACCAAGCAAGCGTAAAACCCATTTCCGACATAACACATTAAAATATTTGGGAAAAATAACTTTTAAAACCTATCCTGTGTCGAAAAAGTTATAAATATGCCAAAATGGTAAAAACAAAATTACATTTAGTATTTACCTTGGAGAAAAGCAGCAGTGGTCCATTTGGTGTGCAAAACTTCTGACGGCGATTGCGACAGATCCGGTTTACCATTCAGATTCTCGTCTGTTACAGGTAAGAGGCGCTTCCCTGTGCTTCATTTCAATCCAATTTCTAATAGTTTTCCCTCATGTATCAGACTTCTGTGGCCACTCTTTAAATTTTTAGGGTTGCGGTGATTGGCGCGGGTATCGGGCACGGACCCGTGCTAATGGGCTTTTATATGTAAAGGCCTCACGCCACCTGGTGCGACTGTTCACAAAACAGCCGTGCCAGCGGCCGAACCCAAATTTCCGCCTAAAAATTCGAGATTTTAACCAATTTGAATGAATTTTGAAGCCCAACAGAGATCTAATTAAGGGTTTGTGACCATGTGGATGCAGGAAATCAAGCAAAATGGTGATTGAGTGGAAAGAAAGAGAGCATGGAGAAGAGGATGAACAGGCCATAGAAAATGAGGCTTGCATGAATGCCCTCAGAAAATGTGGGCTAAAGAAGTTCTTCCTAACACCGTGCTTACGAGCTCAACCTGAGCTCCTCCAGTATCTGATCAATATGTGGGATGAACAGAAACAAGTGTTCAAGTTACGAGACCAGGTGTTGGAACTGGAGGTCTCTGATGTGTATTTTATAACCAGACTGTCTCGCAGAGGTCCGGTGCCCATCTTGACTGGGAGCAGACCATCCGGCGAGAAGATGGAGGAAGTGATGGCACGAGTGTGCCCAAGGGCACAAATGGGATCAGGGAGTAAAAAGGTGGATATTCACACCATCCCCGATCTGGCATTGAGGGTTGTCCTACATACCATCACACGGGTTGCAGGGTCGCAGGCACCGCACGAGGCCACGAAGGCCCAAGTCTTGCTGGCCTCAGAGTGCATGACTCCACTTTTGTTTGACTGGGCTACAACAGTAACAATAAACATCAAGAGACAACTCACGAAATGCAAGCAAGCCAAACTGAAACAATTCGGCTACAGTTCCATCCTGGTATCGTTTATTCTGGAGCAATTACCAATATTCCAAGGCCAAGGGGCCATCGTAGCTGAGCCGATTCCACGAGAGCCAAGAATGGCTCGCTGGGAAGCACTAATGCCGAGAGCTGGTGGAGGCCAACAGATGTCGTGGAGGCCGGAGTTTTTTGGGTGGTTACGGTGCCAGTTGATCGTAGTGGAGGATTGGCCATATGCAGGAACTGATTTCACTGGAGACCTGGATCTCCCACTGCCAGAAGGAGATGACTGGGACGAGGAGTTGTGTATGACCTCATCTCTTGATCTTTTCGTTTTATGATTATTTTTTTTAATACACATTAGTCCTAACACATTTTATGTGTATGCAGATGTGGGCCCCGAGAGACCAGCCGGTATGTCTCCAATCGCGCGAAGGACTCTTATCGCCCCTGATCCTCAGGCAGAGGGTACAGGAGGGGAGGAGTTGATCCAGAATCTCGAAGGTATTGCCCGAGGGATCCTGGACTATGCTCGGCTGGCGGATGTACCGATGGCGTACCAGCGACATACGGTGGGAGTACCTAGTCGAATCCACCGACTTCAGAGACGCTTAGTGCGTGCAGTTACGTGTTATCATGAGCACCATGCGGATTAGACTCTTAGGGCTTTTACCACACATATTTTTTGAGAGACATACCGTCTCCGGATGTATTTAAGATGATTATGTATATTTTTTATCTTATGTGACACACACTGTGCAAACATTTCGGCATATATATATATATATACATATGACTATTTTGGATGGATCTTTTACATGTGATGATGTTTTCTATATGTCATGCAAATTTCTAGTACAAATGTAATCTAATGTATTAGTTACATAACAAACGACCCAATGCGAAATGTATTCACACAATGTATCTACTCACACATTTCATTTTTATGCAACCTTAAAAGCACACATGAACACACACATATGCAAACTATGCTTAAAATGAGGAAGACGGGCATGCCCCCAGCATGGTGTCTCAATTCGATGTGCATGCCCCCCAAGCTTCAGTCCATTGAAAATGGAGTGAAGGTTCAAAACAAAAAGTCGAATTGAACATGCTCATGTTTCATTATTTTAACAAGGTTGACACACTTAAAAGAACTATCCTCAAACAGCTTGTTTCATTGTTTTTAGGAGCTCGACACAAGTAGAGGAACTATGCTCCAAGAACCTGGTTTCATTTTTTAAAGAGATTGACACAGGGAGGAAACCGTGCTCTAAGAACCTGGTTTCATTTTTTAAAGAGCTTGACACAGGGAGGAAACCGTGCTCTAACCAACTTACATCAAAATGAAAAAGAAGGCAGTGCTTCCAAGAGTTCCACTCCCGATGGAAGGAAAACATCCTGGAAGTCAGGACCTAATGCCCCCAGTACACTATGCACGACGGCGTTATCACTGAGTGCGAGTATAGGGTAGGTAGACACATAGTTGACCTGCGATGGAGCAGATACAACGGGTGGATAAAAACCTGGAGGGGGTGATGGTGGACCAGTTTCCACATTAGGACCAAAAAATGAAAGTTGGTCAATGGTCATGATCCGTCCTTCATGCAGAAAACAGGCCACACGAAAAAGGGAGGAGACAAGCGCTCCCATGGCATAGGTGTAATCGCGCCCCAGGAGCAGATTGAAATCCAAGGGGCCTGGAATGACCATCACGTCCATATGGATGGTTTTACCTCCCAAAGTAACCGGTAACCTTGGAAGGATCCCCAACATTTGACTCGTCCTTCTGTTAAAAGTCAACAGATTCTGCGTAACAGGCGCAAGCGGTGGCGAACCGAAAGCTTGCCAGGTAGTTGAGGATAGAATACTAATAGATGCACCTTCACCTATAATGGTGCTGGGTACGACCAGAACAAGAGCCTGTACTGTGATCTCGAAAGGCACGTAAGACGGAAGGCGGAATCCTGCAAATCGACTCCAATCAAAGGAGGCGACCAGACTACTCGGAGGGGATACCATCGAACCGAGAAGGTCTTCCCTTGGTGTTACGGAAGAAGGAGCATCCTCCATAACCTCCATCTCGAAGGCGGGAGGGATATCCTCTGGAGCCTCCATCATGGGAGGCGGAGGAGGAGCTTCTTGAAGTACGGGGACGGGAGAATCTTTCTCCAAGTCTGAAGAATCTGAAGAAATCAGAAGGACATGGGGGGTGTGAGATCCACTCTCGACAGAAAAGACCTGGTGCACCACGGACGGGGCCAGTTCAACCGATCCTACGACCAATGGTTGGTCAGGGATGGATTCGTGAATTTGAATTTCTGGGGGAGTGGGATCGACCAAGGATGACCCTTGACCAATCGTAGGATCAGCTGGCAGAGGACTCAAAGAAAGCCGGTTATAACCAGGTGGAAGACGTGGTGTAGAACCAGTTGGGTTGTCCAAAACTCGCTTGGCTTCATCCATATAAGGACAAAGGTGAATGGCATGATGCCCTTCACACAACTTACAGGGATTGTTGATCTTACCCTGCTTCTTAAGAGCCTTATCAGTACCAGTTGAAGACGTGCCCCAAACCTGGCTCTTGGAAGTCAAAGGCAACGGCGGACGGTCGTCGGACCATGCTTCGAGCACCTTGGGGATGCCAGGGCAGTCTCGAAGAAGATGGTCTCCCGTGCACAACAGGAAAGGGAACTTGACTTTCCGTGGGGGGTTGGAAGGTTTATCAAGAGGAGATATTTCAGAAACAGTGGCTTCACTTTTAGCCTCTCGCTTATTAGAATTCTTCTTCTTTGTCTTCTTCTTCTTCTTCTTAACCACCTGGTTACTCGAATCCAGGCTTTCACCAGGTGAAGTAGAAGAGGAGGACACAGAAACAGGCGAAGAAGGGGAGAGGTCCACCTTGGAATCAACATGAGGTTGTTCAGGTGGAGGAATTGATTGAACAGTAGCGGAGATATTTGGGACCACAGAGGTTGAAAAAAACCAAACAGGCAACCCAACAGTTAACCCAGGAAGGGACAACGTCGCCATGTAAGGAGCACCAACATTCCCAAAAGGAGGAAAATGACCAGGATTCCCTTCTGAGGGGATTCCTTGGTTGGTAAACTCTGAAAAAGTTGCCATCAAGACTCAAAACCACACACGGGCTGAAAAAGAGTCAAGACACACGATCAAACGGTCAACAAGCAAAGTCTAACAAGGCATGTAATCGTGGGTGATTAATTTTTACCACATTGAAAAATAAGAAACTTCACCGTTTCATGTTTTAAGAGTCGAGAAACGGTAAAAAAGGTGACTCTATCTCTTTCAGATTTGACACAAGCATGAAAGGACAAGCGCTTGGCGATCTTTTCAAATTTAGGGAGTCAGAAAAGATCAAATGACTGCTCAGGAATACTAGGCAAAAGGGTGTACCAAATAACCGTGAACTGCAATATACACCTTGGTTTTAATAATGAAAGAGAAATCAACCAAGGACTTTCCGTGCGTGCAGGCAATCTCCCCGAATGCTGTGTTCGGTGTATCATGGGTATAGGGCGGCAGACTCAGCTTTTTATGGATAAAGGATTGAAAACCTAGAGGGGTCTCCCTTTATATACGCGACAGTACGGGGAGCACAAGTCCGTACTAGCGCTGTCTAAAGCCAAAAGGCAAACGATAGCTACTAGGTTTAAAGACACCGGAACACGTCTCTAGCCTAGAACTCTAAATGTGTTTCGTTAGATTTCAATGCTTCCTTAGTGTAAATTGAGTAGATTTTAAAGTTGATCTTCAATTACGTTTCATTTTTCAGGCCCTAATGAATGTGTGGTCTCAAAAATTCCTAAATGCAAAGCTACATGCCACAGTACATCATTTCGTTCGATGAAAACTAGCTACAGAAGAGTTGAGGGCTTTGACACAAACAAAATGATCGGAAGACAATCAATGATATCTCTAATGCAACTAATGAAATCGAAAACTTTTCATTCAAATCACTAATTACTAGTAAAATCGAAAAGATTTCAATTTGCACTAATCAACCAAAAGCAAAAGAGATTTTTTTTTTTAATTTTCAATGTTTGATGGCTAGATGCACTAAACAAACAAAAAACAAAGAGAAGCAATTTGAGAAACGATATTAAGAGAGCAAAAACAAACAAATTTCACTCAATGACACAAACAATCAGATCTCAAATCGACCAAAGTCTCTCAAAACCAAGAAAAAGTCTCAAAGGTTCCAATGGACCGTGTAATCTAGGTCCAAAGCAAGACCAAACAAAGTTTGAATGAAGAGAAGAGTAATCACCCAAAAATCGCAACGAAATGGTGAACAACCACTAAGAGAATGCGGAGGAGCAATCAGAGAATTGACTGGACTAACAAAACACCAAAACTCCTAAGGAGGGCTCGATACACAAAGCCACTAGATGCCCTAGGGCTTAAAACGTGAAATCGATGGAGAAAAGCAAACAACCAAAGGACGAAGGCAAATTCCCAGTCAAACAGGACTCGAACACACTCAGGTAGCTGAAAAACCAAAAAGAAATACACTGATTAGACCCAGAGAGCTCAAAACTGAACAAACCCTAATGCCTCACAGGAGTGGCGCGACTGTGAGGTTGTAACTGGCGCCAGCAAGTAATTGGCGCGGGCAATATAAATGCAACATGCGCCAATTGGCGCGAATGTCGAGCTAAAAAGCGCGCCAACTGAGTTCCTAAGCCAAAAATAAAAAAAGAACTATTCCAGAAGCAGATCAATTATATCCAAGCAAACCAAGAAACAAGAAACATCAAAAGAACTCAGCCCAGAAGGCCAACCAAGCAAGGAAAACCACGAAACAATCAAAACGAGACAATCAAAACTAGACGATCCCCAGTGGAGTCGCCAAATTGTTGAGGAGGTAAATCCCCTCTGCGGACAGAGGCGATCCCTACTAGCCCAGCACGGGTCTAGCAACAATCATCAAATGCTACAACGCAAGTTCCTAATTGCGAATAAACAGACCAACGATGGAGGCCTACCTGGAGTCCAATGCTATGATTCGTAGAAGAGACAACGTTCCCGTTCCTCAGCCTCAGCAGATCACGATCCCCACGATCTCCGTGGATGGACACCTGCACATGCAAGAAAAAACATGAATACAAGCATAAAATCCAGAATACGCAACTATATATTAGTCAGAAAGGATATAACTCATCATTATCATAAGTGAAAAACAGAGTGGAACCATAACCAGTAGTCATTCATTAATAAGAAATCAAAAGAGAGTACAACCAATGTTCTGACGCTGAGGTCTCCTTCGGAAGGGTCTCCAGTCATGCACGTCTCGTAAAGCCTGCCAGGGATGGGACAAGCCTCTCTTAGAGTCTCTCGACGATAGTCTCCTTGCTTGAGTCGGCCTTAAGGGAAAAATGAGGGCTCTTGCAGCATGAAGGCTCTTGGGAATTTGGAGATTCAAAGCTTAGGAACTTCAAGACTAGCTTGCAATGGAAATAAGCTAGCTTTTATAGAAGGAGGAAGGGGAGTTGGGATCCCTATAATTGTGGGATTGGCCCTATCATCAAGGAAGCTTCCATGAGAGGTGGCAAACCACTTCCTCTCTATGGAAATCCGTAGCCAAACTTCCCAACTCAAGATAGATACTAGTTTCTGAGTTTGTTGAAACGAAACTTCCACCATTCTTATTTAAAAAACACTCCTTAAATTGGATGGCGCGACTACGACTCTGGGACAGAGCGCCAGTTGGCGCGGCCTCTTTGTAGGATTTTCCTCATTGGCGCGAGTGATGAACTGGCTACCCGCGCCAATGCAAAAAGGGATGTTTTTATGGTTTTTTGCAAGGAGATGTCTTTAGGACAATTGAAGCTCATGTTTAGAGGAATGAAATGATAATGGTTTCAAGGCATGACATTGCTCACAGGTCACATAATGGGCCCTCCAATGTGTGGGACGGGGAATGGTAGGGACGGTGACAAATTACTGTGTAACAATTAAAGCATGCTCCATCGAAATTCCGAAAGGTTATGGATTCAATTTTTAAACCATATTTTGAATGGTTACTTGTATATATTGATGATATTTTAATTTTTTCGAAGAACTTGCATGATCACTTCAAGCATGTAAATATTTTTCTACAAGTGGCCAAAAGAAATGGCCCGGTTCTGAGTAAGAAAAATATAGAGATTTTCCAAACCTCTGTCAAATTTCTTGGCCATATTATCAAATATGGACAAATTTATTTGCAAAAGAATGCTCTGGAATTTGCTGATAAATTCCTAGGCATTGTTATTGATAAGACCCAATTGCAAATATTCCTTGGTTTTTTAAACAATTTCAGCGTAGCCCATGGTCAGGAGAATTGTACACAATGCATAAGAAGCATTGAACACATAAAGGATATGTAAGTGTTTAGTCATTTCATCAGACTATTTCTAATTGGAAAACACCAAGGAACAACATGGAGGGGAGTTAATATGTCTGGAATTAAAGTGTTGAGTCTTATATTCCCTATGGACGCATCATATCACTGAAGATGTAATGCATATCAACAAAAGGATATATGATGAGGAAGTTGATGATGTAATTGTCGAGATTTGGCAAAGGACAACGAGTGTCAATATTTTCCCACTATTAACACACAATTGATCAATTGATTAGACGCCTGATGTTCTCTCGACATGGAATCTTTTCTCAATGCCACGAGAAAACGTGGGCCATTCTCTCACCATGCCCTCTTTTTATCTGTACGACAATTCCATTTTGGATTCCTCTTTATCACAATTTTTTTTTGAAGTTTTGGGTCACTAAGATTTTGTAGAAGAACATTAGGTTTGAAAATTTTCTTTTCAATACATAGTTTGATAGTAAATTAACTCTTCATTAATAGCGATGGAATTTGATGGGTGTTGAGGAGGTAAATCCCCTCTGCGGACAGAGGAGATCCCTACTAGCCCAGCACGGGTCTAGCAACAATCATCAAATGCTACAGCGCAAGTTCCTAATTGCGAATAAACAGACCAACGATGGAGGCCTACCTGGAGTCCAGTGCTATGATTCGTAGAAGAGATAGCGTTCCCGTTCCTCAGCCTCGGCAGATCATGATCCCCATGATCTCCGTGGATGGACACCTGCACATGCAAGAAACAACACGAATACAAGCATAAAATCCAGAATACGCAACTATATATCAGTCAGAAAGGATATAACTCATCATTATCATAAGTGAAAAACAGAGTGGAACCATAACCAGTAGTCATTCATTAATAAGCAATCAAAAGAGAGTACAACCAATGTTCTGACACTGAGGTCTCCTTCGGAAGGGTCTCTAGTCGTGCACGTCTCGCAAAGCCTAGCAGGGATGGGACAAGCCTCTCTTAGAGTCTCTCGACGATAGTCTCCTTGCTTGAGTCGGCCTTAAGGGAAAAATGAGGGCTCTTGCAGCATGAAGGCTCTTGGGAATTTGGAGATTCAAGGTTTAGGCACTTCAAGACTAGCTTGCAATGGCAATGAGCTAGCTTTTATAGAAGGAGGAAGGGGAGTTGGGATCCCTATAATTGTGGGATTGGCCCTATCATCAAGGAAGCTTCCATGAGAGGTGGAAAACCACTTCCTCTCTATGGAAATCCGTAGCCAAACTTCCCAACTCAAGATAGATACTTGTTTCTGAGTTGGTTGAAACGAAACTTCCGCCATTCTTATTTAAAAAAACACTCCTTAAATTGGCTGGTGCGACTGAGACTCTGGGACAGAGCGCCAGTTGGCGTGGCCTCTTTGTAGGATTTTCCTCATTGGTGCGAGTGATGAACTGGCTACCCGCGCCAATGCAAAAGGGATGTTTTTATGGTTTTTTGCAAGGAGATGTCTTTAGGGCAATTGAAGCTCATGTTTAGAGGAATGCAATGATAATGGTTTCAAGGCATGACATTGCTCACAGGTCACATAATGGGCCCTCCAATGTGCGGGATGGGGAATGGTAGGGACGGTGACAAATTACTGTGTAACAGATGCCCCCTAAAGCATGAGGCCCGAGAGAGAGAGAGGGGTGAAATGCTTTACGAGAACATGCCGACTGAAAACACCGCCATCGAAAAACCTGCGTGGAGAAATACAACTGATATCTCAAGTACATGATGTATATGTGGTATGGACGCAGCCACCCAAAACAGAGTATACAATAATCCAGATCCAAGGTATGGTCGTAGCCATCCAGTGAGGATCGATAAATAGACTCAGGTATGGTCGCAGCCATCCAGCGAATAAGTCATGTAAATAATCATAATAATCCACAATATCGCAACCTGGATTACAACAGACACAATCCAGGTCTTGCGCTCCATCTCAGCCCAAACAAAGTACAAGTTCAAGCATGCGAATATGTGAGCTGAAGTCGAACATGCAAGAACATCGTCTGATTACCAGCCAATGATGAGAGTTGTTAACAGACGCGAGAGGAACCACCAATAATGACGATGGCCCTCAAGGTACTACAGGTACAATCTACGGCATGTGAATCAATGAGCTGGTGTCGAACACCCGTAGAATCACTCAATCGGAGGCCAATGATGAAAACCTCACGTCGAATGCGACGAACCTACCATTGAGGCATGCAGGCTCCAAGGTACCATAAGGGAGTCTCTAGATCAGCTTCCTGGATAATGAGCTGAAGTCGACAGGAAGTGACCTTGATCGAAGGTGGGCCATAATGTTTCCCACATCATCGACACGAGACAGATGAACATGATGTTTTTGTTGTGAATCAGGATCATATGAGAATTAGAGGAAGGTTGATATATGCAGAGGTCAACTTCTCTTGAACATGTAACGACACAAATAGTGGTTTTGGCAGTATTTGACATGAACGGATCATAGGTCATGGTGACGAGGCAATGAGCAGAGGAGAGGTCAAAACGGATTACCCAAACCCACGGAAGCAAGTGAAAAAACGAGATGAGATGTCCCCAACCCGACACGAATGCAGACAAGTGCCATGTTCAAGAGCGACATACTGCCGACACGACAATGATGATGGTTCCATTTTTCCCCCACCATTTCAAGTAGCACCCCACTTATTTTTATAATGTTTGGAAGGGGATAGCATATGCTTGTAATATAAGTCCGCCTCTCGGCGAATCCATCCAGTACATTTAATGAGTCTTAGAAGAGGAAACCCCAGAACGTATTTCCTTGATCGAATCCGATGTCATCGTGGTTTAAACGAAACCACAAAGGAAGACTCCCAAGGCTTTTTCATGTTTAGAGAGTTTGAAAAGACAGCTGAAAAGTAAACTCCAGAGGTCCCTTTTCGTAAATAGTTCCTCAGATCCGAAAAGGTAGAAAACAATATCCGAGAAAACCTCCTAGTCGCGATAGGCTAGGGTATTCCTTTTTCATAATCAATCTATCCCAGCCCGAAAAAGGGGTAAACGTATACTGGGTAGATGTTGATTCGTGTCCATTTTAACAAGATCGAAACGACAAGGGCCTCGACAATCTTTTCATGTTTAGAGAGTCAGAAAAGAGCTGAAAGATGACTCCAAAGTGACATTTTCGTGTATTTACCAAGTCCAAAAAAGTATAAAATACAACTCGTTTTCACCGTTAAAGTCGCGGAAAGACCTGTTGCTGCACATACCAAGCAAGCGTAAAACCCATTTCCGACATAACACATTAAAATATTTGGGAAAAATAACTTTTAAAACCTATCCTGTGTCGAAAAAGTTATAAATATGCCAAAATGGTAAAAACAAAATTACATTTAGTATTTACCTTGGAGAAAAGCAGCAGTGGTCCATTTGGTGTGCAAAACTTCTGACGGCGATTGCGACAGATCCGGTTTACCATTCAGATTCTCGTCTGTTACAGGTAAGAGGCGCTTCCCTGTGCTTCATTTCAATCCAATTTCTAATAGTTTTCCCTCATGTATCAGACTTCTGTGGCCACTCTTTAAATTTTTAGGGTTGCGGTGATTGGCGCGGGTATCGGGCACGGACCCGTGCTAATGGGCTTTTATATGTAAAGGCCTCACGCCACCTGGTGCGACTGTTCACAAAACAGCCGTGCCAGCGGCCGAACCCAAATTTCCGCCTAAAAATTCGAGATTTTAACCAATTTGAATGAATTTTGAAGCCCAACAGAGATCTAATTAAGGGTTTGTGACCATGTGGATGCAGGAAATCAAGCAAAATGGTGATTGAGTGGAAAGAAAGAGAGCATGGAGAAGAGGATGAACAGGCCATAGAAAATGAGGCTTGTATGAATGCCCTCAGAAAATGTGGGCTAAAGAAGTTCTTCCTAACACCGTGCTTACGAGCTCAACCTGAGCTCCTCCAGTATCTGATCAATATTTGGGATGAACAGGAACAAGTGTTCAAGTTACGAGACCAGTTGTTGGAACTGGAGGTCTCTGATGTGTATTTTATAACCGGACTGTATCGCAGAGGTCCGGTGCCCATCCTGACTGGGAGCAGACCATCCGGCGAGAAGATGGAAGAAGTGATGGCACGAGTGTGTCCAAGGGCACAAATGGGATCAGGGAGAAAAAAGGTGGATATTCACACCATCCCCGATCTGGCATTGAGGGTTGTCCTACATACCATCACGCAGGCTACAGGGTCGCAGGCACCGCACGAGGCCACAAAGGCCCAACTCCTGCTGGCCTCAGAATGCATGAGTCCCCTATTGTTCAACTGGGCTACAGTAGTAACAATAAACATGAAGAGACAGCTCACGAAATGCAAGCAAGCCAAACTGAAACAGTTCGGCTACGGTTCCATCCTGGTATCGTTTATTTTGGAACGATTACCAATATTCCAAGGCCAAGGGGCCATCGTAGCTGAGCTGATTCCATGAGAGCCAAGAATGGCTCGCTGGGCAGCACTAATGCCCAGAGCTGGAGGAGGCCGGAGTTTTTTGGGTGGTTGCGGCGCCAGTTGATTGTAGTGGAGGACTGGCCATATGCAGGAACCGATTTCACCGGAGACCCAGATCTCCCACTGCCAGAAGGAGATGACTGGGACGAGGAGTTGGGTATGACCTCATCTCTTTTGATTTTTATGTTTTATGATTTTTTTTTTTTTGTTAATACACATTCGTCCTAACACATTTTATGTGTATGCAGATGTGGGCCCCGAGAGACCAACCGGTATGTCTCCAATCACACGGAGGACTCTTCTCGGCCCTGATCCTCAGGCAGAGGGCACAGGAGGGGAGGAGTTGATCCAGAATCTCGAGGGTATTGCCCGAGGGATCCCGGACTATGCTCGGCTGGCAGATGTACCGATGGCATACCAGTGACATACGGTGGGAGTACCTAGTCAAATCCACCGACTTCTGAGACGCTTAGTCCGTGCACTTACATGTTATCACGAGCACCATGCGGATTAGAACTCTTAGGGCTTTTACCACACATATTTTTTGAGAGACATATCGTCTCTGAATGTATTTAAGACGATTATGTATATTTTGACTTTATGTGACGCACACTGTGCAGACATTTCGGCACACACACACACACACACACACACACACACACACACACACAGATATATATATATATATATATATATATATATATATATATATATATATATATATATATATATATATATATATATATATACATATGACTATTTTGGATGGATCTTTTACATGTGATGATGTTTTCTATATGTCATGCAAATTTCTAATACAAATGTAATCTAATGTATCAGTTACATAAAAAACGACCCAATGCGAAATGTATTCACACAATGTATCTACTCACACATTTCATTTTTACGCAAGCTTAAAAGCACACATGAACACACACATATGTAAACTATGCTTGAAATGAGAAAGACGGGCATGCCCCCCAGTATGGTGTCTCAATTCGAGGTGCATGCCCCCCAAGCTTCAGTCCATTGAAAATGGAGTGAAGGTTCAAAACAAAAAGGCGAATTGAACATGCTCGTGTTTCATTATTTTAAAGAGGTTGAAACACTTAAAGGAACTATCCTCAAACAGCTTGTTTCATTGCTTGTAGGAGCTCGACACAAGTGAAGGAAATATGCTCCGAGAACCTGGTTTCAGTTTTTAAAGAGCTTGACACAGGGAAGAAACCGTGATCTAACCGACTTACATCAAAATGAACAAGAAGGAAGTGCTTCCAAGAGTTCCACTCCCGGTGGAAGGAAAACATCCTGGAAGTCAGGACCCAATGCCCCCAGTACACTATGCACGACGACGTCTTCACTGAGTGCGGGCATAGGGTAGGTAGACACATAGGTGACCTGCGGTGGAGCAGATACAACGGGTGAATAAAAACTAGGAGGGGGTGATGGCGGACCAGTTGCCATATTAGGACCAAAGAACGAAAGTTGATCGATGGTCACGATCCGTCCTTCATGCGGAAAACAGGCTACACGAAAAAGGGAGGAGATGAGCGCTCCCATGGCATAGGTGTAATCGCGCCCCAGGAGCAGATTGAAATCCAAGGGGCCTGGAATGACCATCACGTCCATATGGACGGTTTTACCTCCCAAAGTAACCGGTAACCTTGGAAGGATCCCCAACAGTTGACTCGTCCTTCTGTTAAAAGTCAACAGATTCTGCGTAACAGGCACAAGCGGCGGTGAACCGAAAGCTTGCCAGGTAGTTGAGGATAGAATACTAACATAGGCACCTTCATCTATAATGGTGCTGGGTACGACCAGACCAAGAGCCTGTACTGTGATCTCGAAAGGCACGTAAGACGAAAGGCGGAATCCTGTAAATCGACTCCAATCAAAGGAGGCGACCAGACTACTCGGAGGGGATACCATCAAATCGAGAAGGTCTTCCCCTGGTGTTACGGAAGAAGGAGCATCCTCCATAACCTCCATCTCGAACGGGGGAGGGATATCCTTCGTAGCCTCCATCATGGGAGGCGGAGGAGCAGCTTCTTGAAGTACAGGGACAGGGGAATCTTTCTCCAAGTCTGAAGAATCTGAAGAAATCAGAAGGACATGGGGGGTGTGAGATCCACTGTCGACAGAAAAGAGCTGGTGCACCGCGGACGGGGCCAGTTCAACCGATCCTACGACCAATGGTTGGTCAGGGACGGATTCGTGAATTTGAATTTCTAGGGGAGTGGGATCGACCAAGGATGACTCTTGACCAATCGTAGGATCAGCTGGCGGAGGACTCAAAGAAAGACGATTATAACCAGGTGGAAGGCGTGGTGTAGAACCGGTTGGGTTGTCAAAAACTCGCTTGGCTTCATCCATATAAGGACAAAGGTGAATGGCATGGTGCCCTTCACACAACTTATAGGGATTGATGATCTTACCCTGCTTCTTAGGAGCCTTATCAGTACCAGTTGAAGACGTGCCCCCAACCTGGCTCCCAGAAGTCAAAGGCAACAGCAGACGGTCATCGGACCATGCTTCGAGCACCTTGGGGATGCCAGGGCAGTCTCGAAGAAGATGGTCTACCGTGCACAACAGGCAAGGGAACTTGACTTTCCGTGGAGGGTTGGAAGGTTTATCGAGAGGAGATATTTCAGAAATAGTGGCTGCACTTTTAGCCTCTCGCTTATTAGACTTCTTCTTCTTTGTCTTCTTCTTCTTCTTCTTAACCACCTGGTTACTCAAATCCAGGCTTTCACCAGGCGAAGTAGAAGAGGAGGACGCAGAAACCGGCGAAGAAGGGGAGAGGTCCACCTTGGAATCAACATGATGTTGTTCAGGTGGAGGAACTGATTGAACAGTAGCGGAGATATTTGGGACCACAGAGGTTGAAAAAAACCAAACAGGCAACCCAACAGTTAACCCAGGAAGGGACAACGTCACCATGTAAGGAGCACCAACATTCCCAAAAGGAGGAAAATGACCAAGATTCCCTTCTGAGGGGATTCCTTGGTTGGTAAACTCTGAAAATTTTTCCATCAAGACTCAAAACCACACATGGGCTGAAAAAGAGTCAAGACACACAATCAAACGGTCAACAAGAAAAGTCTAATAGGGTGTGTAATCGTGGGTGATTAATTTTTACCACATTGAAAAATAAGAAAATTCACCATTTCATGTTTTAAGAGTTGAGAAACGGTCGAAAAGGTGACTCTATCTCTTTCAGATTTGACACAAGCATGAAAGGACAAGCGCTTGGCGATCTTTTCAAATTTAGGGAGTCAGAAAAGATCAAATGACTGCTCAGGAATACTAGGCAAAAGGGTGTACCAAATAACCGTGAACTGCAATATACACCTTGGTTTTAATAATGAAAGAGAAATCAACCAAGGACTTTCCGTACGTGCAGGCAATCTCCCCAAATGTTGTGTCCGGTGTATCACGGGTATAGGGTTGCACAATCGGCTTCCTATGGATAAAGGATTGAAACCTAGAGGGGTCTCCCTTTATATACGCAACGGTACGGGGAGCACAAGTCCATACTAGTGCTATCTAAAGCCAAAAGGCGAATGACAGCTACTAGGTTTAAAGACGCCTGAACACGTCTCTAGCCTAGACCTCTAAATGTGTTTCGTTAGATTTCAATGCTGCCTTAGTGTAAATTGAGTAGATTTTAAAGTTGATCTTCAATTACGTTTCAGTTTTCAGGCCCTAACGAATGTGTGGTCTCAAAAACTCCTAAATGCAAAGCTACATGCCACAGTACATCATTTCGTTCGATGAAAACTAGCTATGGAAGAGTTGAGAGTTTTTACACAAACAAAATGATCAGAAGACAATCAATGATATCTCTAATGCAACTAATGAAATCGAAAAATTTTCATTCAAATCACTAATTACTAGTAAAATCGAAAAGATTTCAATTTGCACTAATCAACCAAAAGCAAAAGAGATTTTTTTTTTTAAATTTTCAATGTTTGATGGCTAAATGCACTAAACACACTGAAAACAAAAGAGAAGCAATTTGAGAAACGATATTAAGAGAGCAAAAACAAACAAATTTCACTCAATAACACAAACAATCAGATCTCAAATCGACCAAAGTCTCTCAAAACCAAGAAAAAAGTCTCAAAGGTTCCAATGGACCGTGTAATCTAGGTCCAAAGCAAGACCAAACGAAGTTTGAATGAAGAGAAGAGTAATCACCCAAAAATCGCAACGAAATGGTGAACAGCCACTAAGAGAATGCGGAGGAGCAATCAGAGAAATGACTGGACTAACAAAACACCAAAACTCCTAAGGAGGGCTCGATACACAAAGCCACTAGATGCCCTAGGGCTTAAAATGTGAAATCGATGGAGAAAAGCAAACAACCAAAGGACGAAGGCAAATTCCCAGTCAAACAGGACTCCAACACACTCAGGTAGCCGAAAAACCAAAAATAAAAACACTGACCAGACCCAGAGAGCTCAAAACTGAGCAAACTCTAATGCCTCACAGGAGTGGCGCGACTGTGAGGCTGTAACTGGCGCCAGAAAACAATTGGCGTGGGCAATACAAAAGCAACATGCGCCAATTGGCGCGACTGTCGAGCTAAAAAGCGCGCCAGCCGAGTTCCTCAGCCAAAAATAAAAAATAACTACTCCAGAAGCAGATCAATGATAACTAAGCAAACCAAGAAGCAAAAAACAACAAAAGAACCCAGCCCAGAAGGCTAACCAAGAAAGGAAAACCACGAAACAATCAAAACGAGACAATCAAAACTAGACGGTCCCCAGCGGAGTCGCCAAATTTTTGAGGAGGTAAATCCCCTCTACGGACAGAGGCGATCCCTACTACCCCAGCACGAGTCTAGCAACAATCATCAAATGCTACAACGCAAGTTCCTAATTGCGAATAAACATACCAACGATGGAGGCCTACCTGGAGTCCAGTGCTATGATTCGTAGAAGAGACAACGTTCCCGTTCCTCAGCCTCGGCAGATCACGATCCCCACGATCTCCGTGAATGGACACCTGCACATGCAAGAAACAACACGAATACAAGCATAAAATCCAGAATACGCAACTATATATTAGTCAGAAAGGATATAACTCATCATTATCATAAGTGAAAAACAGAGTGGAACCATAACCGGTAGTCATTCATTAATAAGCAATCGAAAGAGAGTACAACCAATGTTCTGACGCTGCGGTCTCCTTCGGAAGGGTCTCCAGTCGTTCACGTCTCGCAAAGCTCACCAGGGAAGGGACAAGCCTCTCTAGAGTCTCTCGACGATAGTCTCCTTGCTTGAGTCGGCCTTAAGGGAAGAATGAGGGCTCTTGCAGCATGAAAGCTCTTGGGAATTTGGAGATTCAAAGCTTAGGCACTTCAAGACTAGCTTGCAATGGTAATGGGCAAGCTTTTATAGAAGGAGGAAGGGGAGTTGGGATTCCTATAATTGTGGGATTGGCCCTATCATCAAGGAAGCTTCCATGAGAGGTGGCAAACCAATTCCTCTCTATGGAAATCCGTAGCCAAACTTCCCAACTCAAGATAGATACTTGTTTCTGAGTTTGTTGAAACGAAACTTCTGCCTTTCTTATTTAAATAACACTCCTTAAATTGGATGGCGCGACTGCGAATCTGGGACAAAGCGCCAATTGGCGCGGCCTCTTTGTAGGATTTTCCTCATTGGCGCGAGTGATGAACTGGCTACCCGCGCCAATGCAAAAAGGGATGTTTTTATGGTTTTTTGCAAGGAGATGTCTTTAGGACAATTGAAGCTCATGTTTAGAGGAATGAAATGATAATGGTTTCAAGGCATGACATTGCTCACAGGTCACATAATGGGCCCTCCAATGTGTGGGACGGGGAATGGTAGGGACGGTGACAAATTACTGTGTAACAATTAAAGCATGCTCCATCGAAATTCCGAAAGGTTATGGATTCAATTTTTAAACCATATTTTGAATGGTTACTTGTATATATTGATGATATTTTAATTTTTTCGAAGAACTTGCATGATCACTTCAAGCATGTAAATATTTTTCTACAAGTGGCCAAAAGAAATGGCCCGGTTCTGAGTAAGAAAAATATAGAGATTTTCCAAACCTCTGTCAAATTTCTTGGCCATATTATCAAATATGGACAAATTTATTTGCAAAAGAATGCTCTGGAATTTGCTGATAAATTCCTAGGCATTGTTATTGATAAGACCCAATTGCAAATATTCCTTGGTTTTTTAAACAATTTCAGCGTAGCCCATGGTCAGGAGAATTGTACACAATGCATAAGAAGCATTGAACACATAAAGGATATGTAAGTGTTTAGTCATTTCATCAGACTATTTCTAATTGGAAAACACCAAGGAACAACATGGAGGGGAGTTAATATGTCTGGAATTAAAGTGTTGAGTCTTATATTCCCTATGGACGCATCATATCACTGAAGATGTAATGCATATCAACAAAAGGATATATGATGAGGAAGTTGATGATGTAATTGTCGAGATTTGGCAAAGGACAACGAGTGTCAATATTTTCCCACTATTAACACACAATTGATCAATTGATTAGACGCCTGATGTTCTCTCGACATGGAATCTTTTCTCAATGCCACGAGAAAACGTGGGCCATTCTCTCACCATGCCCTCTTTTTATCTGTACGACAATTCCATTTTGGATTCCTCTTTATCACAATTTTTTTTTGAAGTTTTGGGTCACTAAGATTTTGTAGAAGAACATTAGGTTTGAAAATTTTCTTTTCAATACATAGTTTGATAGTAAATTAACTCTTCATTAATAGCGATGGAATTTGATGGGTGTTGAGGAGGTAAATCCCCTCTGCGGACAGAGGAGATCCCTACTAGCCCAGCACGGGTCTAGCAACAATCATCAAATGCTACAGCGCAAGTTCCTAATTGCGAATAAACAGACCAACGATGGAGGCCTACCTGGAGTCCAGTGCTATGATTCGTAGAAGAGATAGCGTTCCCGTTCCTCAGCCTCGGCAGATCACGATCCCCACGATCTCCGTGAATGGACACCTGCACATGCAAGAAACAACACGAATACAAGCATAAAATCCAGAATACGCAACTATATATCAGTCAGAAAGGATACAACTCATCATTATCATAAGTGAAAAACAGAGTGGAACCATAACCAGTAGTCATTCATTAATAAGCAATCGAAAGAGAGTACAACCAATGTTCTGACGCTGAGGTCTCCTTCGGAAGGGTCTCCAGTCGTGCACATCTCGCAAAGCCTGTCAGGGATGGGAAAAACCTCTCTTAGAGTCTCTCGACGATAGTCTCCTTGCTTGAGTCGGCCTTAAGGGAAAAATGAGGGCTCTTGCAGCATGAAGGCTCTTGGGAATTTGGAGATTCAAAGATTAGGCACTTCAAGACTAGCTTGCAATGGCAAAGAGCAAGCTTTTATAGATGGAGGAAGGGGAGTTAGGATCCCTATAATTGTGGGATTGGCCCTATCTTCAAGGAAGCTTCCATGAGAGGTGGCAAACCACTTCCCTTCCATGGAACTCCCGGAGCCAAACCTCCCAACTCAAGATAGGTAACAGTTTCTGAGTCTGTTGAAACGAAACTTCCGCCATTATTATTTAAAAAACACTCCTTAAATTGGCTGGCGCGACTGAGACTCTGGGATAGAGCGCTAGTTGGCGCGGCCTCTTTGTAGGATTTTCCTCATTGGCGTAAGTGGTGAACTAGCTACCCGTGCCAATGCAAAAAGGGATGTTTTTATGGTTTTCTGCAAGGAGATGTCTTTAGGGAAATTGAAGCTCATGTTTAGAGGAATGCAATGATAATGGTTTCAAGGCATGACATTGCTCACAGGTCACATAATGGGCCCTCCAATGTGCGGGACGGGGAATGGTAGGGATGGTGACAAATTACTGTGTAACAGATGCCCCCTAAAGCATGAGGCCTGAGAGAGAGAGAGGGGTGAAATGCTTTACGAGAACGTGTCCAACTGAAGCTCCGCCGTCGGAAAACCTGCGTGGAGAAATACAACTGATATCTCAAGTACATGATGTATATGTGGTATGGACGCAGCCATCCAAAATAGAGTATATAATAATCCAGATCCAAGGTATGGTCGCAGCCATCCAGTGAGGATCGATAAATAGACTCAGGTATGGTCGCAGCCATCCATTGAATAAGTCATGTAAATAATCATAATAATCCACAATATCGCAGCCTGGATTACAACAGACACAATCCAGGGTCTTGCGCTCCATCTCGACCCAAACAAAGTACAAGTTCAAGCATGCGAATATGTGAACTGAAGTCCAACATGCAAGAACATCGTCTGATTACCAGCCAATGATGAGAGCTGTTAACAGACGTGAGAGGAACCACCAATAATGACGATGGCCCTCAGGGTACTACAGGTACAATCTACGGCGTCTGAATCAATGAGCTGGCGTCGAACACCCGTAGAATCACTCGATCAGAGGCCAATGATGAAAACCTCTCGTCGAATGCGACGAACCTACCATTGAGTCATGTAGGCTCCAAGGTACCATAAAGGAGTCTCTAGATCAGCTTCCTGGATAATGAGCTGAAGTCGACAGGAAGTGACCTTGATCGAAGGTGGGCCATAATGTTTCCCACATCATCGACACGAGACAGAGGAACATGATGTTTTTGTTGTGAATCGGGATCATATGAGAATCAGAGGAAGGTTGATATTTGCAGAGGTCAACTTCTCTTGAACATATAACGGCACAAATAGTGGTTTTGGCAGTATTTGACATCAACGGATCAGAGGTCATGGTGACGAGGCAATGAGCAGAGGAGAGGTCAAAAAGGATCACCCAAACCCACGGAAGCAAGTGAAAAAACGAGATGAGGTGTCCCCAACCCGACACGAATGCAAACAAGTACCATGTTCAAGAGCAACATACTGCCGACACGACAATGATGATGGTTCCATTTTTCCCCCACCATTTCTGGCGAGTACCTCAATTATTTTTTATAACAAGATTGAAGGGGATAGCATATGCTTGTAATATAAATCCGCCCTTCGGGAAAATCCATCCTAGTACATTTAACGAGCCCTAGGAAGGAAAAACTCGAAGAACGTCATTTCGACTGAATCCGATGTCATCAAGGTTTAACGAGTCTGAAAAAGGAAGAACTCATCGTCTTTTCATGTTTAGAGAGTTTGAAAAAACAACAAAAAAGTAAACTCCAAAGGTCCCTTTTTGTAAATAGTTCCTCAGATCCGAAAAGGTAGAAAACAATATCCGAGAAAACCTCCTAGTCGTGATAGGCTAGGGTATTCCTTTTTCGTAATCAATCTATCCCAGCCCGAAAAAGGGGTAAACGTATACTGGGTAGATGTCGATTCGTGTCCATTTTAACAAGATCGAAATGACAAGGGCCTCGGCAATCTTTTCATGTTTAGAGAGTCAGAAAAGAGCTGAAAGATGACTCCAAAGTGACTTTTTCGTGTATTTACCGAGTCCGAAAAAGTATAAAATACAACTCGTTTCACCGTGCAAGTCGCGTAAAACCTGTTGTTGCACATACCACGCAAGCGTAAAACCCATTTTCAACATAATATATTAAAATATTTGAGAAAAATAACTTTTAAAACCTATCCTGTGTCGAAAAATTTATAAATATGCCAAAATGGTAAAAACAAAATTACATTTACTATTTACCTTGGTGAAAAGCAGCAGTGGTCCATTTGGTGTGCAAAACTTCTGACGGTGATTGCGACAGATCCGGTTTACCATTCAGATTCTCGTCTATTACAGGTAAGAGGCGCTTCCATGTACTTCATTTCAATCCACTTTTTAATAGTTTTCCCTCATGTATCAGACTTTTGTGGCCACTCTTTAAATTTTTAGGGCTGCTCTCATTGGCGCGGGTATCGGGCACGGACCCGCGCCAATGGGCTTTTATATGTAAAGGCCTCGCGCCACCTGGCGCGACTGTTCACAAAATAGCCGCGCCAGTGGCCGAACCCAAATTTCCGCCTAAAAATTCGAGATTTTAACCAATTTGAATGAATTTTGAAGCCTAAAAGAGATCTAATTAAGGGTTTGTGACCATGTGGATGCAGGAAATCAAGTAAAATGGTGATTGAGTGGAAAGAAAGAGAGCATGGAGAAGAGGATGAACAGGCCATGGAAAATGAGGCTTGCATGAATGCCCTCAGAAACTGTGGGCTAAAGAATTTCTTCCTAACACCCTGTTTACGAGCTCAGCCTGAGCTCCTCCAGTATCTGATCAATATTTGGGATGAACAGGAACAAGTGTTCAAGTTACGAGACCAGGTGTTGGAACTGGAGGTCTCTGATGTGTACTTTATAACCGGACTGTCTCGCAGAGGTCCGGTGCCCATCTTGACTGGGAGCAGACCATCCGGCGAGAAGATGGAGGAAGTGATGGCACGAGTGTGCCCAAGGGCACAAATGGGATCAGGGAGTAAAAAGGTGGATATTCACACCATCCCCGATCTGGCATTGAGGGTTGTCCTACATACCATCACGCGGGCTGCAGGGTCGCAGGCACCACATGAGGCCACAAAGGCCCAACTCCTGCTGGCCTCAGAGTGCATGAGTCCTCTATTGTTTGACTGGGCTACAGCAGTAACAATAAACATGAAGAGACAACTCACGAAATGAAAGCAAGACAAACTGAAACAGTTTGGCTACGGTTCCATCCTGGTATCATTTATTCTGGAACGATTACCAATCTTCCAAGGCCAAGGGGCCATCGTAGCTGAGACGATTCCACGAGAGCCAAGAATGGCTCGCTGGGCAGCACTAATGCCCAGAGCTGGAGGAGGCCGGAGTTTTTTGGGTGGTTGCGGTGCCAGTTGATCTTAGTGGAGGACTGGCCATATGCAGGAACCGATTTCACCGGAGACCCAGATCTCCCACTGCCAGAAGGAGATGACTGGGACGAGGAGTTGGGTATGACCTCATCTCTTTTGATTTTTATGTTTTATGATTTTTTTTTTTGTTAATACACAATCGTCCTAACACATTTTATGTGTATGCAGATGTGGGCCCCGAGAGACTAACCGGTATGTCTCCAATCGCGCGGAGGACCCTTCTCGCCCCTGATCCTCAGGCAGAGGGCACAGGAGGGGAGGAGTTGATCCAGAATCTCGAGGGTATTGCCCGAGGGATCCCAGACTATGCTCGGCTGGCGGATGTACCGATGGCGTACCAGCGTCATACGGTGGGAGTACCTAGTCGGATCCACCGACTTCTGAGACGCTTAGTGCGTGCAGTTACATGTTATCATGAGCACCATGCGGATTAGACTCTTAGGGCTTTTACCACACATGTTTTTTGAGAGACATATCGTCTCCGGATGTATTTAAGACGATTATGTATATTTTTGACTTATGTGATGCACACTGTGCAAACATTTCGACACACACACACACACATATATATATATATATATACATATGACTATTTTGGATGGATCTTTTACATGTGATGATGTTTTCTATATGTCATGCAAATGTCTAATACAAATGTAATCTAATGTATCAGTTACATGACAAACGACCCAATGCGAAATGTATTCACACAATGTATCTACTCACACATTTCATTTTTACGCAAGCTTAAAAGCACACATGAACACACACATATGTAAACTATGCTTGAAATGAGAAAGACGGGCATGCCCCCCAGTATGGTGTCTCAATTCGAGGTGCATGCCCCCCAAGCTTCAGTCCATTGAAAATGGAGTGAAGGTTCAAAACAAAAAGGCGAATTGAACATGCTCGTGTTTCATTATTTTAAAGAGGTTGACACACTTAAAGGAACTATCCTCAAACAGCTTGTTTCATTGTTTGTAGGAGCTCGACACAAGTGAAGGAAACTTGCTCGGAGAAACTGGTTTCATTTTTTAAAGAGCTTGACACAGGGAAGAAACCGTGATCTAACCGACTTACATCAAAATGAACAAGAAGGCAGTGCTTCCAAGATTTCCACTCCCGGTGGAAGGAAAACATCCTGGAAGTCAGGACCCAATGCCCCCAGTACACTATGCACGACGGCGTCTTCACTGAGTGCGGGCACAGGGTAGGTAGACACATAGTTGACCTGCAGTGGAGCAGATACAATGGGGAATAAAAACCAGGAGGGGGTGATGGCAGACCAGTTTCCATATTAGGACCAAAGAACGAAAGCTGATCGATGGTCACGATCCGTCCTTCATGCGGAAAACAGGCTACACGAAAAAGGGAGGAGACGAGCGCTCCCATGGCATAGGTGTAATCGCGCCCCAGGAGCAGATTGAAATCCAAGGGGCCTGGAACGACCATCATGTCCATATGGACGGTTTTACCTCCCAAAGTAACCGGTAACCTTGTAAGGATCCCCAACGGTTGACTCGTCCTTCTGTTAAAAGTCAACAGATTCTGCATAACAGGCGCAAGTGGCGGCGAATCGAAAGCTTGCCAGGTAGTTGAGGATAGAATACTAACAGAGGCACCTTCATCTATAATGGTGCTGGGTACGACCAGACCAAGAGCCTGTACTATGATCTCGAAAGGCACGTAAGACGGAAGGCAGAATCCTGTAAATCAACTCCAATCAAAGGAGGCGACCAGACTACTCGGAGGGGATACCATCGAACTAAGAAGGTCTTCCCCTGGTGTTACGGAAGAAGGAGCATTCTCCATAACCTCCATCTCGAAGGCGGGAGGGATATCCTTCGTAGCCTCCATCATGGGAGGCGGAGGAGCAGCTTCTTGAAGTACAGGGACAGGAGAATCTTTCTCCAAGTCTGAAGAATCTGAAGAAATCAGAAGGACATGGGGGGTGTGAGATCCACTGTCGACAGAAAAGACCTGGTGCACCGCGGACGGGGCCAGTTCAACCGATCCTACGACCAATGGTTGGTCAGGGACGGATTCGTGAATTTGAATTTATGGGGGAGTGGGATCGACCAAGGATGACTCTTGACCAATCGTAGGATCAGCTGGCGGAGGACTCAAAGAAAGCAGATTATAACCAGGTGGAAGGCATGGTGTAGAACCGATTGGGTTGTCAAAAACTCGCTTGGCTTCATCCATATAAGGACAAAGGTGAATGGCATGGTGCCCTTCACACAACTTATAGGGATTGATGATCTTACCCTGCTTCTTAGGAGCCTTATCAGTACCAGTTGAAGACGTGCCCCCAACCTGGCTCCCAGAAGTCAAAGGAAACAGCGGACGGCCGTCGGACCATGCTTCGAGCACCTTGGGGATGCTAGGGCAGTCTCGAAGAAGATGGTCTCCCGTGCACAACAAGCAAGGGAACTTGACTTTCCGTGGAGGGTTGGAAGATTTATCAAGAGGAGATATTTCAGAAAAAGTGGCTGCACTTTTAGCCTCTTGCTTATTAGACTTCTTCTTCTTTGTCTTCTTCTTCTTCTTCTTAGCCACCTGGTTACTTGAATCCAGACTTTCACCAGGCGAAGTAGAAGAGGAGGACGCAGAAACAGGCGAAGAAGGGGAGAGGTCCACCTTGGAATCAACATGATGTTGTTCAGGTGGAGGAACTGATTGAACAGTAGCGGAGATATTTGGGACCACAGAGGTTGAAAAAAACCAAATAGGCAACCCAACAGTTAACCCAGGAAGGGACAACGTCGCCATGTAAGGAGCACCAACATTCCCAAAAGGAGGAAAATGACCAAGATTCCCTTCTGAGGGGATTCCTTGGTTGGTAAACTCTGAAAAATTTGCCATCAAGACTCAAAACCACACATGGGCTGAAAAAGAGTCAAGACACACAATCAAACGGTCAACAAGCAAAGTCTAATAGGGCATGTAATTGTGGGTGATTAATTTTTACCACATTGAAAAATAAGAAACTTCACCATTTCATGTTTTAAGAGTCGAGAAACGGTCGAAAAGGTGACTCTATCTCTTTCAGATTTGACACAAGCGTGAAAGGACAAGCGCTTGGCGATCTTTTCAAATTTAGGGAGTCATAAAAGATCAAATGACTGCTCAGGAATACTAGGAAAAATGGTGTACCAAATAATCGTGAACTGCAATATACACCTTGGTTTTAATAATGAAAGAGAAATCAACCAAGGACTTTCCGTACGTGCAGGCAATCTCCCCAAATGCTGTGTCCAGTGTATCACAGGTATAGGGCGGCAGACTCGGCTTCCTATGGATAAAGGATTGAAACCTAGAGGGGTCTCCCTTTATATACGCGATAGTACGGGGAGCACAAGTCCGTACTAGTGCTGTCTAAAGCCAAAAGGCGAATGACAGCTACTAGGTTTAAAGACGTCGAAACACGTCTCTAGCCTAGACCTCTAAATGTGTTTCGTTAGATTTCAATGCTGCCTTAGTGTAAATTGAGTAGATTTTAAAGTTGATCTTCAATTACGTTTCAGTTTTCAGGCCCTAACGAATGTGTGGTCTCAAAAACTCCTAAATGCAAAGCTACATGCCACAGTCCATCATTTCGTTCGATGAAAACTAGCTACAAAAGAGTTGAGAGTTTTTTACACAAACAAAATGATCGGAAGACAATCAATGATATATCTAATGAAACTAATGAAATCAAAAACTTTTCTTTCAAATTCACTAATCGCTGAAAAGATTTTAATTTGCACTAATCAATCAAAAGCAAAAGATATTTTTTTTTATTTTCAATGTTTGATAAGGATACACCAAACAAATCAAAAAAGAGAAGAAATTGAGAACGAGTGACATGAGAGAAAACAAAACCGGCTTTACCAATGACACCAACAATCAGATCTCAAATCGACCAAAGTCTCTCAAAACCAAGAAAAAGTCCCAAAGGTTCCAATGGACCGTGTGATCTGGGCCCAAAGCAAGACCAAACGAAATTTGAATGAAGAAAAGAGCAATCACCCAAAAATCGCAACGAAACGGTGAACAACTACTAAGAGAATGCGGAGGAGCACTCAGAGAATTGACTGGATTAACAAAACAACAAAACTCCTAAGGAGGGCTCGATACACAAAGCCGCTAGATGCCCTAGGGCTTAAAACGTGAAATCGATGGAGAAAAGAAAACAACCAAAGGACGAAGGCAATTTCCCAGTCAAACAGGACTCCAACACACTTAGGTAGCTGAAAAACCAAGAAGAAAAAAACTGACCAGACCCAGAGAGCTCAAAACTGAGAAAACCCTAATGCCTCACAGGAGTGGCGCGACTGTGAGATTGAAACTGGGGCCAGAAAGCAATTAGCGCGGGCAATACAAAAGCAACATGCGCCAATTGGTGTGACTGTCGAGCTAAAAGGCGCGCCAGCCGAGTTTCTCAGCCAAAAACAAAAAAGAACTACTCCAGAAGCAAATCAATGATAACTAAGCAAACCAAGAAGCAAAAAACAGCAAAAGAGCCCAGCCCAGAAGGCTAATCAAGCAAGGAAAACCACGAAACAATCAAAACGAGACAATCAAAATGAGACAACGAAAACTAGATGATCCCCAGCGGAGTCGCCAAATTGTTGAGGAGGTAAATCCCCTCTGCGGACAGAGGCGATCCCTACTAGCCCAGCAGGGGTCTAGCAACAATCATCAAATGCTACAGCACAAGTTCCTAATTGCGAATAAATAGACCAACGATGGAGGCCTACCTGGAGTCCAGTGCTATGATTCGTAGAAGAGAGAGCGTTCCCGTTCCTCAGCCTCGGCAGATCACGATCCCCACGATCTCCGTGAATGGACACCTGCACATGCAAGAAACAACATGAATACAAGCATAAAATCCAGAATACGCAACTATATATCAGTCAGAAAGGATATAAATCATCATTATCATAAGTGAAAAACAGAGTGGAACCATAACCAGTAGTCATTCATTAATAAGCAATCGAAAGAGAGTACAACCAATGTTTTGACGCTGAGGTCTCCTTCGGAGGGGTCTCCAGTCGTGCACATCTCGCAAAGCCTGCCAGGGATGGGACAAGCCTCTCTTAGAGTCTCTCGACGATAGTCTCCTTGCTCGAGTTTGGCCTTAAGGGGAAAATGAGGGCTCTTGCAGCATGAAGGCTCTTGGGAATTTGAGAACTTGGAGATTCAAGGCTTAGGCACTTCAAGACTAGCTTGCAATGGCAATGAGCTAGCTTTTATAGATGGAGGAAGGGGAGTTGGGATCCCTATAATTGTGGGATTGGCCCTATCATCAAGGAAGCTTCCATGAGAGGTGGCAAACCACTTCCTCTCTATGGAAATCCGTAGCCAAACTTCCCAACTCAAGATAGATACTAGTTTCTGAGTTTGTTGAAACGAAACTTCCACCATTCTTATTTAAAAAACACTCCTTAAATTGGATGGCGCGACTACGACTCTGGGACAGAGCGCCAGTTGGCGCGGCCTCTTTGTAGGATTTTCCTCATTGGCGCGAGTGATGAACTGGCTACCCGCGCCAATGCAAAAAGGGATGTTTTTATGGTTTTTTGCAAGGAGATGTCTTTAGGACAATTGAAGCTCATGTTTAGAGGAATGCAATGATAATGGTTTCAAGGCATGACATTGCTCACAGGTCACATAATGGGCCCTCCAATGTGCGGGACGGGGAATGGTAGGGACGGTGACAAATTACTGTGTAACAATGGGCAAGTTGTGGTAAGAGGGATGATTTTCCATAAGGTCAAAATTGGAGGGATCATTGGTAAGAGGGATGATTTTCCATAAGGTCAAAATTGGAGAGATGATTTTCCATAGTGTCATCCAAGGATGATTTGCTATACAGTAAAAAATTATTTCTTCAAAGTGTAGGTTAGGGAGGAGTGAAAACCATTAAACTTGACATGTAGGTCTATTTTAAAATTTCAACTATGTTTCCCAATGAAGATTTGATTAAAAAATCTATCTTCAATGACATAGTTAATAGCATATTTTGAGAATGTTTTGAAATTTGATGAATATGAGTTTTCTTTGGAGCTCACTCTTTTGTGAATATTTTGGAATTTGAAGGATACAATTTTTTTTGGACCTCACTCCTGTCTATCTAATTCCAAACTATTCCTTCCACATAAAGATAGCCAAAAATGTAGGGGTGGCATTTAAAGCACCTTGAAACTGAGGATGGAAGTCTCGATCAATGTGTGTTGGGATTTAGATTGAGACTATTATAGGTAAAATGTTGTATTCTAATTGTTTTAGAGATTTTTTAATTATTATTTCTCGTTAAATTTGTCTAAAATTGATGAATTTGATCAAGGTGTTGAAATAGCAAGTTTGATTTGTGAACCGTAATCTAAATACCTAGGATTTTTTTCAATGTGTGGAACTCATTTGTGCTTTGAAAAAAATAAAATTAAAACATAATGTAGTGAGCAATTGTTTCCCCAAATTCAAACTAAAAACTCCAAAAAATATAATAATTAGGCAATGACTCTGAAAATTCCTGGTATAGAAATTACTTGCTTATTGTAGGCCAAGTCAGTTACAAGATTACAATCATCATTTCTTGATGTGTTGAGTTCCTTATGTAGTTCAACCCACAACACTTTATAAGGCATTTCAAAGCATGGAATGACAATAGCTCATCCATGAAAAGATTACTTAATATTGTTATTTCATATTGAATTTTCTTCAAATAAGTCCAAAAAATATGTTTAATTGTTGTAGTTGTTGAAAATGTAATTATGGTTAGTTTTCATAATTGCTATTGTACTTTGTCATTATATTGTAAAAATTGAAAAAGAAGGAAAAATGAAATTACTTTCAAACATGGGCTTTAGGCTTGTTTTACTTATTTATTAGGTAAAAACCTCTATTGTAGGATTCTATGGTTTTATTGAGTTATAAGAGTCTTTGTCACATTTATTTGACCCTTATTTGGTTTTTGTATATTGAAAAGAAAACAATTTTTTAGTCAAAACAAATATTTTTCACCTCCTCACCAAGTCAACCATGCCTTGATTAAGTCAGCCCAATTTGGGGCTATTCGACCACGTGGAAGTAGTATAAATAAAAGGAATACTTGGCCTATTTTTCATCCATCCATCAACAAGTTTGATATGTAGTGAGAGAAGAGAAAAAAGAGAGAAAAGTCCATGTGAAAGAAGGTCAAATGAAAGGAAGGACAAAATCAAAGTTTTTGGGCATCCTCTCTCTATCATGCATGTGATATTTTTAGGGTATTCAGGCTAGTTGTAGGGGTCGAAATTTATGCAATGACTGTAGGTCCTAAATTTTGAATTGCACGGAGCCAAATTTGCAGTTTGAAATATTTTTAAAGGAGTTGATTATTGTTGACATTGGAATAATTTGTCTACATGAAAATAGGGTTGAATTGGTGATTGTAGGAGGTCTTTATCTTGGCCAAAAGCTCTTGGATTGTCTCATTTTTACTGGGTTCAATTATAGAAGAAGAGTTTGACTGGGTTTTCCCCTAGAGAGGGGTTTTTCCTTGGCTAATTTCCTACATATTGTGTCTCTTGATCTTGTGATCTTCATACATTTTTTATTTGCTAATTTCTTGATGAAAGATAAAATAATAAATAAGTAAGGAAGCCAACACATATCACAAGTAATTAACAAGAAAAGAGGAATATAAATTGTATTAACTACATGCATAGATTTCTCAACATGGAATCAGAGCTAAGATGAAAGTAGGACTATTTGAAGATCACTTTATTGGATATGATTTGAAGGAACGGAAATAATTTTGTAAAGAAGATCTCTCTCATTAATAGCAAGCTATTTGAAGATGGGACTCAAAACCCTTAAAGAATTCTTGATCAACTACAATATATCTAGGAGAATCAAAATTGGAGGATTCATAACTACACTTAAAGATCAAGATCTTCATACATTTTTTATTTGTTAATTGCTTGATGAAAGATAAAATAATAAAGAAGTAAGGAAGCCAACACATATCACAAGTAATTAACAAGAAAAGAGGATTGTAATAACTACATGCATTGATTTCTCAACATGGAATCAGAGCTAAGATGAAAGTAGGACTATTTGAAGATCACTTTGTTGGATATCATTTGAAGGAAGGGAAATAATTTTGTAAAGAAGATCTCTCTCATTAATAGCAAGCTATTTGAAGATGGGACTCAAAACCTTAAATAATTCTTGATCAACTACAATATATCTAGGAGAATCAAAATTGGAGGATTCATAACTACACTTACATGTACATTTGATGATGACAATACTTGGATCATTGATAGTGGAGCCTCGAGACACGTGACATGAGAAAGTGGACAACTTTAAACCTTATCAAAAGGATTAGCATCTCATTCAATGAAACTTGGAAACAACAATAAATATTTAGTTAAAGGTCTTGGATTTATCTTGTTGAGCCTGGAAGATGGTGGGAAGCTTCATCTCAACAAAATCCTCTATGTTCCAAGTTTGAATTTTTTTTTTTTTTTCTATTTCTTGTCTAAAAGATAAAGGAGATGGGATTGCCTTTATAGATGGAAAAGTTCTTGTTTGGGGAAGGGACTATAGTTGATCCGGATTTATGCAAGAAAACAATGAAATACAAAAATACACATAAAAGCATAGATGGAGTAGAAATAAAAGTTTATTTCATTAATAAAAAATAACTGAAATATGCTGACAGACAAAATGGAAATAAACTAGCTAAAGTGTTGGTAGCTTATCTCTAAGAAGAGATGTGGCCGCTACAAGCTTCTAAATTGTGTTAAAATGCGGCTTGAGGGCCTATTTATTATTCAAAAACAATGGGTAAGCCTTAAACATCCAAAAACCTAACCCTAGGAGATGAAGCGCCAAAACTATGGGCCCTGTTTGGGTAAATTGGTACATCAATCTTCCCTGGGACGTAACTTTGGCATATGATCTTCGTTTGATGCGCACAATACCTCGTTAGAAAGATCTATCCGAGCACTACAACTTTTGATGTGAGAAACATCATACGAACTTCTAGGTTACACTCGGTTTTTCCAAAAATGTCGTTTAGGGCCTCAAAACAGCTCCGGGAGTTCAGGAAATGAAAAACTGCTAAAAATAGTAAAATGTGCTACAATTAAGGAAACTAAAAAAATGAAAGAAACAGTGGTGGGGCCCCAAGTGGAATAGGCAGGTAGTGACCAATATCCACTTGGATCATTCCTCCCCCCTTAGGAAGCAATGGTCTCCATTGCATTGAGTTCCTCCATGAGATGATGTACTGAACTTATCTCTGGTGAACCATTTTCCTTGGTGCAAGAGATGAATAGCTTTGATAATCCGATACAGTTGGATCTTCTATTGGCGAGTGTTATTTATTTGCATGTCTATAATACTATCCATGGTTGTCTATTCCATGGAGTCTGGGTTTAACTCTATTGATGTGAGTTGTTCTACAATGTCGAAAGTGTCTAGTAAAGGTGGGAAGTAGGGCCGAAGGCGGTCCACATTGAACACTCGGTACAGATAAAGGAATTGTGAAATATTGATATCAAATTCATTGGACCCTGCAGCCTTGGTGATGGTGTACGACCGATATCGGAGTGGGCGAAGCTTGCGGTGGGGTCTAACGAGGTGCTCCTTTTGAAAATGTAGCTGCACTTTGTCACCCACCTGGAAGTTGTGTGACACCCGATGTTGATCATGTCATTGCTTGTACTTAACATTGGCTCTATCCAATATGTCATGAACCTGTTGGTGGATGTGATGAATTTTCTCAATAAATTTGTTTGCCTTGTCAGCTTCAAGCTAGACATGAGCCGAATCGACCCGAGTAGCCGCAAATGGCATGGTTATGTCAATGGGACCTAGGGTTTGGAATCCCAAGCCCACTAGAAAGGGGTTGTGGTTGGTTGAGCTGTGGAGAACTTGGTTATAATTGTGTTGTACATAGGTAAGGCTCTCATTCCATGTGTGTGGATGCTTTGAATTGTACATGCGCAGAATGTGTACGATCATCCTGTTGGCGACCTCTGTTTGGCCATCAGTTTGGGGATGGAAAGCTGTGGACTTGGTGAGCTTGGGGATGGAAAGTTGTGGACTTGGTGAGCTTGAGTATTAACACACAATTAATCATTAAAAACTTCTGTTTGACATTGTTCAAGCTATAAAAATTCACATCAAACCCAGAAGGAAAAATTTCACATGAGAATGGTAGAAGCCATGAGTTATGACAACACCTTAGATAGATAATTATAATGGATATTTTTCAGCTCAAAAAATCTCAAAGTGGTTACCATCATAGACCTTAAAAAACATATAAGCATGTAATTAGATAAAATATTACTCAAATAAACATAAATTCATAATGGGATCCCTACACTAGGTGCTTCATGGCCTTCACCTTTTTATGGCACTAATATATTACTTGCACTCGATGCTTCATGGATTTCGCTAGAGAAAGAAAATATTTATGGGTTATGAGTGCCAAAAACAATGAAAATTTTTCCTCGATGACCTCCAAGTACAATAGAAGCAACATAATTGAGCACCTCACAAAAAAAAAAATGAGACATTTGGTAACATTATTGGTATGTATAATCCATGCATGCCTTATTTTATTTGTAATTTGATCGCATGTAAAACTCTCAATCCCAATTATAAAGTAAACATTGCTTGCTTCCTGCACTTTCCTTGAGCGAATATTATAAAAACCATCACTCCTTTTATTCTTTAATTTTTTTTTTATATAAATTATATATTTATCCAATATATTTAGATTGAAAATTAATATGATAAATATAGAATAGAAAATATATATTATTTAATATCAAATATAATATATTTTTAACTATACTAAAGTAAAATAAATATATTTATTTAATAATTAAACAATTAATTAAATTAGTAATATATATTTTTTAATATATTATATTTAGTAATTACAAAATTAATTAAATTAGTAATATATATTTGTTAATATATTATATCTAATAATTAAACAATTAATTAAATTAGTGATATATATTTTTTAATATATTTAACAATTATTAATTTAATTTATTTTTTGACTATTAAATATAATTATTTCAGTTTATTTTTTAAACGTTTGCATTGCAATTTATTTTTCCAAATTGAATGTGTAAAGTAATAATTATTCTTAATTAGAACTTTGGTTAAAAACAAATTTATATAAATTGAATTCAAAATTACATTATTGTGATTAATTTAAAGATATAAAATTAAATGAAAAAATGGATTATCTTTTTAAAAAAAAATTATAATGTAAATAAAAACTTCTTAATTTATATTGTTTAATGGCAATGCAATGAAATCAATCAAACATATAATTATCTAATTATATGTAATTTTATTCATATAAATATTTTTTTAACAGTACTAACTTTTGGTTAAAAATAAATTTATATAAATTGAAATTAAAGTTACACTATAGTAAATAATCTAAAGATATAAAAATTAAATGAAAAAAAAAGATTATTATTATATTAAAAAAAAATTATAATGTAAATGAAGAGACACTCGTTGCTACTATTTCATTATTAGTAGAATTATTACATAAATGTTACATGGGTGAAAATGTAAAGTTGGGTTACACTTTTGCTCTTTTGTGAGAAAAAAAATATTATTTATTTCTGTTCTTAAACTTTCAAAACAATTTTTCTGTTTGGAATTTCATTTTGCGATAAAAATAAAAGTTGTTAGAAATTTTATTAGCTTTCTATTACTTATTTTTTGGAATTTTGTTATACAATTTGATATGTCAACTTAGAATTTCTTTGAGTGTGTGTTCTTTAACAATCAAAGTATTCATAAAAAATCACGTTCAAACGCGTTGGTGTATTCTTTGAAAACTTTGTGTTTTTTAGAAACAAAATGTATTACAACAATCTAGACATAGTCTACTTCGTTTTCGTTATACTTACGAAACTAATTGATGCATATCATAATTAATAGAATTTTTTGAACTGGTTCAATATGAAAAAATTACACATTTTGAATCGGTTTTGGCTCGCACAAAATTTCTCAACATATAAGTTATAAACTAAAAATCTAAAAACTACCCATTACAGATGACGGACCAATGTAATGCACCATAATTTTTTCAATTTTTTTTACTGTGTATTTTGGAAGATATAGAATATTGGTTTCACTGAATCATAATGACGTTTAAAATTTTTTTTGCTCCCATTTTATTACAAAATTAATTAAAATTAGTAAATATTTATGAAATTCCATAAACGTTATATTTCCTGAAAGTAGATTGAATTCTACAATTGCTTGTCTTGGTTCTGACTATTAGTTCATAAAATTTCATAGAGTTTAATCAATCCAAAGTTGAAGAAATGTGTTCATAGCTCAGCTCTGTGTAATTGCTGAGGTGTTAGTTCGGCCGAACTTTTAAAAAAAGTTCAGCGGAATTGGTTTGTGTGCCACAATCTAACCACGTTGTTAAATTCCTAAGTCGACATTGCCAAGATTTGAATTTTGCCTTCCAAATTCTATAATAGGAGGACTAGATTGAATTATTGCAAAGAAATCACTATAAAAGATATTTCTCACATTGCCCCAATGACTTATTACCTAGACCTATGGATCCGTTTCCATAAATGTATTGTGCCTTTGAATAGATCATGGGGCGCAATATGTAGGACACAATTTGACCCAAAGAATTTGGCCTTCAATCTTTTGTTACAACAAGTATATTGGCAGATTGGTGATTCCTTTCCATTTTATGGTCGCATAAATTAACCCATGAATTTCTTATGACCATAATTAAATAAGTATTTGCATAAAGAAAAATGATAGGCATAAGATTTAAATAAATACACTTACTAGGAGTTACTTCCCACCATTATTTATGTAGGAGTAAAATTGTAAAGGTGTAGACATCTAAATTTGTGTGTTCCTTCCAAACCAAGACTATATGATTAGATTTTCCTATTAACAACCTTTAATCTATCATTTACCAATGCAAGTTATAATGTTTTATGCAATTTCTTTGGAGCATAATTTCTAATTTGAGTGGCAAGCACTAAGTTGACCTACAACACCTATTTTAAATGAATTGTTAATTTTGCATTCAATACATTTACATATAATCAGAAGTTAACCATCATCAATATTTAACCTCTTCCTCTTTAGTGTTCCCTTCCCCTCTGCATAAAGTGTGTTGTCTTGGGGCAATCTCAAAGTCATCACTTAGGGATATAGTCACAATCCACATTAGAAGGGATTGTAGTAATATAAATATTTTCATTTCTTGAGACAAAAGTATGGGTTATGTTAATTTAAATTATAATGGTGGTAAAATTGGGTTTTAATGAGGGTGGTAGTAGAGGCTTCTCTTTGAGGCTGATTTTGTGATCTCCATGAATTGGAATGTGAAAGTTTCAATGTTATAGAATATATATATATATATACATATATATATAATTAGCCTAGAGCTCAGCCTACTATATATATATAAATAAATAAATAAGAAAAATAAAATATATTATTATATTATTATAAATAAATAAAAGTGATGTGGTTACCTTGTTTGTCTGTTGAACTACGCCTTAAGATAACAGGAGAACAAATAAGCAGTCTTGAGAGAACAAATC